>CM028361.1:82138767-82738767 GCA_016624345.1 Platycodon grandiflorus
AAGATACTAAATTGCTTTTTCTTAATATGCATACATACGGGAAAGATAAAAAGCAAGCGAAAACACAATCTCATTCCTTTGTAATAACACAGCGTAGGATCACTTTGAACCATCACATTCATTTAGTGGAGGAGGTACTAACTCTTGATATTTTTCTTGACCCCACGGAAATGAAATACCAAAACCATATTCCCGAGTCATAAAAACTACCATGGCTAAAGATAAATTACTTTAGTAAATTACTGCACAAACTTAAACTTTGCAAGGCCAGAAATGAAAAGGTTGAGGAACCAACACAAAGAGGGGGGAAACATTCACATTCAATGCCGATCATCATAATTACCAAACCCAAAAAACCAGCCAAAATGTTTGTTCAAGCTACGTACTAAAACGAGATCCATTATTGTCTCAAAAATAGAGTATTTGAATTGTTTCGGACTGAGCACTTCATAAGGGTGGATGCATATATCGTACATACGGGGACATGCATTACCTACACAAAACAGTAAATGTACCTAGAGAAGCACACAATTATAGCCTGCAGCCAAGAGACAAAAATTATTTGAACCCGTCACTCACCTTTGAAGCCCTAATCAAATTGTATCATTGCCGCTGCTTCTAATTGAAGCTAGAAAGAGAAGTTTGAAGCCCTAATCAGACTGGATTTCTTATATAAAGCCCTAAAAAATTTGAAGGGAGAGGGGAAGAGAGCAGGGGAAGAGAAGAGGCAGGTGAAAGAAAATTTTTCAGTTGCGGGAGTAAGGGTTTGGGAAATTAGAGGGAAAGATTTTGGGAGGAGGGAGAGTGGGAGAGAACAGGAGGGAAGAGAAACTGGTGAAATTTTGGGGGTTTTTATTTTACCTCCCAATTGACCGTCTAATATTTTTTATGACCCTCCATGTCCGTACCAAATGAAAAGTATTTGCTACCCTGTCATCCGGCGACCTAATTGACTATGTAATAGAGTCAGAAGACACGAGCGCCTTAAAAACTAGGGTCCCTAAAACTACTTTTTTTTGTAGTGCTTAGCAGGTAATGTGTTGCCTCCTTCAAGTTTTGTTAATCCTATTTGCATGACCCAATTCACTGCAAATGCCACTGATTGGATACTTGACACTGGAGCTACTGATCATATCACTTCTTGCTTTCATTTATTAGTTGATCCACTACCCATGAACTTTTTTATTCATTTACCCAATGGTAATAAGGCAGTCATCACTCATAAAGGCACAATTTATTTGACAAATCACATTACCTTGTTCAATGTGTTGTATGTGCCTGAATTTACTTTCAATTTGATATCTGGTTGTAACACCCCGAATCCTCTTATGCTTGATTTGCGTATCTTTATGTGTGATTTATGAATTATTACATGATCTTATGTTGTATTAGCACGTGTACAAATGCCATGATAGTATACGAGCTTTGGTTGCGTAGTTTGTAGAGTATTTTAGCTTAAAAATACTTGTAATATTTACCAAAATGATTTGGGGTGACCTTGATGACTTATAATAGCTTTGTATCCAGTGATTTTCATACTGGAGACAAAGCGATCGCTCTGTTTTTGGGAGAGGCGATCGCTTTGTTTCCAGAAACTTTGGCTTCAAAAATCAGGGTACAAAGCGATCGCTTTGTTTGAGACAGGGCGATCGCTTTGTTTCCAGAGGGAAGGGCGATCGCCTTGGTTCGAGGGAGAGCGATCGCTTTGGCCCGCTGGTTCAAAACTCTGTTTTCCGGAAATGACAATTTCACCCCCAAACTTATCATTTGAGTGGCTTTCCTTGAGCCACCTCACTACCCTTTTCCAATCTGAATTTTAACACCCAATTATGAGTGGAGAGGCTTCAATTCCTCTCCATTCTTCCCTCCAAATCCTCCATTGTTGCTTGAGAGTTTGTGTGTGGGAGACATAGTGAGAATAGTGTGTGTGAGTGTGTTCCCAAAGATCTAACCACCCGATCTTCGATCCGAGACCACCATTGTGTTGCTACGGACTAGGAGATCATCTTAGAAGGTCTTGATTTCATTTTAGTTGCTTTGATTTTCGTCACAAGGTAAGTTACTAAACCCCCTTTGTATGCTTTAAGCTTCAATGTGTGTTGGATCATTAATGTTCGTGCATAACTTGCTTTATATGTTGTTTTCATGTACGAATCTCTAGGATGAGATGGGTACATTGTACTTGTGGTATGAGGATATGTTGGATGATGTTAATGAGCTAAGGTTGGTATATAAATGTTAGGATTTGAACAAATAGAGGACTTAAGCCTTGGAAAATGGGTGGTCTTGCATTTAGCATTGGAACCCTAATTTGGTGAACTTTAGTAATGACTCCGAGAATTAGATTTTTGGGAAGATTATGGCTCCCCGAACAACGTGTTAGATTACTACGAGGTTTAGAGTCCGATTGATCGAGATTCTAGCCTCCGTGCCTTTGATACTGTTAAATTAGAGACTTGTGTATGGCTCTAGTGTGTTGAATCGAATGTTTATATATTTGATTAAATTATGATGGGTGATAAAATAGAATAATCTACTTGTCATTTGTCAAGTTCACTACTTTTGAACTTGATGGTTATTTGTATTAGATGATTAAGAACATCTATTTGTGCATTGTGTAAGTCCAGCTGGCGTCGTTAGTTGAGTAAGGTAGGACGACCTATGGTCTTCACAAATTAACGTTTGTGATCGCCATAAGTCGCCGTACCGGAGTTTCACACACACCTCTTCTGTTGGCCACAGTTGAGAAGTAGCCCCAATGTTGTAGCAATACGCATGGCTTTGGTTTGCTAGATTGAACTCGATGGTATTAATCGGGGACGTCGATACTACACACACGAGTATCGAGGCACTTTTGGTTATTTTGTGTATTGCAGGAGCAACGCAAAGAACGGATAAAGAAATATCATATCCTTTATAACCTGGTTTATTTCGAGTACTTATGTGGACATCAATGTGCTCATTGAAATGTGTTATGTGTATATCAAGGTGATGATACATGCCGGTTGTGATATATATAACTGTATTACAATGTTAAGATTATTGTTGAGCATTATGCCATGACATGTAGTTGCATTTAGTAACTTATTGAGTTTCGACTCACCCGTTTGTTGTTAATTGTTTTCCTTAGATCCGAGCCAGGCGGGAAGTTCGCGGTGAGGACGATTGGTTCGGTCACTTAGCTCGCAGGTGGTCCCTCGTTTTGTCTAAGTCATGGAATTCTTTTGTTGATAGTTAGACAATTCTTTTGGTGAGGACGACTGGTAAAGTGAAGTCATGTAGACTTTGCTTGGGTAGTATGTATACACTGTTTGTACCTCTTATTCTTTTGGTGGCCGACACGTGTATGTCGAGCTCGTATATTCTAGTTTATGTCTAATGTGGTTATTTTCCCGAGCATGTCGTAGCTCGTGGTTTTTGTATAAGTTGGTTCCGGCATGTTGTGGCCGAGGTAGTTAATATTATTAAAGATGTTTTCTCAAACTTATACTTGTGTTTTATTAGTTGGGTTCGGCTGTAACGTCGCCGATGATTGACTTTATATTATCAAAGTTTTTGTTAAATAGGTTTTGTGGTGCGTGTGAATTGTTGCGCCACGTGCTTTTATTATTTGTTATCGTTTATTGTTGTTGTTTTGACGCGTCGACATCGGGATTTCGTATTGGAACCGGGTGGGCGTCACAGTTGGTATCGAGCAATAGTTTTTTTGTCCGAGGATAGGTTCCTTGGCCTAGGTGGGTATGGTTTTTGTTGAGAATCCTAACGTCGAGTGATGTGTGTAGGTCATAATGGTGGAAACTAGGAACGGAGCGAGTACCGCAGGATGGTGCGAATGCCGGAGAGGGTGATGAGAGAGCGGGGAATGTCAACCGTCCTCGTAACGATCCCCCAGAACAGAACCCGGACAATCAAAATGAGGAGATGGCAAACATGTACCGTAGGATGCTCGAGTTGATGAATGAGATGACTCACGGATGAATGCGGGGGCAAGGCCGCAACCCGAGGTGAGGGCACCACAGGAGGTGGGGGCACCACAACCGAAGTAATAGTATTGGAAGGAGGCAAGACCGAGGAACAACACAACCACACTTGAGAGGTTCTTAAAGATGAAACCCGGACTTTTGGGAGAGCCCGATGCCACTAAAGCGAGTTGTGGATCGAGCACATCGTGAAGATATTTGCACTACGGGTTGCACGATGACGAGAAGGTCACTCTGCGGTGTTCAAGCTAGAGGGAGCGGCAGAGCACTGGTGGCAAGTGCTACAGGAGAGCTGGGATTTGCAGAGAGTACCCCATACTTGGCCTAATTTCTTGAGGGAGTTCAAGGCCCAGTACATTCCAGCGGTAGTTCGGGAGAAGAGAGAAAGGGAATTCTATGATCTTGAGCAGGGTAGCATGTCCGTGGCTCAGTATTCGGCTAAGTTCACCGAGTTGGCACGCTATTGTACCCACTTGGTTCCGAACGAGGCTAGGAAGACACAGAAGTTCATTAAGGGGTTGAAGACCGAGTACAGAAACAGTTACTGTCGTGCAGCTAGCGAGTTACCGTAGTGCAGTGGACCGAGCATATGGGATTGAAAGCGATATCGAGGAGCATAAGGGGAGAATGAATGTGAATTCTCAACAGTCTTCGCAGTCTTACGGGCGAGGACAGGGTTCAGGTAACAGGGGTAACAGCAACAACAACAATCGCAGGGGAAACCAGAATAGGGCACCTTCCGATGGACAATCGAGACAACAGTCGGGTGGACGAGGGAGCAATACTTCTTCTTCTCAGGGGCAACGAGGTGCTCCCTTGACTTGTAACTATTGTGGGAAGCTGGGGCATTCGGAGGAGACATGCTATAGTAAGGGGAGTAATAGGTCGGGCCAATGCTACTACTGTAAAGAGGTTGGCCACATGAAGAGGGATTGCCCTAAGTTGAAGGGTAGTCAGTCAGGGAGTGCGAGTCAGCCGTCTAGTGGTACGAAGAGAGACGACGGTAGGCCCAAGGTTCGGGGTCGTGTTTTGCGCCGACCAACAGGGAGTGCCGAGTCTACGTCCGTGATAGGAGGTAGTCTTTCTGTTTTCGGTTGTAGAGCACGAGTTCTCATAGATCCTGGCTCATCGCATTCATATGTTGCATCTCATTTTGTGAAAAATTTGTGTGTATTGCCCCAATCATTACCTTTTGTGCTTGAGGTGTCTACCCCGTTGGGGGAGCATATGTTGGCTTCGGAGGTATACCGAGCTTGTGACATACTGATAAGTGATCACACTTTGCATGCCGATTTGGTTGTATCTTGCCCATACGTGATTTTGATGTGATACTTGGCATGGATTGGTTGTGTGTTTATCATGCTTTAGTTGATTGCCATAGTAAGAAAGTTACTTTTGCTATGCCGGGTGTTCCCGAGTTTGTATTTGTGGGTGATGCCGTCAAGAGTAGCATACATGTTATTTCTGCTTTGAGGGCTAGAAAGTTATTGTCACGTGGGTGTGCGGGTTATTTGGCGTGTGTGGTTGATAAGAGTATCTCCACACCAAAGTTAGAGGAAGTTCCGGTAGTTTGTGAATTTCCTGACGTGTTTTCGACCGACTATGACATGCCTCCCGATAGGGAAGTAGAGTTTTGTATTGAACTATTACCAGGGACTACTCCCATTTCTAAGGCCCCTTATAGAATGGCACCGCGGAGTTGAAAGAATTGAAAGATCGATTCAGGAACTTCTTGATAGAGAATTTATTAGACCGAGTGTGTCACCTTGGGGTGCGCCGGTCTTATTCGTGAGGAAGAAGGATGGTACTTTGAGATTGTGCATCGATTACGACAGTTGAATCAGTGACAATCAAGAACAAGTACCCTTTACCACACATCGATGATCTATTCGACCAATTGCAAGGGTCGGTTGTGTATTCCAAGTTGGACTTGAGGAGTAGGTATCATCGCTTGAAAGTTCGAGCGGAAGACATTCCCAAAACTGCTTTTCGCACGAGATATGGGCATTATGAGTTTGTGGTTATGCCGTTTGGGTTGACAAATGCACCGGCGGTGTTTATGGATTTGATGAATCGTGTGTTTCATCAATATCCGGATTGTTTGTGGTGGTCTTCATCGACGACATCCTTGTTTACTCTAAGTCACGGGAAGAACATGAGCAGACTTGAGGGTAGTATTATCGCTCTTCGGGAGAAACAGGTTGTACGCTAAGTTTAGCAAGTGTGCCTTCGGTTAGAGAAGGTATCATTTTTGGGTCATGTGGTTTCGAAAGATGGGATAGCGGTTGATCCATCTAAAGTGGAAGCAAGGACAAAGTGGAAAACACCAAGTACGATTACCGAGGTTCGTAGTTTCTTGGGATTGGCGGGTACTATCGGAGATTCATTGAGGGATTTTCCAAGATTGCTACGCCTCGACGAATTTGACGAAGAAAACGACACCGTTTGCGTGGGATGAGAAATGTGAGTCTAGTTTTCAAGAGTTGAAAAGACGTTTGACGACATCTCCTATCTTGACGTTGCCTAGTGGAGGTGACAACTTCGTGGTGTATAGTGATGCCTCGAAGGAAGGCTTGGGTTGTGTGCTTATGCGAATGGAAAGGTTATTGCGTATGCTTGAAGAAATTGACAACTTCCGAACAATTACCCCACTCATGATTTGGAGTTGGTGCGATTATGTTTGCGTTGCATAAGTGGAAACATTATCTATACGGAGCAAAGTTTGAGGTCTTCACGGATCACAAGAGTTTGAGGTACCTTTTCTCACAAAAGGAATTGAACATGAGACAACGTAGGTGGATGGAGAAATTGAAAGACCATGGCTATACGATCCTTTATCATCCCGGAAGCGAATGTTGTAGCGGACGCATTGAGTAGAAAGACGTATGTCTCTTGCTTAATGGTTCGAGAATGGAAGATGTTGGAAGATTTGCGAGATTGGAATCCTTCCGAGACGGAACGGGAGTAATCTTTGCGAATATTCGAGCTACACCAGCTTTGTTTCAACAGATTAAAGAGGCTCAAGTTGATGACCCGAAATTGTTAAGATAATTGGTGAGTTGGGCGAGGAAAGACACCGACTTTGCGATGAACAAGTGATGGAATTCTTACATTTCGGGGAAGAGTTTACGTTCCTTCAAATGAGGTGGTTAAACGACAAGTTCTCGATGAGGCCCATAAGGCAAAGTATACTATACATCCGGGAGTACCAAAATGTATAGGGATTTGAAGAAACAGCTTTGGTGGAGTGGGATGAAACGAGAGATTGCGGAGTATGTTTCGAGATGTTTGACTTGTCAACGAGTAAAGGCCGAGCATCGAGGCCGCGGGTTTGTTGCAACCCCTTGAGATTCCCGAGTGGAAGTGGGAGCACATCACGATGGATTTCGTGACAGATTACCCCGTACTCGTCGAGGATTTGATGCCGTTTGGGTTGTTGTGGATAGGTTGACAAAATCGGCACACTTTATTCCTATTGCGATAACATATTCGTTGAGCCGGTTAGCGGCATTGTATATTCAAGAGATAGTGAGGTTGCACGGAGTTCCGTGAGTATTGTGTCGGACCGAGATCCGAGGTTTACATCGAGGTTTTGGCAGGCATTACAGGAGGCTATGGGGACGAAATTGAACTTTAGTACGGCCTTTCACCCTCAGTCGGATGGACAATCGGAGAGATTAATTCAAGTACTTGAGGATATGTTGCGTGCATGCACGGTAGACTTTAAAGGAAGTTGGGATACTCATTTACCCTTAGCGGAGTTTGCCTACAACAATAGTTTCCAAGCAAGTATTGAGATGGCACCGTACGAGGCTTTGTATGGGCGGAAGTGTAGATCGCCGATTTGTTGGGATGAAGTCGGCGAAGCAAAAATTTGGGGTTCGGAGTTAGTACAACAGTCGGTTGAGAGTGTGAAGATTATTCGGGATAGACTACTTACCGCCCAGAGTCGACAGAAAAGCTATGCCGATAATCGGAGACGAGATCTCGAATTTCAGGTAGGAGACTATGTGTTCCTTAAAGTATCGCCACGTAGGGGTACTAAGAGGTTCGGAAAGAAGGGGAAATTATCACCGAGATACATTGGTCCGTTTGAGATTCTCGAGAAAGTGGGGACATTAGCATATAGAATTGCGTTACCGCCTTCGTTGTCGGAAATCCATAACGTGTTCCATGTGTCTATGCTTCGGAAGTACATGAAGGATGACTCGCATGTGTTGGAATATGAGGAGATTACTTTTGAACCCGACCTGTCATACGTCGAGCAACCGGTAAAGATTCTCGACACTAAGGAACAAACCTTGCGAACCAAGCGGATTCCCCTAGTTAAAGTACTTTGGAGGAATCACGACATTGAGGAAGCTATTTGGGAGACCGAAGCCAATATGCGTGAGAAATACCCTCATCTTTTCGATGAACATGGTAAGGAATTTAGGGACTAAATTCTTTTAAGGAGGAGAGGGTATAACACCCCGAATCCTCTTATGCTTGATTTGCGTATCTTTATGTGTGATTTATGAATTATTACATGATCTTATGTTGTATTAGCACGTGTACAAATGCCATGATAGTATACGAGCTTTGGTTGCGTAGTTTGTAGAGTATTTTAGCTTAAAAATACTTGTAATATTTACCAAAATGATTTGGGGTGACCTTGATGACTTATAATAGCTTTGTATCTAGTGATTTTCATATGGAGACAAAGCGATCGCTGTTTTGGGGAGGCGATCGCTTTGTTTCGAAACTTTGGCTTCAAAATCAGGTACAAAGCGATCGCTTTGTTTGAGACAGGCGATCGCTTTGTTTCCGAGGAAGGGCGATCGCCTTGGTTCGAGGGAGAGCGATCGCTTTGGCCCGCCGGTTCAAAACTCGTTTTCCGGAAATGACAATTTCACCCCCAAACTTATCATTTGAGTGGCTTTCCTTGAGCCACCTCACTACCCTTTTCCAATCTGAATTTTAACACCCAATTATGAGTGGAGAGGCTTCAATTCCTCTCCATTCTTCCCTCCAAATCCTCCATTGTTGCTTGAGAGTTTGTGTGTGGGAGACATAGTGAGAATAGTGTGTGTGAGTGTGTTCCCAAAGATCTAACCACCCGATCTTCGATCCGAGACCACCATTGTGTTGCTACGGACTAGGAGATCATCTTAGAAGGTCTTGATTTCATTTTAGTTGCTTTGATTTTCGTCACAAGGTAAGTTACTAAACCCCTTTGTATGCTTTAAGCTTCAATGTGTGTTGGATCATTAATGTTCGTGCATAACTTGCTTTATATGTTGTTTTCATGTACGAATCTCTAGGATGAGATGGGTACATTGTACTTGTGGTATGAGGATATGTTGGATGATGTTAATGAGCTAAGGTTGGTATATAAATGTTAGGATTTGAACAAATAGAGGACTTAAGCCTTGAAAATGGGTGGTCTTGCATTTAGCATTGGAACCCTAATTTGGTGAACTTTAGTAATGACTCAGAAATTAGATTTTTGGGAAGATTATGGCTCCCGAACAACGTGTTAGATTACTACGAGGTTTAGAGTCCGATTGATCGAGATTCTAGCCTCCGTGCCTTTGATCTTGTTAAATTAGAGACTTGTGTATGGCTCTAGTGTGTTGAATCGAATGTTTATATATTTGATTAAATTATGATGGGTGATAAAATAGAATAATCTACGTGTCATTTGTCAAGTTCACTACTTTTGAACTTGATGGTTATTTGTATTAGATGATTAAGAACATCTATTTGTGCATTGTGTAAGTCCAGTGGCGTCGTTAGTTGAGTAAGGTAGGACGACCTATGGTCTTCACAAATTAACGTTTGTGATCGCCATAAGTCGCCGTGGAGTTTCACACACACCTCTTCTTGGCCACGGTTGAAGTAGCCCCAATGTTGTAGCAATACGCATGGCTTTGGTTTGCTAGATTGAACTCGATGGTATTAATCGGGACGTCGATACTACACACACGAGTATCGAGGCACTTTTGGTTATTTTGTGTATTGCGGAGCAACGCAAAGAACGGATAAAGAAATATCATATCCTTTATAACCTGGTTTATTTCGAGTACTTATGTGGACATCAATGTGCTCATTGAAATGTGTTATGTGTATATCAAGGTGATGATACATGCCGGTTGTGATATGTATAACTGTATTACAATGTTAAGATTATTGTTGAGCATTATGCCATGACATGTAGTTGCATTCAGTAACTTATTGAGTTTCGACTCACTCCGTTTGTTGTTAATTGTTTTCCTTAGATCCGAGCCAGGCGGGAAGTTCGCGGTGAGGACGATTGGTTCGGTCACTTAGCTCGCAGTGGTCCTCGTTTTGTCTAAGTCATGGAATTCTTTTGTTGATAGTTAGACAATTCTTTTGGTGAGGACGACTGGTAAAGTGAAGTCATGTAGACTTTGCTTGGGTAGTATGTATACACTGTTTGTACCTCTTATTCTTTTGGTGGCCGACACGTGTATGTCGAGCTCGTATATTCTAGTTTATGTCTAATGTGGTTATTTTTCCCGAGCATGTCGTAGCTCGTGGTTTTTGTATAAGTGGGTTCCGGCATGTTGTGGCCGAGGTGATTAATAGTATCAAAGATGTTTTCTCAAACTTATACTTGTGCTTTGTTAGTTGGGTTCCGGCTGTAACGTCGCCGATGATTGACTTTATATTATCAAAGTTTTTGTTAAATGGGTTTTGTGGTGCGTGTGAATTGTTGCGCCACATGCTTTTATTATTTGTTATCGTTTATTGTTCGTTGTTTTGACGCGTCGACATCGGGATTTCGTATTGGAATCCGGGTCGGGGCGTTACACTGGTAGTAGGCTGGCCTTGGATAGTAAATGTTCTCTATTATTTTTGTCCACTATGTGCATTTTACAGGACCATCTACTGAAGAAGTCAAGGGTGATTGGTAGACAACAGAATGGTTTGTATAAGCTGGACTTCACTGCAGAGACTTCTGTTCATTCTGGTTTAGCAAATAACAAGTGCTTTAATTCTACTCCTGTTGTTGTTCCAACTTCTTCATCTATAACATGCAATATTGATACTTCTGTAAATCTATGGCATTTAAGATTAGGCCATGTTCCACTTCCCAAACTAAAGCTGATTGAACAACTTGCTTGTAAACCATCCAATGTTCAATGTACTACTTTTCTGTGTAACATTTGTCATTTTGCCAGACAAACAAGAATCCCTTTCCCTTTAAGCTCTTCAAAGAGTAGTTCATGCTTTAACCTTGTTCACTGTGATGTATGGGGGCCTTACAGGCATGTTTCATATGATGGTTTCCTTTCTTTTCTTACCATTGTAGATGATTTTTCCAGAACAACTTAGACCTATCTCATGAGATCCAAGGCCCAAGTTTCTTCTCTTCTATCTTCATTCATTAACATGGTTAAAAATCAATTTAAAGCTCCAATCAAAGTCATTAGATCTGATAATGGTACTGAGTTTTTTAATCACTCAGTTTTTAATATCCGTACTCCTCTTGGAATTCTTCAATCTAGTTCTTGTGTTGAAACTCCTTAACAAAATGAAAGAGCTGAAAGAAAGCATAGGTATTTGCTTGAGATTGCAAGAGCTTTGTGATTTCAGGCTTATCTTCCTTAAAAATTCTGGAGTGATTGCCTCTTGATTACTACCCACATTATTAACAAACTACCTCGTTTTGTTTTGTCCAACAAAACTCCCTTTGAAGTCCTTACTGGCTATGTTCCTTCATACTCTTCTCTCAAAGTCTTTGGTTGTCTATGCTTTGCTTCCATTTCATCCATTGGTAGAGATAAATTTTCTTCTAGGGCCATCAAGTGTGTCTTTGTTGGTTATCCCTTTGGCAAAAAAGGGCTATAAACTCTATGATTTGCAATCTCATAGAGTCTTCTATAGCAGAGATGTAGTTTTCTATGAATCCATTTTTCCTTTTGCTACTTCCTCAGTGTCTTCTCCTTCTTTTTCACCTATTCTTCCTTCTTGTTCTGACACTGATTATGTTGTTGATGATGTTCACCCTTTGTCTCTTCCTCCAGAACATTCTCCTGTCCATAATTCTTCATCTTCAGATACTTCTTCCATTGTTCATACTCCTGCTTCTCCCAGCGCTCATGCTCCTGGTTCTCCTGAGATTACTTCTTCTAATCTCAATCCTTCTTTGCCTTCATTTGACTTTTTTAATGCTAGGCCAGTTAGACACAGAATACTCCCTGCAAAGTACTCAGACTATACAGGCCTTTCTGCACCTTACAATGACTCTCAAGCTTCTGCAGTAGCAAGGTACTCCACACCTTATTCTTTATCCAATTTCATTTCTTATGATAACTACTCTTCTAGTTATACCTCTTTCTGTTCAAATTTGTCTTCTGTTCCTTCTGCTCCCCTCACTTATCTCCAAGCTTCCAAGGATCCTAAGTGGTGTTTGGCTATGAATGAAGAGCTCACTGCTTTGGTGAATAACAATACTTGGATTTTGCAACCTTTACCTTCTAACAAGCATACTGTTGGTTGTAAGTGGGTTTATAGAATCAAAACCAACCCTGATGGTTCTCTTGACAAGTATAAAGTAAGACTTGTGACAAAAATGTTTACTCAAGTTGAGGGTCAAGACTATTTTGACACATTTGCTCTTGTGGCAAAGATGACAACTGTCAGGGTTATTCTTGCACTTGCTGTTTCCAAGGGCTGGCCTTTGCTGCAAATGGATGTCTCCAATGCATTATTGCATGGAGATTTGCAGGAGGAGGTCTATATGGATGTACCTCCTGGTCTTTCAATTTCATCCCATCTTCTTTCTACATCTGATTCCCCTATTGTCTGCAAATTGGTAAAATCTCTTTATGGCTTCAAACAGGCTCCCAGGCAGTGGTTCCAAAAGTTTTCTACTGCTTTGTTGGAGTTTGGTTTTCTTTAAACCCATGCAGATCACTCCTTGTTTGTTCTTCATCAACACTCTCATTATGTTGCTATGTTGATCTATGTTGATGACCTGGTTCTCACTGGTGATGATCTTGATCTTATTCATCTTGTTCAAGCCCATCTTCATTCCAGATTTAAGGTCAAGGATTTGGCATCCTTAAGTATTTCTTGGGCTTGGAAATTGCTAGGTCAACCAAGGGTCTTTATCTTCATCAAAAGAAATACTCCCTCCGTTCCGAATAAATGTTCCTACTTTCTATTTTGGGATGTCTCAACTAATGTTTCTAAAGACTTTTAATCTACCTATTCTATATCATTCTTCCTAATATACCCTTAAAGCTTCATTTAATATAACACATCTCAAACAAACTCAATTATTTAAAGTAGTTGAACTCAATTAATGTTCATGGGTATTATGGTCGGAACACATTTTACAGCACATCATTAATTATATTTCTTAATTCCTGTGTTTTATCCACTAGGAACATTTATCCGGGACGGAGGGAGTATACCTTAGATATTCTTAAGGATACTGGGCTGGAGAATGCTAGACCTTCTATTCCTATGGAAACTCATCACACTTTGGCCTGTGATAAGGGTTCTATTTGGATGATGCTGGGGCTTATCGCAGACTGATTGGTAGGATTGTCAGTTTCTTTCTCAGCCTAGGTAGCCTCATATGGATGCTGCTCTTAAATTGGTCAAATATCTAAAAGGCTCCCCTGGTCAGGGTCTTTTGTTTGCCCCTTCTTCTCTTTTGCTTTCTGCCTTCAGTGATTCTGACTGGGCTGCTTGTCCAACAACAAGAAAATCTGTTTCTGGTTTTTGTGTCATGCTTGGTGCTTCACTGATTTCCTGGAAATGCAAGAAACAATCTACTGTTTAATGGTCTAATGGTACTGCAAGGAAAGACTATATGCATGCGGGCTTGTATGAAATGTATTGGCTGCAGTTAGATTTAAAATGGAATAGAGATTTGAAGAAACTATTACATTAGCTAGTTTCTCGCTTGGATTGAATATTATACATTCATCAACACCTTTTTTAGTAACTTGAGTTGATAACTTACTCTAAATTTTAAAGATTGTTCACTATGTAAGAATGGTAGCAATGGCATAACCATTCCGTGCTATCTCAGTAAAAGTTTTGATCCATGATAGTTCAAATAGAAAGGATAGAAATCACTATAATATAATTGCATACCAAACGAGCACTAAAATAGATCAGAGGTTCAAAGAAACTACTATATGATGCCGAGGGGAGTAGTTGGAGGCGTCCAACTTTGATTGTTAAGGAGGAATAGGAGGAATCATGTTCTTGGGTTGTTAATTTACTCTGTATTACTACAAAGTGGACTAACTAGCTCCAGATAATTAAGGATCCAAAATTGCAGGATGTGTTGGTTTCACGTCAACGAAACCTAAGAAGTCAGCCTAAGGCAGAACATAGGCTGCTCTTGTAGTGACTAAATATGAATCCATCCAACTCTTATAATATATATGATCGGTCTGTTCAGTTGGCTTGCGCGCAGTCACAGATCAAGAAAGAGAAAGAAAATGACATTCCAAAAGGAAAACCTAGATTTGATGTTGGTCCCAAGTGGATAGATAGTCATGATAGGTTACCATCTGTGGCTGCTCTACAGAAGCTTTCATCTTCCTCACACAACAGTTGTTGGCTTTGAGAACAATGATAGTAGAGTCTTTCTATTTTCTCTATGTGTTCTACACGACTACACCTTGGGCTGAGTCACTGCATTTTGTCTATTTATTCATTCTATCCATCCATCCATCCATCCAAAGGCGTAAATTCTCAACACATTAATTAATGAACTTTATCCAATAATTAGAAAAAAAAAAAAAGTTTTAATTTGGTGTAGCCCGGACATAAGGTGTCGAATAGTTGGTTAATCAGGCTAGGGGCGAGGCAGATGCTTTTCTTTGACTAATAATGGTTTAACTTAAGTAGAGGTGTGAATTGAAGCGGTCAAATTAACCAAAAAAGATAAAGAAAGAAAGAAAGAAAGAAAGCTAAAGAGTGGATGGACAATTATTACATTATTAATAAAATAATAGAAAGGCATAGATAGCCGCATAATACATTTTGGGGCTTGCCATTAATTCTACATATAATTAAAACCAAGGACAAAATAGAAAAAACGAAAGAACAACATACATACATAGTGATACATAGTACATGAATACTCCTCCCAAGGTATAAAATTAAAAAGCTGAGAGGTACATACATACATACATATATATCCATGCAGCAGGTTTATTTTTATTGTAGGGGATTTAGGAGAAGTGGAGAAGGATGAGATGAGATGAGATGATTGATTGATCAAATTCAAATTTAAATTTTAAATGGGAATGGCTCTGTTGACGGTAGGATAGACGACGGTGGCAGGATGAGCCATGATACGTCGACCCTTCATGTGGCGGAAGCAGTAAACCAGAGCCCCAACGGGCCACTCCACTATGGCGGCAGCCGCAAATGCCAGGAACCCAAGTGTTGGCCCAACCACCTTGCACCTGCAGGGGTTGCTTCTCGTCCCACACTGCACGCATATTGGTATTCCACCCATGTTATTGTGATTGATCTCGTGATTCTAGAGAGAGAATGACTTTGACGGACTGACTTGTAGAAAGAAAACTTGGAGACAAAATGGACAAGTTGTTGTTAGAGTCTTTGTTTGACTGATCGATATTGATATATTTGATAGATAGATAGATAGGAGGTTGATTTTCTTTTATAGATATAGGGAGGGAGGGGGGGCCATGGCAGTTTAGGACGGTTAGTGGGAGGAGCTTAGCTACGTGTTGCCTTACCACTGTGATAGCTCCTACACGTGTTGGTTGTCTGTCGGAAGGATGACTCCTTGACAGATGTCGGCTGTTTATTGATTTGGTGCTAAATTTGAATAAAAACGAAACCCCGAACAATAGAGCCCATTACACTATTTAACCAATCAAGTCCAAATGAAATAAAAAAAAAAAAAAAAACAGGAACTAGTTGGGATATACTTTGAAAATTTTTTATTCTCTCTAGTCCACCTTTTTTTTTTTTTTTTAAACCGGAAAAAGTCACTTTAAAATTTTTCTTCCCAAAATACCCCCGTCTCTTTGATAATGAAGATTGACTTTCACAGCCCAACTCTCTCGCTTGAAAGCTTCATAGCATTTAAATCGGAGAAATATAAATTCACAAAACAAACATAGAAACGAAAAAAAAAATAGTCGAATTTCCATGCATAGAACACGAATTTGATTAAATTCGAATTTTCTTAGTTCATCCCATTTTTCCTTGTTCTTGGGCTGTTTTGGCCACTTTAATCTATGTTTTAAGCTTTAAATTTGTTCAAAATCAATCCCTGTTATCCTAACTTAGTACTACATTTGTGCACAATTTTCGAATTGGGCATCGTGATATAGGGATGCCTCATCGCGATGCCGAGATGCCTCATCGCTATGCCGGAATTCCTCATCGTGATGCCCAAATACTGAGAAATGAATGATCCAATCCAATAGACAAATCAATTAAAAAATCAAAATCAAGATCAAAAGGAATTGCATTTGGGTTGGGGGGAGGGGAAGATTATCAAATTTTTAATAAAGATTCTAGAAGTATTAAATTCGGGAAAGAAATTTGGAAAGAAACCTTTGAATGAGATGGAAACAAAGGTTGTTTGCAAGTGAAAGTTAGAAAAATCAACTCAATGAAGAAAAGGTGAGCGAACAGTGGAGCATCGCGATGCAAAAAGTGGAGTATCGCTTTTTGTCCCTGTTACTCGCTTTAGCGATGCGGCAATTCAATTTTTTCAGTTGAACCCCGTGCTCACTACAGCGCGTAACGAGAAGGCTCGCTTCAACGAGTCAATTTTTTCATTTTGTTCCCTGCTCGCTAAGGCGCGCACCTATTGGTCCTCTAAGGCGCGCTGCGATGATCGCGATGCACCAATTATTGTATTGCAATGCCCCAATTTGCAAAAGTGGTGCATCGCGATGCACAAAAATAAATATATAAATAGGGCATCGCGATGCCTTGGGTTACTGACGCACGTGTGTTTTTCTTTTATTAATGGCATAATCGTCTTTTTGCCCCAAAAATACCTTTTTTCGATTTTAAAAAAAGATGAGTGGACTGGAGCGATTACAAATGTTGAAAAAGGGACCGGTCTATAATTCACCAAAAAAAAAAGTTCCCAAAACAACAATTAGGGCAAAATTCGGCCCGGTCCCCTTTAAACAATTTTCAATCGCTAAAGTCACTATAATTGTTTTAAAATGAAAAATGACAGTCTATGCCCTTTAAAAATACATAACAATGCACGTTATACATCACAAAATCAAAAAACGATGCATCGCAACACTACACGATGCATATAAAAAATACCGAACGGCACGCTGTGCATCGCAAAACAAAAAATGATGCATCACAACACAAGACGATGCACAAATTACATTTTTCCACTTGCGATGCACAACTTCACTTCAAAAACAAACTAACCCTCTTCATTTAAAAAACACAGCAACCTTCACTTTAAAACGGAGCAAAAAATCTTAAAATCTTTCGAAAATTTTGCAAAAACTTTTGAAAACATTATGAGATTCTGTTGGTTATATTCCAAATGGTTGCTGCATCGTCATTCAAAGACGTCCTCAACCTCCAACAAGTTTGTAGGATATTTTACGATGCTTGAATGTCAGGTTAGTACTGCTGAATACATTTTAGGGTTTCAAAAACAAAACAACATGTCCTGAATAGCGTTAGTACCAATAACATTCATCCGCTGCACAATATTTTTTCAACAAATCAAATAGGTTGTGTAACATCTACTACTATTTACGGTTGGTCAGTGGAGTCGGATCTGAGTTCCATGAAACACTCACACATATCTTTTAGCGAAATCTTCATGAAAATATTTGGATCCAGGATTTTATATGATCTCAGACATTTATCCTCCAAAGTTGAAGAAGTTTTCAAGTATGTAATACATTTTATAAATGTACTTTTTGTTTAGCACTTCCTGAATAGAGTAAAATATGTATATATTTACATAAAAATTCTGTTTTTGATGCATCGCGATGTTGATGAAAGCATTGCTAATGAGTAAGTGTGCAAAGTACAGGGCCAAAAATAGCTAATGCAATAATTTTGTATGGAGAAAATGTGTAACAAACAAAACTTTTTATTTACAAACATTACATTTTTCGTGTTATTCCTCTCTTTTTATGAATATGTGCTTATAACCATTGTGTAATTTTTATCTTTTTTGAAATTACGTCTATGATGCACACGTTTCGTGCATCACGATGCACAAAGTTGTACTATAAAAACTACTGTTTTTTTGAATGCCGATGCACAACTTTTAGACTTAACAAGTTTTGTGCATCGTTGAAAAACTCTTAACAAGTTTTGTGCATCATTTAAAAAATCTTTCAGTGTAAAAGTGATACTTTTAAGGCCAAAAGTGATACCGTCTTATACAAGTTTATGTTGGATTCATATTCAAATCCTCTATTCTAAATAATATTTTTTCAGGTACACGAGGTGCACTCATTCTGTGTCAATAGGTTTATAAACAAATTACTTTCCATTCTGCTTGTTTTGTGGACCTTATTTACGCCAACTTTAATTTCATATTTGTGTTGATGGCTTTTGCAGTTCCACCTGCTTACTACGCACATTTGGCTGCATTTAAGGCTCACTACTACATTGAGGACGATGCATCTAAGACCAATTCCTCAGCCGGTGGAAACGACTGCGATGTAGGAGAGAAATGCGATTGTTCATCCGCTTCCAAGGATCATGGATAATATAAAGGATGTCATGTTCTATTAAGTAGAAAGCTTGACCCGACTTTGGTATTAGTTGTATATTGAGATAGTTTTGTAAAACAGTTTAATCGTTAGCTCTGTGGCCGGTGGGAGTAGTGTTAAATCTTTTTGTCCTATGACCCATGTTAAGGGAATGCATTCCTTTGAGTAGTATTAGAGAACTCATTCGACGACAAAGAGTCTTTTTGTGTAACAGAGAATTAATAAAAAAAACAATTATTACAGTTGACGATGCATAAAATTAAAATATTTCACAATGCACATATTATACTGAAATAATACTGTTATAATTAACGATGCAAAAAATGATACTTGACGATGCATATTTTTTAAACACAAATTATACTGAAAATATTACTATTATAATTTACGATGCACAAAATTATACTTGACGATGCACATTTCTTAACACAAGTTCACAAAAATACATTGACGGTGCATATTTTATACTGACGATGCACATTTCTTAACACAAGTTCACAAAAATACATTGACGGTGCATATTTTATACTGACGATGCACATTTCTTAACACAAAATCATAAATTATATTGACGATGCATAATTCGCACACATGACGATGCACAATTTACACTTAAAAAACGTTATTTGTTGTTATGGGGGCAGTTTTGGAATAAATAGTCAATTTATCACTTAAAATGGACTTAAGCGATTGTAAACAATTATAGTGGTTAAGTAGTTGTAAATTGTCTAAAGGAAACCGGCCCGCAATTTTACCCAACAATTATTTATGGAGTCAACAGTTCCTTTTAAAATCCAAGTCTAATTGCACGAAACAAAAATTAAACTATAACATAAATCTCTCGAGCAATCCACTGAGTGGTCCTAAGCTGACACCGAAATTAACGATCTGCAAAATGATAAAGGGTGAGCTCACAGCTTAGTAAGGTACTAACAACGCTATCTAGAAGATCAAACACGTATTTCGAAATAATATTTCCATGAAAAGGCATAAAAAGCATTTCAAATCACACTTTTAGAAAACGACATTTAAAACGTTGTTGAGCAAAAATATTTACTTTAAAACAAGTCAATGACACTACCATCCTATACTGGTAGTATAACCAACCTTTTCGTCAAAAGAAATCCACTAAACAAGTTCAATATAGTTTCAGGTGACTTTCGAAATTAAAGGTTGGTCGAAACTAGTAGATTACACCACCGTCCCACACCAGTGGCGTGACCCATTGGTCTGCTAAACTAAATCGATAAAGTTTCATGGTCTTTGTTGACTACGGCTACAGTACGCCCCTATAACACGGTATCGATAATGCCACAGTACACCCTTGTGACGCGGTATCGATAGTTGTCGCAGTACACCTCTGTGACGCGGTATCGAAATTTTAGAGTTCGATGTGTCTACTTAACTAGGTAGAGTTAACAGTTCGGAAAGTTTAGAACACAGTTAGACCATCGATTTCTAAAAGTTTTATAATTCACAATTCTGTAACAAAATTCCAATATCAATAAACAATAACAGAAATTCAGAAATCAAATTCATTTCAGAGAATCATATGCTTGATCCTTATTTTGGGATATTTCAATACATCACATTTTCGATAGAAATATAAAATTGATTTCATAAGCTTACTTGAAACAAAACGATGTAACAAAACATGTTATTTTTTGATAAAAACAACGGTACCTCCTGCCAATCGTTCTCAACGGTACCTAATTCCAGAGACAACAATAATTGTTCAAGTATTAACACATTACAAAGGGCTCTCTAGACAAATTCGCACCTAGGTGGGTCTGTTTGTCGATTTCCAGAACTTAAAGGTGCTTATCAACCTTTCTCTTAGTCTAGGCTTGTAAATATTGAATTCTAGGGACTAACTTGACAACATCTAAACTGGAAGAAATCAAATGTGGATAACTAAGACATGGAGGGAGTTAACTGTAAGTTTTGTCATCTTCTTCACTAAACAAACCCAGCAACACGCTGGTTTGTTTCAGGCTTCTTTCTTCTTCTTTTTAGCTTAACTCAATTCCAAACCAAGAGATTTCATTTTCCCATTAACAATACAATAGATTAGATACCCCAAACAAAATCATACATAGTCCCGTGTACCGAATACAAATTATAAATTCCTAAAATCTGTTTAATAAAACTTGTTATCACTTACCTCCTGCTCAGTTTTCCGTCCTTCCCTTGCCCACGCCGAGCAACTCGCCAACCGATTCTTCAATTCTTCCGCCGACTCACTTCCTCTCTCAGCTCTTGAATCCTCCGGCAGCTCTTTTTTTCTTTTCCTTCTTTCCCGTAAAGGACCCAACTAGAGGATAGCGAGTACTCCTAATATTTGCCGGACTATCCCTTCCTCTTCCTACTGGTCACTCCTCATTGATTACGTGAGTTATCGCACAATCACTCCACTCCACCCCCCTCCTCCGTTACTCCTCTGCGTTACAAGCCGTTCATTTTCCTTTTTTTTATTTTATTTTTATTATCAATCCAAATAGTCAAAGTCAGCCCAACAAGTTATTATAATATTACTATTACACCCAATATTATTATTACTATTATTATTATCTTTTATTTCTTAATTTTTGTCTTTTTGTTTTGTTTTGGGTTATTACACATACAATATAGCAATGTTCTTGGCATCAGTTTCTCCAACTCTTCGTGCTCTAATCGAGGCTTGGATGGCAAGCAATTTCATCGTCCAAAGTGATTTAGTCTATGCTGACAAAAAGGCCATCAATTGTTTGATAATTGATATTTGCTCCATCGTTTGATTGTTTGCTTTCGTTTTCGCACAACATGTCCAATTCCCATGTTTGCTAATTGCTACCTCAGTTGCAATGCTATTATTCCTTCATTTCCTTGATAATAACTCTACTTATCTGCTTCCGTATCGTTCAAGTTCAAAGGCGTACCATTCTGGGAAAAGGCCTGATGGTCAGTGTATCAATAGAGGTGATATGGATGTTGAGCATGCTGGTAGTTAATTAACTTAGTGCCGAAATTGCATTATCTATTATATTTCAACTTTATTCACGTATAGAGCTGCTAAACGAAGTAACCAAACTCGCATTTGTCACAGGCTTGACTCATATAAGCTTGTGCTCACCTCGTGCTCGAGCGTAAATGAGTCGAACTTTGAGCTCCAATGCCGGCTCAATCGGTAGTGTAATTGCGCTTGAACTCGAGAAAACGAAGCTCGACTTGTGAGCTCATAATCTTGACTCGTGATCGACTCGTTTGGCTTGCCTCAAGTGGACTCAGCTAGACTTGATTGATTTTTGGAAAAAATCCTCTTTAGGTATTTATTTGGCAAAAATATGAAAAAACCTCTCAAAGTATCCACCAAATCCCACTTCTCTCCTCCAATGTTAAAAATTGCTTAAGTCGGTACCTGATGTTGCTATTTGTCCCATTTTGCCCCTCTCGTCATCTGCCGTTTGTAAAACGACGTTAAGTTGCTGATGGTCATACACGTGCGGGGCAAAATAGACATTTCCATTCTTGGGATTCTTGATTCCCTCCCTCACCAAATTTTCAATCTCTGCCACATAGAACCCTAATTCCTTCCTTCATACAGTTCACAGCAGCAAAAAAACATAAGAACCCTTTCCCCAACTCTAGAGCCACCGGATCCTCAACTTTACCGCCGTGTCCTCCGACGCTTTCACTCTCGTCATAGTACTCCTCTTTAACTTCCTCCTCATACCTTTATCTTCTTCCTCTAAATCGAATTCTTCGTCAGCATAATCAGCCTCAACACCTTGACCGTCTGATTCGCAATCAGAAACCCTAGAATCAACTCTCCTAGATGGCAGCAATTCTCTCTCCTCCGCATCGTCTTCTTCTTCCTTCTCATCATCACTCGCTTCCCTCCGCTGCATCGTCAACGACAACTTGGCCTGCTCCGGATCACTCTCATACTCGTCATCTTCCCCAGCACTCGCCATCAAATTAAATTAAACCCTAAAGAAAAACTTAAGAACCCTAATTCCCCAGCAGCAAAGCAGAAAAACTCATAAAAATCCGAACTTTGGAAGCAAATTTGAAACAATTCAGAGAGAATTGAAATTAGTATAAACTTAGGGTTTAGAGAAAGTGATCTAAACTAGAAGTCGTAGTGATAAGTTGCTAAGAGGTCTAAGATAATTTAGGTGGAGAAGAAGATAATGGAAATGTCTATTTTGCCACGCACGTGTATGACCACATGCAACTTAATGTGGTTTTACAAACAGCAAATCACGGGAGGGGGTAAAATGGGACAAATAAAAACATCAAGTACCGACTTAGGAAATTTTTAACATTGGGGGAAAGTGGAATTTGATGGATAGTTTGGGGGATTTTTTCGTATTTTAACCTATTTAATTACGTACAAGGGTTTATATATATATATATATATATATATATATATATATGTTTCGGTCTAAAATATACTATATTTTTAATTTAAGGTACAATTATATAAATTGCTGGTCGGTCTACTTTTACAGATTTTTAACCGCTTTAGACCATCATTTTCGTTTTCAACCGCCTAAGTTCATTTTAAGTGATAAATTGACCAATTGTTCTAGAACTACTTCCGTAACAACCTAAACAACGTTTTAAGCATTGTCTTCCTTTAATTTTCTCATGCAAATTCTACATTTCATTCTAATCATTGTTTATTTTGCTACAACTTTCATCTCTCTCCCTTATCTATTTCTCTCTCTCAGTTTTTTTTCATACCTAGTTTATCATAAAAAAATAAGACCAATATAATTTTTAAAATTATTTTAATTATTTGTGTCTTTGTTGTATCAATATCGTTCGCCAATCACTAAATGCTATCACTACGAAACAAATTTTAGCCCCATCCCCATATAGAAATTCAAAAGAAAGTAACCATCATTTTATTAGAAGTGTCTTAGAGAGTTTATTTAATCTTTAATTCACTAATATTCACGACATATTGTGCATCGAAAATAAAAATCGTCCATCATAATTCATGAAAAAAGTGCAATGCACACTTTAATGTAATGTTGTGCATCGCGATACGCAAAAACAGTACTTTTTTGGACAACTTTGTGTATCGCAATACACACTTAGATACATCGCAAGTGTAATATTGTGCATTAGTATTATTTTGTGCATCGCAATGCACTTTTAATGCATGCATCGCCATGCACTTTTGATGCATGCATCGCAAGTGTAATATTGTGCATTAGTACTATTTTGTGCATCGCGATGCATATTTGATGCATACATCACAAGTGTAATGTTGTACATCACAATACACAAAAAATAGTATTTTTTGTGTATCGTGATACAACAATTTATTCTTCGCATTGCATCAATTTGTACACCGCAATACATCAATTTTAAAACGAGTGTGACTGCCAAAATTATGTGTGTGACGTCCAAAATTATGAGCGTAGCGCCCATTTTAAACTCTTAAAGAAATTTTATACATTGCGCCCATTTTAAACTCTTAAAGAAATTTCATACATTGGGATGCACATTTTAAATACAATGCATCAATTTTGTTTCATAATGCATAACGTATATGTTCCGTATTTTTTAAGAACATAAACGACATTTTGCAATAAAAATATTTTTTTTAATTTAAAACAATTATAATGAACTAAAGCAATTAAAAATTTATTAAAAAATATCGGCCCAAATTTAATCCATTTTACTTTGCAATTATAAGACAAGGGTGTATTGGGTCGGGGCATGCCAGCCCAGCACAGTGAGCCACATAATTTACAAGCAACCTGGCAGGCCAAATTGGGTCAGCGCTAGGTTTAAATAGATTTGGCTCTTTGTACCTTGTATGAGGAAGTACAACTTCTTCAGGGTCGCTTGAAATTGTTTTCAACAAAGTAACGTTAGGGCACAAAAAAGTGAAAAAATTTTGGTTACAAAAAATTCTGTTATAAATTGTTAATTGGTTTTATTCATTAGTGGTAAACCTACAAACTATGTAACAATCAATAACTACCAACAAGAATTTTGTGACTTAAATTTTGAGATTTTTTTGTGCCACTATTATTGCTCAACAAACATTTCTAGTGTAGAGTCTCTATGCCTTTCGCATACATGGAACAGAGCCGACCAAGAAAAAATTAGACTTTATAGAAGGCCTAAAACAATCTGACTAGGGAGATTCTCACAAGGTGGTCAAGAGTAAAATAAAAATGGGAGAGAGGGGTAACAGATTTAGCTAAAGCCTAAAAGCAAAAAAGATTAGTAGATCAACAGCAACAACTGATCTACACACCCACGAAGGCAGCAACCTGCATAAAAAGGACAGAGTCAGTCCATTAACGGGAACAAGACGATAAAAGAAAACAAGCTGAGTCTGAGAAGAGCTTATCCCGCCGGTGTCAAGTCACCGACTCGCTGTCACGGGTGTTAAACACCTAGGCTGAAGCTACTTTCGGCTCAGTCCCCTTTCTCGTCGAGTTCACCAAATGAGACCATAGAAAATCTAACTAACACACTAGACCAAGAGTCTACCCACACGGCCCAAACCCAACTTTCGGTGGCCACACACAAGAAGGCAAACTGGACAGAACACACACACACTCTCTAAACCCAGCTGAGCCCACAACTCGCAAGGCTACCAGCTCACCGAAGGGACTGCCTTCGAGAACCAAAACCAAAGTGTATCACCTCTCACACACACACTCACACACTCACAAAGATAAGAGGAAAGAGAGAGAGAGAGACTCAAGGTTTTTGGTAGAGAGAGACGCGACTGAGACCCAACAAATCTAACCCTAGATTTTTGATTCAAAACAGTGATGCAAGGTGATAAGAGCATCCACAATGTGGATATTCTTAACAAATCTTCTTAGCTAGGTCCCACTGCCACCTACACATTTTTCTTTTAAGAATTTATCTTTCCATTTATTAGACTTAAAGAAAATAAAATTTAATTAAGTTCACTTCATTGATGAAAAGAGAAAATTACATCAGCTATATATAGAGTACATGATATCTAACTAATTGGTTGATTACAACAGATTAGAGGATAAAACCTATCTTATATTTGAATTTGAATTGTTGTTTGTTGTTATAGATTCATCCGAGGGAGAGAACTTGGTCATGTTGACTCTATCAACATGGTCCACGTCATTGCATAGTTGTTTTACCCCCCCGCAAGTTGGAGTTGTAGTGACGCCAGAACGGACACCCAACTTGGCTACCAGTCTTCGAAATTGATCCGCACCCAATGGTTTAGTGAAAACGTCTGCAAGTTGATGAATAGAAGGAATATAGACTGGTTTGATCAGGCCAGATAGAATTTTCTCACGAACGAAATAGCAATCTATGTCAATATGTTTGGTGTGTTCGTGGAAAACAGGATTTTCAGCTATGTGAATAGCTGTCTGATTATCGCAAAAAACAGATATTGGTTCTGTAAATGGAACCCCCAAGTCCTTGAACAAGTAATGTAACCATTGTACTTCAGAAGTTAACTTGGCGAGGGCTCTATATTCAGCTTCTGCGGAAGATAAAGAATTGGTGGGTTATTTCTTTGACTTCCAGGAGATTGGGCTATCACCGAGCATGGTTAAAAAACCAGTGGTGGAACGACGGGTAGTAGGACATCCTGCCCTGTCGGAATCTGTATACCCCTTAAGGGATAAAGAACTAGATGAAGATAGGAAGATGCCATGATTAATTGTCCCTTTTAGATAACGAAGAATCCTGGTGACAGCTTCCATGTGAGGTTCACGAGGATGTTGCATGAATTGGCTAAGATAATTAACCGAAAAAGCGATATCAGGCCGTGTTACAGTGAGATAAAGTAAGCGACCAATAATTCGACGATACTTGCTGGGGTCTTGAAGAGGAGTCCCAGTAGTGGGAGGAATTTTAAAATGTTGTTCCATAGGCGAGGCAGATGGTTTTATATCATTAAGATGAGCTTCGGCAAGGATATCCAGGATATATTTACATTGGCATAAGAAAATGCCAGATGGGTTACGAGAGACCTCAATACCGAGAAAGTATTGGAGGCGACCTAAATTCTTGATGGAGAACTTGGCCTCTAATTTAGTTTTGAGAGAAGCAATTTGCACATCATCGTCCCCAGTGATGATGATGTCATCAACATAAACAAGAAAGATGATAAAAAATGTGGGAGCACGAAACGTGAATAGAGAATAGTCAGCACGAGACTGAGTAAACCCCTCATCAATTAAAGCAGTGAAGAACTTTTGAAACCACTGTCGAGAGGCTTGTTTTAGCCCATATAGGGACTTATTCAATTTACAAACACGAGTATCACCTTTCTTAGTGAATCCAGAAGGGACTTGCATGTAAATATCTTCATGTAAGTCTCCTTGTAAAAAAGCGTTGTTTACATCGAGTTGGTGGAGTGTCCAACCACGAAGAGCAGCAAGTGATAACAAAGCTCGCACCGTGACTAATTTTGCGATAGGGGCGAAAGTGTCTAGAAAGTCAATGCCCTCTTGTTGTGTGAAGCCTTTGGCAACAAGGCGAGCCTTGTAGCGTTCAATTTTACCATCAGCACGAAACTTCGCCTTATAGATCCATTTACAACCAACTGTGGATTTGCCTGGTGGGAGTGAGGTAAGAGTCCAAGTACCATTGGATTCCAAGGCAGAAATTTCTCGGCCCATTACCTCACGCCAATGGGGATATTTCATGGCCTCAGTGAAGGATTGTGGTTCAACAGTGGTAAGGACATTAGTTAAGAAGGTTTTGTGATGAGACTTGGATTTAGAAAAAGAGAGAAAATCAGTGAGTGGATAAGGAGAAGAAGCAGTGCACTCATGGACATTGCACGTGTAATCAGACATCCATGTATATGGGTGTCTATCCCTACTGGAGTGACGTAGCTGTGGTGCCGAGACTGGAATAAGTTCTGAGAGAGGAGGGCTAGCTGAGTGAGAAGAAGCTGACGTAGCAGCAGGAGAGGAAGGAGATGGACTAAACCCAGCAGTAGAGGAAAAAGGTGGTGAAGATGGGCATGGTCCAATTGATGATGGTGGTAGAGAGATATTACGTTGGGATGGTAAAATCGTGGTGGAGGTGGAGTTGCCTCCTGATTGGGCAACGAAGGGGGTAGGATCTAGATATAAATCGGTTGGAGGATGAGGATGACTAAAAGAGAAGATATCTTCTGATTTTGTAGAATTTTCTTTGAATGGAAAGATGTGTTCAAGGAAGGTAACGTCCCTAAAGACATATGTTTCCTTTGTCTCCAAATCAAGGACAAGATAGCCTTCATGATTATTAGGATATCCAAGAAAAACACCCGGCTTGGCGCGTTGATCAAACTTGTGTTTAATATTTTTATTATGAGCATAACAGAGACATCCAAATACACGAAGATGACGATAATTAGGAGGAGTGCCAAGTATAATTTCGTGTGGCGATTTATGACCAAAAACAGGAGAAGGCATCTTATTAATTAAATAAGCTGCGGTTTGAACACATTCCCCCCAGTAAGTTAAAGGGAGGTGAGATTGAAACATAATGGAACGAGCGATTGTAAGGAGATGACGGTGTTTCCGTTCAACCACCCCATTTTGCTGGGGGGTGGAAATACAGGACCTTTGATGGTGTACTCCATTCTCAGCAAACCACGTTTGAATTTCGTGAGAGAGGAATTCCTTGCCATTATCTGATCTAAACTTTTGTAGTTTAGGAAGAAAAATATTACGAGATCCTGTAGATATTGTTGAGATTTGCTTTGAATATTGGGTAATTACAAATTGGAAAAAATATTTGAGGAATTTAATTGTCTCCGACTTAGTATGCATTAAGTATACCCATGTACACCGAGAGAAATCGTCTACTATAGTCAGAAAATATTTGGCGCCAGTAAGAAAGGATATGTGAAACGCACCCCATATATCACAGTGTATTAGTTCAAAACAAGAAGAAGAAGAAATAGGACTTTTATTAAAAACCAAGCGAGTATTCTTCGCTTGAGGACATACATGACAATTAAAATTAAACTTCGAATGAACATAAGCAAAGTTGCGACAAATAAATTCGAACCTATCAAGATTCGGATGACCTAACCTACAATGCCATACATCAATTGGCAATTTATTACTAAGAAAACAACGGCTAACAACGATGGACGTCGTCGGAACTTGAAGTTGATATAAGCCAGCAACAAGAGTGCCCCTACCAATCACTTTCTTCGTTGCTTGGTCCTGAAAAATACAACAATCGCGTGTGAATATCGCAGAACAGTTGAGAGTACGATTTAAATGTCCAACTGATATTAAATTGAACTTAAATGATGGAATATGATAAACATTATAAAGAGATAAAAAGGGGGTAAAAAAGACATCCCCGATATGTTGAACAGTAACACAAGACCCATCTGGTAATTGCACAGATATGGGTTTAGAAATCTTGCGATAAGATGTGAAGAAAGATAAGGAAGAAGCAACATGATGGGTTGCTCCGCTGTCAATAAACCAGGGGACCGCAGATAGAGAAGATGATGGAGGAAGAATACCTGTTAGATTGTTGACCCGGGGTTCAATAGGAGGTTCGGCCTCATCGGTGACAAGAGATAGGAGATGGTTGCATTGAGCATCAGACAGATTAGCCAATAAGGCTGAAATAGCAGGCGAAGTGGTAACAGGCGAAAAAGACGATGGTGCCACTGGAGCAGTAGGAGGAGGCGGAGCAGCAGCCATGTTGGCCTTTGGAGGAGAAGTGTGATCTGGAAAACCCACCAAATGGTAACATGTCTGGTGATAATGGCCAGGACGGTTACAATGGTCACAATGAGGACGATCCCGGTTATTTCGTTTGGAGTTGGAAGCAGAAGGACCCCCATTGTTGTTGTTTGGGTGTTGATTCTGAATAAAAGAACCAGTATTCTTATGAAATTGAAGAGCAACAGACTGAATAGTAGGGACTTATTTAGCATTAATATTCTGTTGTTCTTCTTCTTGAAAAACGTAACTGAAGATGCGGAGGATTGGTGGCATCGGATCTTGAAGGAGAATTTGACTTCGAAGGCCTGAAAAACGGTCATGAAGACCCTGCAAGAATTCCATGGCTCTATCACGATCATGGCATTCAATGAGAAGCTTACTAGCGCCACAGATACAAGCAGCAGATGGAACAAGTGAATCATGTTCATCCCATAAAGCTTTCAATCGGGTATAATAAGTTGAGACAGGCATAAATTCTTGCTTTAAATTAGCAATATAAGACTTCAGTTGAAAAAGTTTTGGACCATTGGAATGAGCATAACGTACCTCAAGATCCAGCCATATTTCATGGGCTGATTTCGCAAAGATGCAACTTGGACGAATACTTTCATGAACAGAGTTTAAAACCCAACTGCCGACGAGATCATCACAGCGTTTCCAGCAATCATAAAGGGTGGGATTATCCTTTGGAGGAGGAATGGAACCGTCAACAAAGCCCAGTTTAGCTTTAGCATTTAAAGCTTTAGAAAGCCCACGAACCCAGGTAGGATAGTTATCTCCGGTTAACAATGGAGTATATAGAACAGAGGTTGGGTTGTCATTGTGATAGATAGCATAAGGGTCTGGGAGAATGGGTTTGTTGATGGGCTGGTCAACTGTGGGTGTGTCGGTGTTGAGTGGTGTAGAGTCACCTGTAGAACCTGCCATGATGATTGAGAGAAGGAAAAAAAAAAATGGATGTGAAAAAAATAATGAGTACTGAGACCAGCCACTAAAAAATTGGATTTGAAAAGAAAAAAAAAAAACTAGTCTACTGATACCATATTAGACTTAAAGAAAATAATTTTTAATTAAGTTCACTTCATTGATGAAAAGAGAAAATTACACCAGCTATATATAGAGTACATGATATCTAATTAATTGGTTGATTACAACAGATTAGAGGATAAAATCTATCATATATTTGAATTTGAATTGTTGTTTGTTGTTGTAGATCATCCGAGGGAGAGAACTTGGTCATGTTGACTCTGTCAACATGGTCCACGTCATTGCATAGTTCTTTTACCATCGTTAATCTTCTTAACATATCTTCTTAGCTGGGTCTCACTGCCACCTCATTAACTTTACACATTAATCTTATTTTTATATTTTTCAAACAAATAAAATTATTTAACTTTACTTAATATATTTTATATTTAAATATTCCGTAAAAATAAATTAATTTATAAAAAAAGAAATTATTTAATTTATAAATAATAAATTACTCTTAAATTATTTTATTTATAATTTAATTAATAAATAATCTATAAAACACATATTGTAACCAAAAAAACGGTATAAAAAAAACGATAACCTTTATAGAGAAAAGGAAAGTTCAAGGAAGCAAAGAACAAAACAAAAGAGCAAAATTTAAAGAAAACAACGGTAAAAAAAAAAAAAAAAGTTGCTGCCAAGAACTTGGGCCAAACCACTAACAAATGTAACATCTAGTTTAGCATGTTTCGCTGCTATTAGTGACTCTTGAAAAAGTGTCTTCAAATTTTAATACGAAAAGGATTGTCTCAATTAAATTTTGAGATCCTATTATAAAATGAAAGTCACGTTGGTTGGTCGAATACCTTACTAGAGTCATAAATCTTGCATGGCGGTGGTGGATTCTTTAATTAACATGGATTAGGAGGCTTAATTGTAATTAAATTAGGATCAAATATGGTGGACATGACTTTATAAAAGGTGTGCGTTTAAGATAATAAGAAGAGTGGGAGACTAGTGACACAAAATGATATTCAATTAGCTTAATTGTAATTAAATTAGCTTTTTTCACACTGTGATATTCTCCACAACGAAATGCATTTCGAATCGCTTAGATATAAGGGATAATTGCACCAGAAATCCCTGTACTATAAAAAAGTTCAGGAACAATCCCTGTTCAAAACAAATGCTCACTACTAACCAAATTTTGAACACCGGTAGTCCTTGAAATTGACGGCGTTAGCCTAAGCACTGTTAAGTGGACATGTGCTCAGCACATGATCATTTTTAAAGGTTAAATGGGAAAATGATGATCAGTGTGTTAAATAACTTTCAAATGAGGGGTTTTGAGTAACATCATCAAAAACAAGGATTTGTATGAAAATCTTACTACCAAACAATAATCGCCTTCTCGCATCTTCTCTGGCCACTTCTTCTTCTCCGGCAACGCTGTCTTCTTCTTTCTTTCTGAGTTCATCCATTTTTATCTCTCTTGATTTCTTCCTCTATCAATTTTCCCCCTCCCCAAAACCCAAATTCCATCTCTCTCTCTCTCTCTCTCTCTCTCTCTCTCTCTCTCTCTCTCTCCCTATTACACACACACAGAGTTGAAATTGGATTCAGATCTGGGCTTCCCTTCCCCCTCCCTTGCTCCTAATTGCCTTCTGTAAAAACGTTTCGCTCTGTCCCGTTGTGATCAAGGTACCCACCATCGATTCGTCGGCGTTCTCTCCTGAAACGGTGAAGTAATGCCGTTGTATAAGGTTTCTTTCAGTCCTATGTAACTCTTAACAGTTGAAGCAAAACCCAGTAAACTCCCAACTAAGCAGCAGGTATTAATTTGGATAACGAAATTATTAACCACATACAAAATTGATATATCTTGTTCATCGATTGTGAATTTATTCAAATATTTTGTCAAATGTTTTTTCATTAAAATCATAACTGCAAAAGGAATAAGTAAAATATGGCCAAGTCAACCAATGGCTTTGAGGTTGCTGAACCACCATCTTCCCAGATCTATTTCATGGAGTCGTTGGTCGAGCCCATTAGCCTTCGTCATCACCCCAGGTAGGCTTTTTCGTTCAACTCAAATCAATGGAAACACCATTGAATAGCAACGGGTTCAATCCTCTTCTCCATCGCCGGCGAGATTGTAGTCCGAAAATTCCGTAAACTCTCAAAATCCTTCTCAAAAATTTCAACCCAAAACCCAAGTTTTAACCATATGTATAAACTGAATTAAGAGATCAATTTTTGGTATTGTTCATTGAGAAAAAATTTAAGGGGCAAACCAATTTGGTGATAATGGGTTGTTGGGAATACTCTACCCCTGAATACATATGTCTGTGAATATATATATATATATATATATATATGTGTGTGTGTGTGTGTGTGTGTACAAATTGATTATTGGTTCAAGATTTTAACCCTCCCTCTCACCTCAAACACAAAAAAATTTGAACTTCGCAGGTGAATGGCATAGATAGATAGAGATGAAACCCGGTTTACGTGCCCGAGAAGAAGATTGCGTTGCCGGAGAAGAAGAAGAAGTGGCCAAGGAAGAAGAAGAGAAGGTGAGTATTGTTTGCCTGTTTGGGTATGAATATTTTCACATGACACCCCTTGTTTTGATGATGTTACTCAAATTGGCCCCTTTCTGGAAATTAAAAGGATGTCTTTGCCCTCATTCTGGTGCACGTAAGTCATGAGCACATGCTCACTTAACGGCCCTTGAACAAACGGCGTCCCGTCCAAGGACGACTGGTGGTTGAAAAGCTCTTTCTTTGGTTAGTAGTGTGCATTTGCTTTGTACAGGAATTGTTCGTGGCTTTTGCATAGTACAGGTACTACTACTGTTGTAGTTATCCCTAGATATAAAATAGATAGGAGATACCAAAACCTACTACATGATGTCGAGATGATGGAGTAGTTGGAGGCCTCCAACTTAGATTATTAAGACATAATCTTATTCTGATCTGGATTGGAATATTTTATATTCATCAACTTCTTCATTAATTTAAGTAACTTAACGTGTTAATTTACTCTATGCTACAAAGTCCACGCCATCTAGCTAGATCCATATATATAAATATGGATTCCAAAATTGCTAGCTAGTTGTATTTTGTTTCGCATTTACGTAAGGTCAGTAAGTCAGCCTAAGCCAAAACTCCAGAATTCCTAGCAATTCTGAGGTTTGACAAAAGCCATGATCACGATATTATAAATCCGCGCTCAACTCTTCTAATGTGATCATCAATCAGTTGGCTTAGAGAAAATGACTTTCCGACAAGAAAACCTCGATTTGGTGTTAGTCCCAAGTGGGTTGATCATCATGTTTTGTTACCATCTATGGCTCCTCTACAGACGACTTCACCATCCTCACACCACTGTCATTGGCTTTGAGAACAATGACAAGAAAGCTTGGGTCGACAAAGTTATGCAGGCAAGCCCTTTTCTATCTTTTAACTAATTCCATATACTACTACATATTTTTCCTTGAATTATAATTCCATTTGTAGGTTTCATTTAAAATAGGAAAAAAACAAACAAACAAACAAACTAGTAGCTAGGAATTCTTATTTGATTACAAATAAAAATCACCAGAAAAACAGATTTGGAGCCATTTTACATGGTAGTACACATTTATTTCTGTTTTTCCAAACACGATTCTTGATTTTTTTTAAATTTTTTCTAAGAATTAACTGCACATCTTGTTTAGCGAGGAAAGGGATTTAAAATTCTTATCTGTTGTTTTCATACTTAACCATTCAGCCAAATTCTTATTTGATCAGGGTATGATTAGCTTCTTGATTTCACATGTCATATTTTCTCTCTTATTTTTCCTCGCCTAATTCAATAAACTGCAGTACGATTTCCTTATTGGGTTTTTGCAGATGGACAAGAGCAGCATTGCGATACCTCTAAGTGTGATCTCGTCCAGCATCACAATAGCAACATTCTTGGCATCAGTTTCTTTAACTCTATGTGCTCTAATCGGGGCTTGGATAGCAAACAGTTCTGTCTTCCAAAGTGATTTAGTCTACGGAGACAAAAGTCAATCGACAATGTCTGTTAAGTACATAAGCCTCCTCGTGTGTTTCCTCCTCGCTTTTTCATCCTTTATTCAATCTATAATGTCTTCACTCCATGCCAGCTATCTTATAAGCTTACCCGACACCAACGAAGTCCCTAACATTACTGAATATGTGGAGATGGCTGTTACTCGAGGAGACAATTTTTGGTTCCTTGGACTTAGAGCACTTTATTTTGCACTAAGTTTGCTACTATGGTTCGTGGGTCCAATTCCCATGTTTGCGACCTCTGTGGTAATGGTGCTGCTTCTTCATTCCCTCGATACTAACTCAAAACCGCTGCTTCGGCATCGTTCAAAGGGACACAAGTCCGGTGAGAAAGCCGGTGAGCGTAGTAATGGAGGAGCTATGGATGTTGAGCATATTGGTAGTAGGTAAATTAGTATCAAAATGGAATGTGCCTTGTTTGATACCCTTGAAATTTAGTCAATATCAGTTTCTTATTATTCTATTTCAATTTAATTCATCGCATAAGATAATTTAATTGAGCCCTGATCACTTTCTACAGGGCCAGTTTTCGAACATAGTATGTAAATTCTAAACAAACATGTTTACAATTTGTGAAGAAAGGTATGTACATTTTTCAACAACAAAATATCGGCAAAAAAAACTCAATTTAAAATCAGCCATTGGATCATTTTTCAAGGCGAAGTGTCATAATTTTGAAATACTCCCTCATATCGTTATTTTTTACTCTCTTTTTTTTTTTTTGTCAAGTATGATGTTTTTCAAATGCAAATTTAAAATATATTTTTCTATTTTTTCAAAATCATAAAGCATGTGATTTGTAAACGTGTTTTATGATTTTAAAAAAGATAAGAAAATATACATCAAATTTACATTTAGAAACATCCTGTTTGACAAACAAAAAAAGTCAAAAAGGATGATAATTTATGAACGAAGGAAGTATATCTTATGAATTAATTGGTTGAAAAAATTAATTAGGTGCCAAACTATGTTCCTCATTGGGATTTTTTCGTTGTATGAGCCAAATAAATTCTCAATTATCTTGCCAGTTGCCACTATACCTTATAAGATGTGGTTGGATTGACAAAGGAAAACGTAGGCCAATTGAAAAGGTTCATATATTGACCAAGACACTTGAAAAATTAGATACATTTCTCTTGAGTTTATGTTTTCAATGTAATCTTTTATTCTATAATAGTCATGAATATGACTGTGGAAAATAATGAAGGTTATTTGAGTATTTCTCTAAATGTCCCCATTTTAGTTCTGTATCTCTTAGGTGGATTCTTTAGATTTGTGAACTAGCATTTAACTCTTTATATCTTCGGTGTATTTTATTGAGTGACGAGTTTCTTAATCTTGTATCTTTTCTTGGATTCCATAGGTGGTGGACTATCCTATCAATTTCTGCAAGCCAATTTTTATGATATTAAATTGGTATCAGCGCCAAAATCTGGTTTGTCAAATAAAAAATGTATCAAGTTTAATTCTTTCTCTCCTTTTCCATTTCCGTCTTTCATTCTACCTCAATTATCATTCCTCGCACCGCCGTCTTCTTGACCCACCATTGTCACATTAGTTTATTCATCTAACCTTGTCTACTTTAGTTATTTGAAAAAACAAAAAAACAACGTACACCAAACAAAACAAAGTTCCAAAGCACATCTGCATTATTCTACCCAATTCCAACACCCAAAAATGTTTTTGCCAAGTCATTCCCCACAATCGGAGCAGCCCCATCCCAAGTTATTCACGTTGTGCCTGATACCCTATATATGGCCTTTCACCGAAAGTATAACTTCACAATCTTTTGTTGATTGGTCAAAACCACCGATTTATGATGAAGAATTGATTCATAATTTTTTCAACGGACCTGTTTATGATAAATGTATGGATCACTGTGGCGTTGTGGATTGGACGCATGTAATTTAGTTGATTTATAAATAAAGTCAAGTTCAAACACCTCCCTATCAATGCCATTAATTGATTCGAAGTGGACTTTTGAAGTTTTCAAAACTGACCATTGCTAATGATTCATTTGATATCACGGATTCAAATTCTTCTCTATGGCTCATCAAACGATTAATCATTGATTATTTTGTATCGAATCAATGGACCGATTGGATGGATGTCGTTATAAGAGCAATCAAGTTCAAAGTTTGCCGATCATTCATACGAAAAATTCTAGTGATACAAATTCACCTCATTGGAAGAATAACTATTAATGCTCTTCATTATTTTTTTTATCGAACTCATGACCTCCAGATTGGAAGCCATGAGCTCAAGCCAGCAGGCCAAATCCCCTTGTGCATTAATGCTGTTCATGTAATCAAAATTCAAGGAAAACGAATTTTCTTCAAGTGGGGGATCGGAGTATCAAACAGGAAAACATAGGGTCTCTTGAATTTGAGTTTATGTTTTCAATGTAATCTTTTCTTTTATAAAAGCCATGTAACGTGACTGTGGTAAATAATGAAGATTATTTGAGCGTTTTTCTAAATGTGTGGATTGAAGCTTTTCTAGCTCTTCATTTTAGTTCTATATCTCTTAGGTGGATTCCTTAGATGGGTGAACTAGCATTTAACTTTATATCTCTTCGGTGTATTTTGTTGAGTCGTGTATCTTTTGATGGATTTCATTGGTGGTGGACTATCATATCAATTTTCGCTGTGCCGATTTTCCTGTATCATGAATACATAAAGTAAGGCCTTCGGGGACCGAAATTATACATAAAAATTATTATATACTCCCTATATCTCAAAAAATAGTTTTTTTTTTTATAGAAAAAGTTAACTTGGTACAAAATTAAATAATTAATTAATATACTTTTATTATATTTTAAATAATAAAATTTCAATCATATATAAAAAATAGAAAATATTGTATCTACTTATTTATTTACTTATATTAAAATGACTACTTTAAATTAATATGAAGCATTATATTGCATTAACAAAGACAACTATTATGGAGACCAAAAAGGAAAAAAAAAAAACAACAATTATGCTTTGAGAAAGTCGTTAGTACTTCTCGTTTCCGATATAAGTAATGGGTCTTATTGATTTGATATTAGTTTTAAAGAAGAGGTTAACTTTATATCATTTTTTAAATGCTCTTAAAGTATTTCTTAATTGTGTCAAATCAATAAATCTATTTTTTTAATCTTACAATTGCTCCCTTTATTTTACTCAAATAATATATGTTTAAAAAATCAAATAATTAAGTATATAAGTAGCATTGAAGTTAGTTATAATTATAAAAATTGTAAGTATAGCGAAGATGTTTACAGTATATATGGATGGTAAGTGAAAAGATTTATGAAAATTGTAGGCATAATTTTTTAAAATTAACTCTTTAAATAGAATAATTCAAAATAAAATCATGAACTCTTTTATTTGAACAAAAGGAGTAAAAATATTATATACTTCAAAGATGTTTCAAAAAATAGTAAGAAAAATTTAAAATATTTTAAAATAAAATAAAAAACACTTACTCCCTCCGTTCCACCCAAAGAGTCCATGTTTGAAAAGCCTAATTATTAAGGGATATATTAGTGTCATTGAAGTTGGTTATAATTACAAAAATACTTAAGTGCAACCAAGATGATTACAACCTAAGTGGAGGGTAAAGATAAAAAATTATGAAAATTGTAAAAATAATTTTTTAAAAGTAGACTTTTTAAATAAAATATTTAAAAATAATATAATGGACTATTTACCTGAAATGGAGGGAGTATTTGATGGAGTAATTATTCAAGTGAAAAAATTGGTAAATGTCCATTTTGAGTTTTTGTCGGGTATTAAGCATACACTTTATCCTTTTCATTTATTAATAAATTAATGGTGCGTCTGTCGCCCTTATAAAGAAAAAGTCCATATTGGGCTGTCATAGTTAACACAACTGTCAATTCTTCTTTTCCCAAAAGCATGGCATGGCATCGTTTACAATAAAGGGCGAAATTTGGACCAGTGCATTTTAATAAATTTTTAATTATTTTAGTTCTCTAAAATTATTTTAAATTAAAAAATAATATTTTTGTTATAAAATATTATCTATACCCTTAAGAAAATGATACATGCACGCTATGTATTATAAAATAAAATTGATGCATCGTAGTTTAAAGTGTGTATTACGATGCACAAAATTATATTAAAAATATTATTTTATTGCATAGCGATGCATGAAATTTCTTTAAGAGTTTAAAATGGGAGTCACGCCCATAATTTTGGTCTCCATGCCCATAATTTTGGGCGTCATGCCCGTTCCAAAATTGATATATCGCGAAGCACAAATTGTTGCATCGCGATGCACAAAAAATATAATTTTTTTATATCATGATGCACAACATTACACTTACGATGCATCAAAAGTACATCACGATGCACAAAACAGTACTAATGCACAACATTACACTTGCGATGCATCAAAGTGTGCATCGCAATGCACAAAATTGTAATAAAAAGTACTATTTTTGTGCATCGCGATGCACAATATTACACTTGCGATGCATCAAAAGTGTGCATCGCGATGCCCAAAATTGTATTAAAAAAGTATTGTTGTCATGCATCGCGATAAACAACTTTTATTTTTAATTCACAGTATGTTGTGAATATTAGGGAATCGATCCTTGTTTCGTTGTGGCAGCATTCAGTGATTGACGAACAATATTGATATAACAAAGACACAAATAATTAAAATAATTTTGAAAATTATACTGATCTTGTTTTCTATAATGAATTGGGCATGAAAAGAAACTGAGAGAGAGAGAGAGAGAGAGGCCGTAGCAAAGTAAACAATAATTAGAATGAAAGAGAGAATTTACAGGAGAAAATTAAAGGAAGACAAAGCTTAAAACGTTGTTTAGGTTGTTATAGGGCAATTTTGAAATAATTGGTCGATTTATCTCTTAAAATGAATTTAAGCGGTTGAAAATAATAATTAAGGTATAAAGCGATTGAAAATCTTTAAAAGAGGGCCGTCCAACAATTCTAGCACAAACCCGGTTCTATGCCCTGATGACAGATTAAAAAAAAAAGAGAATAATAGGAATATTTTTTTAAAAAAATTTATTTTGATTTAGGTGTAAAATATGTGTGATGGATTTTTTTTGAGGAAAAATACGTGATGGATTAATGAGTTAAAAGAGATATCACATGTTAAGTGATGAGAGATTTGTTCGTTTTGTATTAAGTGGTTTTCATTTTCTCTCTTCTTGAGCCCATATTTTTCTCACTATCTCTCTCTCACTTTTTATTTTAATTATTACAAAATCACAAAAATGGAACACGAACTACAAAGGCTCTATTCTCTTTGATAATTTAGTGACTTGGTTTTATAATTTTAGACTTTTTCCTTGTTAGGAATAGTTTTCTATGAAAATCTAAAATCTCAAAATTAAATCACTAAAGATGCTTTTGAGAATTTGGAGGTTGAATTTTGGATTTGTTTAAATTAACTCATGATTAAATATGCTCTCAGTTCTAGATCACAGTATGAAAGTGTGTGTATTTAAGATTTGTCACTTTCATATATTCTACTTTATTTCTTATTTTAGTTAATTGGTAAATTTTGTATTTTATGTAATTAGATTATTTTATTTAACTAACTTCCTAACCAATATTGGATTTGTTTAGTATTACTTTTGGTAATTTTGTAGGTCTCTCACAAAAGGAAAGAGTCCACATCAAGGAAAGCTTTCATGTCAAGGAAAGGATTCCAAATCAAGGAAGGATTACCTTGGATTGCTTAAGGAAAGTCAAAAACCATCTAAAAAGAGGAATCCTAAAGCAAGATGGCTTCCATAATTCAAGAGGACTTTATGCATATATATACTAGCTAGATAGTCTTTGTAATTAACGTTTTTTCAGCTCTAGTTTTCTAGCAAGTTTAGCATAAGATCAAGAGTGTTTTTGTGAGAGCATATTTGGTTATTTTGTTCTTCTCTTTACATCGTTTTGTACTTGGATTCATAACCCAGTTTATAAGAGAAGGTTTATTGTCTACAGTACGTTGCTGTAGATAAATTGTTATATTTGTGTTGTTCTCGATTTAAGTTTTCTTTATTCCGCTTTGTGTCGGTGTTAGTGTTAGTCTTCACATCACACTCGACTCTTGTTTGTCCTTCCTAGCCGCTCAATTTCTTTCAATTGGTATCGAGCCATTCACTCGATTACACCGAGTGTTGATCCTTGTTAGAGCTGTCATTATGGAAGGAAATTTGAATCGATCGTCCCCTGTTTTGGATGGAACTAATTACGCTATTTGGAAAGCTAAGATGCGACTTTTCATCAAAGCAATTGATGAAAGGGCGTGGCTTAGTATTATTGTTCCATGGTCTCCTCCTAAAGTAGAAAGTAAGAGTCCTGAAGGTGAATCCTCAGAAAAAATTTACAAACTCAAACCCGAGGAAGAATGGACTACCGCTGAAGTCACCTTAGCAAATTATAATTCCAAGGCTCTTGGTGCTATATCTAGTCATGTGGATGAACATATGTTTCGTCTTGTTATTAATCAAAACGTAGCAAAAACAGCCTGGGATATTCTGCAAAGCCACTGTGAAGGTGATGCTAGTGTTAAAGCCACTAGGTTAAGAATTCTCATGACCAAGTTTGAGAACTTGAGGATGAATGAGACTGAGGATATAAAAAGTTATTCTGCCAAATTGAGAGAAATCTCAAATGAATGTCTTTCCCTAGGTGAACCTATATCAAATGCTAGAATGGTTAGTAAGATGTTAAGGACTGTTACTGAGAAGTTTAATATCAAAATTGCTGCTGTTGAAGAGGCACATGACACTACAACCATGGGTTTAGATACTCTTGTGGGTATTCTAACTATGTTTGAGATGAACTTGTCAATTCAACAACAACATAAAGCTGATAATATTGCTCTTGCAACTGCTCTCTCTAATGTATCCAAAGTGCCAAAAGAGATTGAAGAAATCTCTAAAGAAATTGACACTTCAAATTTGGAAACTGAAGATGTTGCCCTTTTGACCAAAAAGTTTACATCTTTCTTAAAAAATAAACGGGCCAACAAGTTTCCTTCTAAATTTCAAAACTCGTTTGAAAAAACAAAAGAGGATACTGAGAGTAGTTTCAAGAAACCTACTAGTTTTGCTAAGAAAAAATCTGAAACTGTTCAATGTAGAGCTTGCAAAGGTTTTGGACACTATGCCAATGAGTGTGCCAATACTCAAGAAAAAGGGAATGAGCTTGTGTGCGACCCTTAGTGATAGTGAGGAGGAAGATGAGATGCTAAACTTAGCAATCATGGAAAAATCACCCACTAGTCACAAACATCAGCCTGATGTAGCTTCAGATGCGGTCACACCAACCATCACATCTTCTGACTCTGAGGTTTACTGTCTTATTTCTCCCCTGTCTGAGAAAACAGAGAATGAAGAAGATGGTGATGCAAGTTACCAAGAACTTCTTGATGCTTATACTGATTTATTTGCTGATTGGGAAAAACGTGTAGAAAAAATAGTTGTTTTTGAAAAGGTTAATGAGAAACTCTCTTCTGAAATTGTTACTTTGAAAGGTGATCTTGAAAAAGTCACCACTGAAAATAGTAATCAAAAGGATGCCATAGCCAAACTCGAGGTCATGCTCACTAAACGTGATATTGAACTCGAGAAGACCAAGACAGAACTTGAAAAGGCCAATGGAACTTTTACAAAATTAAATACTGGAAAGGCCAAACTTGATGAAGTTCTGAATTTAGGGAACAATTTAAAAACTGGTCTTGGCTATGAATCCACTTTTGTGAAAGAAGGAGAGAGTTCCTCTGACAAAGTTTCTAAACAACAGAAAGCTAATCCTAAGAAAAAGAGGTTTGTATGCCACTCTTGTTTTGCTCCAGTCACATCGACCCTTCTGCTACAAAAGGATTCATGATCTTGGAAGAGCTGCTCCTCAGATGAGCCCCCGGATGTACTCACATCACCACTCACATCAACAGAAAACTGGGAAGTTTGTGTGGATGGAAAAGAAGAGTGAGGAATGTAAGGTGATATTCACCTCACTCAAAAGCAGTGTAGCTGGCTCATGGTACTTCGATAGCGGGTGCTCAAGGCACATGACAGGTAACATCGAATTTCTCACTGATTACATCGAAGTTAAAGGTGGAAACGTGAACTATGGAGGAGGAGCCCAAGGTAAGATCATTGGTAAAGGTACTTTATGTGTTGATCATATGCCAAAATTGAAAAATGTCTATCATGTGGAAGGCTTAAAAGCTAATCTCATTAGTATAAGCCAACTATGTGATGACAATTTGCATGTTAAGTTTGATAAGCATGAATGCAAAGTATTTGATGACACTAATCAGTGCTTGTTCACTGGAGTAAGGTCTCAAGATAATTGTTACAAATTTGGTGACAACTTATCTTGCCTTAGCTCCAAAATAAATGACCTTGATATTTGGCATCAAAAGTTAGGTCATGCAAGTTTTAGGAAAATAGAAGAATTAGTAAGATTTGATGCTGTCAAACACTTACCCAAACTTGACTTCAAACAAGCAAGTGTGTGTGGTCCTTGTCAAAAAGGCAAGCAAACCAAAGCTTCACACAAAAAGATTGATCAAAGTTCCTCATCTGAGATCTTTGAATTAATCCACACTGATCTTATGGGACCCATTGAGGTTGAAAGCTTAAGTAAAAAGAAATACTCTTTTGTGTGTGTAGATGATTTTTCTAGGTACACATGGGTCCTATACTTGAAAGAAAAATCAAGCTCTTGAAGTGTTTAAAGTTTGGTATAAGAAAGTGAAGAACTTGTATGGTAAGAAAGTTATCAAAATTCGATCCGATCATGGAACCGAATATGAGAACACTTTGTTCTCTAAATTTTGTGACTCCAAAGGAATAACCCATAACTTTTCAGCCCCTAAAACACCTCAACAAAATGGGGTGGCTGAAAGAAAGAATCGTACCTTGCAAGAGATGGCACGTGTCATGCTTAGTTCTAAAAACATCTCTAAACGATTTTGGGTGAAGCACTCAACACAAAGATGTCACATAGGAAATAGAGTCTTCTTAAGAGTAGGGTCAACCATGACTCCTTATGAAATTCTTCTTGGAAAGAAACCTACTCTTAAGTACTTTCATGTTTTTGGTTGCATATGTTATGTTCGAATGATAGAGATTATCTGTCAAAATTTGACTCTAAGAGTGACAAAGTTGTATTCCTAGGGTATTCCACAAACAGCCGTGCTTATAGAGTTTACAATCTTAGAACTAAAACTGTGATGGAATCCATCAATGTCACTTTTGATGATACTGCTGATTTAAATCTCAAAACTCTTGAAGATGATGTCTCAGGTTGTGTTGAAACATTGGGAGATACCCAAAATCGATGAACGAAGCGACAAACGAGCCGCAGAAAGACGATGCAGTCCCGATGTGAACACATCGCACCTACATCGGACAAAATGACTCTACATCGACCCGAAAGTTCGGACAGTGAAGATGAAAATCGGACAGACCGAGGACATACCAAGCAAGATTCGAAGAACCACCTGTTACACGGTGGTTGGGAATGTGAATGACAAAGTGAGCACAAGGGAGAAGCCAAGGGTTAACTACAGAGAATTGGCTGGATTGACCTGTGTAAGCTCACAGGTAAACAAGGTAAGTTCTTGCTGTTTTGTATCTAATATCGAACCTAAGAATGTTATAGAGGCATTGAAAGATGAAAATTGGATTATGGCAATGCAAGATGAATTATCTCAATTTGAGAAAAATGATGTGTGGGTCTTGGTTCCTAGACCAAAAGGTGGGAATGTGATAGGAACCAAGTGGATTTTTAAAAATAAAACAGATGAAAATGGGCAAATAACTAGGAACAAAGCTAGGCTTGTAGCTCAAGGCTACACCCAAGTTGAAGGGATTGACTTTGAAGAAACTTTTGCCCCGTTGCTAGAATAGAATCAATTAGGCTCCTTCTTGCCATTGCATGTTATTTAGACATCACTTTACATCAAATGGATGTAAAGAGTGCTTTCTTGAATGGTGTCCTTAATGAAGAAGCCTATGTTGAGCAACCAAAGGGATTCATTGATCCTCACTATCCTGACCATGTTTATAAGCTTAAGAAAGCTTTGTATGGCTTAAAACAAGCCCCTAGGGCTTGGTATGGAAGGCTCACTGAGCATCTCATACAAATGGGTTTCAAGAGAGGTGAGGTAGACAAAACTTTATTTATCTTGAAAAACAAAGAGGGGTTTTTGGTGGCTCAAATCTATGTAGATGACATTGTTTTTGGATCTTCATCCAAGAACATGTTAGACTACTTTGTCACTAGTATGTCCACCACCTTTGAGATGAGCATGGTAGGAGAATTGAACTATTTCCTAGGACTTCAAATAAAACAAAGTAAGGAAGGGATATTTATTTCACAAAGTAAGTATGCTAGGAATTTAGTCAAAAAATTTTCTCTTGATAACTCCTCTCATCTCAAGACTCCTATGGGATCTACCCAAAAGTTGTGCAAGGATGAGGATGGTGAAGATGTTGATCCTACCTTGTATAGAAGTATGATTGGGAGTTTGTTATACCTTTCAGCAAGTCGTCCTGATATCATGTTTAGTGTGTGTTTATGTGCGAGATACCAAGCTAGTCCAAAACTCTCTCATCTCAAGGCTGTCAAAAGGATAATTAGATATGTTGGGGGAACTGTTAACTTAGGGCTTAGCTACACTCGAGACACAAATACAAATTTGGTAGGATTTAGTGATTCGATTGGGTGCAATGTTGATGATAGAAAGAGCACAACTGGAGGTTGTTTTTATCTTGGAAACAACTTAGTGTCATGGTACAGTCGAAAACAAAACTGTGTCTCTCTCTCCACTGCCGAGTCTGAATATGTTGCTGTTGGAAGTTGTTGTTCTCAACTTCTGTGGATGAATCAGATGATTAAGGATTATGGGCTCAAAAGCAATGTTTTAACTGTCTTTTGTGATAATTTAAGTGCCATAGAAATATCAAAAAATCCTGTTCAACACTCACGGACTAAACACATTGACATTAGACATCATTTTATTCGTGATCTTGTTGAGCAAAAAATCATTAACTTGGAATCTATAGGCACTGAAAAACAATTGGCTGATATTTTCACCAAAGCCCTTGATTTTCAGAGATTTTCTACCCTAAGGAAGTCTCTGAGTTTGTGTGTCATCTGATGATGTGATCCACTGTGTGATCACATCAGAACCTACACTTGTATATAGTATAGTTTTGTTTTAAAAAAAAAAAAAAAAAAAATTGCATTGCACGATATATCTCAGTGTGGTCACTTGTATCACTTCTCTGACATGACTCTTCTCTGAATTGTGAATTCTTCTTAAATAGTGTCAAGCAAAGATTGACACATATTTATCCTAATGGATGTCTCTTGGTGGGTGCTTATTATAAGGGAAACAGCTGCTCCATTCATGGTATGAAGTCATTCCAGTGTTTAAAAAAAAAAAAAAAAAAAAAAAAGGTCACAAAGTGACTAATTTATCTGGAAGAGGGCTATCCATGAAGGTAAAGTAGAGTGAAAGCTACCCAAAATTCTTTCCCCACAAATAAAAAATGGGTGGGTGCATTCTAGAGGCCAAGCAAGACAAGAAGACAATTCATTGACTTTCTTAGAGGAGATGTGTCCCCTGATGTGATTACATCCCATGCCACACCTATACTGAGATTTATCCTCCACATGTGTGTATTTTTTTTGCATCATTCTCCTAGACATCAGTTAGGTCAACTTGGTCATTGGTGCAAATTAGTGCTCAATCTTTTTCTCTCCCTATTTTTTCCTCAAGTACAAACGATTTCATGCTCAACAGAATTAGGGATTTTATATTGCTAATGTCCATGTCTTTAGGGGGAGTATATTTTATGTGGATTTTTTTGTGTTGTTTATGGCAGGTAAATCATTCACAAAGGTGGAAATGTTTTTTAAAAAACAAGAGCCTATGTTTCCTTTTCATTAAAGGATTCTATAGAAGTTGAAAATTTTCAAAACTCTTTTTGTAATCCCTGCCTAATTTGGTTTCCCTCCTAATCTAGGATTGGGCTAGGTGTCTTTTTCCTATTAGGTATCTACTTTGTGTTATCACATCTTAAATATCACTGACCAAATTGTTTCAAAAATCACTGTGCACTATCTCTCTCTCTCTCTCAAACTACTTCAGCAAAAATCCTTTCGTCTCCTATCTTTCTCTTTCTCCTGCTTTCTTCAAGCTTCGCTCATGGCTTCCCCTGCTCGATCCGCGTCTTCCAGCCCTACAGTGTCTCCTCCATTGTCACCAATTGCTCCAAACGAAGGTGCAATTGAACTGTTTGTTGATACAGAGGCCACTCCTATTTCAGTATCCTTGCCCGGAGCCCCTGACAACATTATTGAAGTGGAAAATCCAGGTGATTTGAAAGCCGTTGGTGCTTCTCACGGCATGGAAAAAGGCCCAAATTGGTCACTAAGACAGAAAGGGTTCTCGCCAAATATGGAGACCTTCTCGCCTAGGGTTAGGCCAAGTATGGTTGACCCAGAGTTTTTGGAAGGTAATGATGATGAAGATTTTGTTCCAGCCTCGGAATCAAAACGGAAGAGGAAGACATCCTCCTCCGCCCCTGATGTTCATACAACTGCTTCAGTTCCAGTATCACAACCCAAACCCTCCAGCACTGTACGCCCTAGACGTAGAAAGTACATTATTCCAACTGAGTCCAGTGACTCAGAAGGACCTCAAGCTGAGGATTTTGAGGTTGTTTCCAGAAGTGCTACTCCCGTTGCTACCACACCGCCAGTAACACCCAGGGCTGATCCTCTTCCCACTGTAAGTGAAAACATTGATGAGGCAGAGGACACTGATGACATACCCATTCAAGCCCTCATTGATCTAAAGAAGGGCAAAAGTATTGCACGAAAGTCCAAGAAGAAGGCAACAGTGTCAATTGCTGAGCAGGTCCCCTTATTGGGATCTGATGATGATGATGAAGCAGAAGATGAAACCTTCAAACTGGGAAGAGAGGACTTAGAGGTGAAAAGGAAGATGTGGCTGCGATGTGAGCACACACCCCCACACCGAGAAGAAGAAGCTCCAGAAAGACCCAACCTACAGTCAGTTCTACGCCTGTGCCTAGGCGTTCATCACGGGCCAAACCCTCTAAACAAACTGTAAGTTCACATCCTCCGGAAAAATTCATGAATAAAGATACAAAACAAAGGTTTGAATTCTTTAGGATGAAAGGTTTTATAGTTGAAAGGGTTATGGACAAGACTTTTGATGAAATGGGTCTGACTCGATATCTCCAGGAAAAAGGTCTTCTTTATTCTGTTTCTTATCCCTCGAGCTTTTATCCCTCTCTTGTTTCTGAATTTTATGCCAGTCTTCTTCAATCCATTCAAGACCCAAGGTCTGTTAGTTTTGAAAAAGTGTGTGTGAGGGGTAAAACAATTGTGTTCTCTCCTGCTGTTATCAATTCTTTTCTTCAAACCCCCTCTCCTCAACACATACCTCCTATGGCTCCAAAAAATGATATTGCCAATACAATCTCAAATGGTCTTGACCCCATATGGCATAATCAGTACAAATGCACTATGTTGACATCCCTTTGTGGTTTCTTGTTTAAAATAGCCACTTTGAATTGGAAGCCTACCTCTAATAGAAACACAGTCACCACAGCCCACGCTGATCTCATCTACAGAATATTCAAGGGTGTGGAGTTTAATCTTGGTGAGATTGTGTTTGGATGCATTATCCAGTTTGCTGAAAAAGAGCTTCCCTCTGATCTTCCTTTTCCATGTCTAATCTCTGGGATATGTATCAAACAAGGCGTAGATATTCTTCAATCTGACAGGCTATGGGAGAAAATTGAATCTTTTGGGATTCAACCTGTACTGGAGTGCACCAAGCGCACTATAGATCTTCCAGTCACCTTTCCAGATGATCCTCCAGTTACAATTCCTGAAGAAGAAGACGATGAACTGGCTGATGTAGGTGATGATGTGCATGCATCTCCACCTCCACAGATTGATCCTGCTGCCATTTATACTGAAGAAATCAAATTCCTTGAGAAATCTATGCTACAGGCTAGAGTACAGTTCAAGGAGATGGCTACCCGCAGGAACAGATTGCTGTTTGCTTTGGCAAATCTTTCAGATCAAAAAGGGGGAGCACCACCACCAGCAGCTAGTTCAAGCCAAGTTTTTGAAGACATAAGTCAAAATTTTCGATGGGAATTACTCCAGAAAACTCAGGAAGAAATGGATAAAGCTGGGCCAAGTAATTGAGGATGGATCAAGCAGTTGATGGGGAGAAATTTGAACAATGTGGACATTTGATTTGTTTGGAACAATGTTTTTATTTGCTTATGTTTTATTTTGTTTCTTTCTTAAACTGACTTGTGTGTTTTTTAATTATCTTAACTCATGCTAGATGTTTGATTTAGGGGGAGTTTATTTCTTAGATGCTTAAAGTTTAAATCTTTATACTTAGTTTTGTTTGATCTTGGCTTCATAGTGTTTTGATCCGAAAGCGACAAATCAGGGGGAGATTGAAAGTGTGTGTATTTAAGATTTGTCACTTTCATATATTCTACTTTATTTCTTATTTTAGTTAATTGGTAAATTTTGTATTTTATGTAATTAGATTATTTTATTTAACTAACTTCCTAACCAATATTGGATTTGTTTAGTATTACTTTTGGTAATTTTGTAGGTCTCTCACAAAAGGAAAGAGTCCACATCAAGGAAAGCTTTCATGTCAAGGAAAGGATTCCAAATCAAGGAAGGATTACCTTGGATTGCTTAAGGAAAGTCAAAAACCATCTAAAAAGAGGAATCCTAAAGCAAGATGGCTTCCATAATTCAAGAGGACTTTATGCATATATATACTAGCTAGATAGTCTTTGTAATTAACGTTTTTTCAGCTCTAGTTTTCTAGCAAGTTTAGCATAAGATCAAGAGTGTTTTTGTGAGAGCATATTTGGTTATTTTGTTCTTCTCTTTACATTGTTTTTGTACTTGGATTCATAACCCAGTTTATAAGAGAAGGTTTATTGTCTACAGCACGTTGCTGTAGATAAATTGTTATATTTGTGTTGTTCTCTGATTTAAGTTTTCTTTATTCCGCTGCTTTGTGTACTGGTGTTAGTGCTGGTGCTATCACACCAGGACTCACATCAGACTTGTTTGTCCTTCCTAGCTGCTCAATTTCTTTCACAGTAGAACATTCCCAATTTCTAAAATGTAATGCCAGAAAATATGCCATTAGATATTATATATATATATATATATATGTGTGTGTGTGTGTGTGTGTGTGTGGAGGTGTGTCACAAGAAATTCTTACTTGATTTGACAAAATGGAAGCACTAGATTCAGAAATTTCTGGGTCGTCAGTAACACTATAGAACTGTGTGTTGATGATTTTCTGCCATGCAAAAATAATAATAATAATTGCTCCCTCGGTTTCTAAATAAGTGTCTTATTATGACTTTTTAAATAAATATAATTATTTTTTAAATAAAATTTCAACCCATTTTTATTATTTTTCAATCATAAAACATGTTACCCGTAGAACACAAAAAATTCTGCAAATTACGTGTTTTATGTTAAAAAAATAAAAATAAAAAAGTACTCCATATATGTTAAATTTTTATTTCAAAAATAATAAATTTAATTTTATAAAGTCAAAACAATACACTTATTTAGAAGGGCCAGGGGAGAGTTACATCATTTAAAGATAGAGAACAATAGGCTTTAACACACATACTAAGGAGGATGAAGATGAAAGAAAATAAATGGGGGAAATAGACAAACCTAGTTAATAGTAGAGTCATGACATGATATTTTTAAGAGGTGATCCAGTGGTAGAATTAGGCATTCACAAAGTATGATGTTTTAAGTTCGATCCTTTCCCATGGCAGGATGTCAAGAAAACAAGAAGATCTAATATAATGTTCAGACCTTAGTATCATATCCTAATAACTCCAAAAAGGTCAAAACTTTTCAGTGTCATTTCAATATTGCATCAGAAATTACAGATTGAATTTCTACTAGTCTACAATGTTCAGACCTTAGTCGATCAAATATTAATGCATAAAAATTCAATTGCAAAAATGAAATGTTACTTACAATTGACCTTAATTTACATATAACAAGCATGAATTTCACAATTATTTAAAAAATAATAATAATAAGCGAGCATAACTCATTTTTCAAGTATCACTTGCTTACAATACGTAAAATATAACAAGTATTCGAATTTATTCTCATGCATATGTGGCGAAGATCCGACGATTAGAATAGGAGATGAAACATTTTTTTGAAATAGAGGATCATATCCGAATTTATACAAACAGGATCCTCTATTCCAAAAAGGTATTTCATCTCCTATTCCAACTGTTGGATTTTCGCCACATGTCCACCAAAAATCACGGAGTAATTAATGTTATTTATTCTCATGCATATGTGGCGAAGATCCGACGATTAGAATAGGAGATGAAACATTTTTTTGAAATAGAGGATCATATCCGTAATTTATGGGCCATCTGATCTGACCGAGTTTAATGGGGATAAATGCGAACCGGGAGTCCTTTAGCTAGCTTTGGCAACGGATCGACAATAATATTCTCATCCGGGATGATTTTCTCCCATTTAAACCTTGTGACGACATTATACATGAAAACAAGTATTTCTACGCGCGCATATTCTTGCCCGGGGCACATCCGAGGTCCTCCTCCAAATGGTACGTATGTGTAAGGAGATGGCCCGTTTCCTTCGAATCTCGATGGATCAAATTTCTCAGGCTCCGGAAAGTAGTTAGGGTCCTTGTGAGTCGAGTTTGCAGTCCAATATAACTACGCCACAATTTATAATATATTGAGTACATGTACTTAATATTGAATCTTTATAATAAAGAAGAAGAAGAAGAAGAAGAAATAGACGTAAATTACCTTCCATCCTTTGGGAACAGAATATCCGGAGAACTTGAAGTCGGTTAAGGCTTTTCTGAAAGTACCTGGTAGTGGAGGTACAAGTCTCATAACTTCACATGCCACATTCCATGAATACTTCATCTTCTGTATGTCCTCCCAATTTAGCAGCTCCCCGGGTTTCTTTCCACTTGCGATTCTTGTTTGTTCTGTCATCACCAACTAAATCAAATTAGGGCTTGTCGGGTGTAACATTTTTAAAAACCTATTCCATTCATCTCAAAATAAGTGTCATAGTGTTCGCTTGCAATGATATTGTATAGACACTAAGGCTTGTTTGGTAGTTGGGAGTGATAAGTAGTATTATTAATCTCGATGCTATTAGCGCCCTCGTTATTAATCCTCACTTATAAATTTGAGATATTATCAAGTATTTTTTTTTTAGTAAGGATGCTAATAATACCACCCTCCCCCTTGGTATTATTAGCGAGTGAATAAAGACTTTAGCTCATGCTATTAGTCTCGACCGTCAATTGCATACTAAACATTCGACTATTCGACTTATTATTCCTACCTGACCTTGATTCTGACCACCAGACGGCACTTAAGAATATTCATATATGTATGAGCTACTCAAATAAGCTAAAAATCAACTTCCCTAGTTTTTACACCATTCATTCTATTTAAAGAGTCCATGTTTAAAAAGTCTAATAATTAAAAACTATATAATACGTCATAATTACAAAAATATTTAAGCATAATTAATATGTTATTACCACATGTAGAAGGTAAAGTTATAAAATTACAAAGATTATAGGCATTATTTTTAAAATTAAATTTTTATGTGAAGCGTTCCAAAATAAAATAGTGTATTATTTGTTTAGAACTAAGGAATTAAAAAAAAAAAAAAAACTAAAAATAGAACAATTCCCGATGCCCCCCTCGCCCCTCCTCCCCTTCCCCACATCAATTATGAAGTCTAATACGTTAAGCAAAGCTTAGGGCGTCCACAATGAGAGACCCTCTACCACCCACTAAAAATAATTTTAGAGATTTTTAAAAATTTTTACGCATCCTTGATTCTACAGTAGTTCCTCTAGTCCACCATCTATCTCTAAAACTAATTAAATCACCCTCTAAATATAGAGGGAATTTTAACATGAATAGTGACTCTTTTTTTTTTTTTTTTTTGAAATCCTCTACATTTTCTTTACTTTATTTGAGCACAATATACTTTTGTTTAATAATTTAGAATAAAAATTATTAAAGTATACTCTCTCCATCCCTAAATTATTATTATTATTTTTTTGTCCGTTCCTAAATAATTGTCTTGTTTAAAACTTTCTTTTTTAGGAGATTATTTTTACCATTTTACCCTTACTTTTCTCTCTATTTTAATTATGTGTCATATACACATGGGTATTAAAAGAAACTATACATTATACCAATATTAATAATCAAGTCAATTATTTTTTGTTAATCCGTGTGCCGAGTCAAACAAGACAATAATTTAAGGACGGAGAGAGTACAATATATTTTTCATAGTATATAAAATTTAAAATTTAAAATATTTTATTTTAATTGTGGTGGAAAAATATAAATAAAAGAGAAAAAATATAATGGTTTGTTAGTTAAGATAAGAGATATTTAATTTTTAGAGGGTTATATAGAGAGTGCTTGTTGGAATAAATTTATTTTTAAAGTGTTGAAAAAGTAAAACTTAAACGAAAAACGAAGTATTTAGAGTGTGATATAGGGAGGTATTGTTTTGATTGCTCTTGTAAATTAAACCCAAAACCCACACTTGAACTCTTCACAACCGGCATTCTCCTATTTCGCTTTTAAAAAGTTGCAGGAATAATGAACATTTTGGACGAATGAAATTGCCTTTTTGGAACACAATTTTTTAAAAATACATACTCCCCTCAATTATTTTATTTAATTTAATACATAAATTAAAAAATAATAATTAACTTTATTATTGATATTAATATAATATTTAATTTTTTTTAATGGTCATTCAAAAAGTTATTTTTTGTGTCTCGCCGTTGAAAACGGATCGTTTCAGGTAAAAAGCTTTGTTTTGAAAACTTAGCATTGACTCGAAAAGAGGAAATAAGCTACAGTATAGAGGAGTACTGTTTTTAGTGGAATCGCTGTGCCTGACAAAGCCTTAACTAACACGCACTCTGGGCGGCCTACGGTAAAGTCATTAAAGCCCTAGTTTTTGGTTTTAAAAGAAAAAATTTAATGTTAAGAGTAACTTTTTTTTTTTTTCTCACCCACTTATTAATTTTTTTTTCTTTTCCTTAATTTAAAAAGGATTAATAATAGTATTACTTACTCATTGGTAACTCGAATACACGATTTATCAATTGTAGGTGAAATATTTTACCAACTAAACTACATTTACTTGTCCACACACATATTAATAGTTTAGCAACTTGTGAGCTTGAAAACTTTGAGTTTTTATTAGGTATGATTATTTGGTATGAGATATTGTTTACGATAAACTCAATTAGTAAAAATATGTAATTAAATGATATATATATATATATATATATATATATATCGATGCTGCTATACAACAATTGAAAGGTCTCATTTTATTTTTTTATAAATATCGGGAAGATGGATTTGAAAATGTTATAATTTTTATCAAAAAATTGCTATAGAAATAAATATAGAACCTAAGTTCGTGAAAAACGTACTATTAGTAAAAATAAATAATTTGATAAAATTATTGACAATGAACCTGTAAGATCTCTTGAAAAATTATTTAAAATTGATTACTTCTTGTACATAATATATAAACAATCACTTCATTTCATAATAGATTTGAACAATTTAAAATGTATCAAGATGTTTTTAGTTTTTTGTATAGCATTGAGAAATTAAAGTCATTGAATAATGAAAATTTAAAAGAAATTGTCTTAACCTTGAACTTTTATTAAAACATTATAACAACTCAGATATTGATAAATTACATTTATTTTACAGAACTAAAAATTTTAAGAGAAATTATACAAGTGAAAAATGATACACCAATTGACATAATTATATAATAAGACTTGTGTATTTTTCAAATGTGTATATCGCTTATAAAATAATGTTAATGATTTCCAAAATTGTTGCTTTGGTAGAAAGAAATTTTTCAAAACTATAATTAATAAAATTTTATCTAAGATCGATAATGTTTTAACAAAAATGAAGTGAATTAACTTTTAAATAATACTAAAGATAAATTTTTAATAACAATATAATAATTTTAATAAATTAATTATTTATTTTAAAAAAATTTGAGTTCGCTTTAGGCCTTTATAAGTATTGGGCCGGCCTGCACGCACTAACTAGCTTGAACAAACACACACAGAGACGTATCATATACTCCCTCCGTTCCAGGTAAGAGTTCAGTTTTGATTTTTTTCGGTCAACTTAGTTGAAATTTGACCGATAATTAACATAAATTTAGTAATTTTTACAAAGTTTTGAAAGTTGCAATCTATAGTATTCTTAAAATAGTTTTTAATTAATAAAATTTTATTTCCTAAAGCATAAGTAAAGTGTGTAAAATTTTGATTTGATTTAGTCACATGTTGACTTTTAAAAAAGAAAGGTGAACTCTTTGGCTGGAACGGAGGGAGTAATGAGCAACTTAAGAGGATTGATAGTGCATAAAAATTAGTAGTTTGAGTTATAAATTACGTACCCTTTAAGACTTGATCGTAGACATGGGGTAGTTCAGCAAGATACTTGACGGTGAAAGTAATGGCAACACTTGCAGTGTCATGGCCGCCCAGAAGGAGGGCTATTATCACATTTGCGACTTCAATCTCGTTCATGGGCTGCTCGTTTTCGTCTGTTGTTGTAAGAATATGCGACAATATATCATGCTTCGAGGAGGGCGATGACACATTTCCCTCCGCCAAATCTTTTTTCCTTTCCCTCATAATTTCTATGAGTTGTTTCCTAATAACTTTTGCAGCCTTGATGGCTCGATTAAAGTTGGTACCAGGGAAGTCTATTGGCAACGATATAATCCCCGATCCTATAACATTAAATGGTACCTCGAATTTGGCAATGTGTTCTGGATCTTCGATGCTTAGAAACAATCTACAAGCTACAGAAAAAGTATAATGTTTTGCAAGTGGAAAGACGACGACTTGTTTGTTGAAATCCCAACAAGTTTCAAAATGCTCTCTAGCTACTTCATCCATGATTGCTATGTATTTTTGCAATGTCTCGGGCTTTAAGAACCCCAGAAGAGTTTTACGCAATTTTTTCGACTCTTCTCTGTATAGTGTTTTGGAAGAAGAAATAGGGAAGATCTTCTCGATAGAACGCGGCCACCAAACCCTAACAAGTTTGTTTTCGTTAGAGAACAAGAACTTGTTTGCTGTAGGACCACAGAAAACCACAGTTTTTTCTCCAAGGATGGATGTTTTGAACATCTCGTGGCAGTATTTCTTCATTCTTTGTTTGATGAAAATCTCGGGGATGCCTTTTCTCCCCATGGACAGAAATTCTAGGGTTTCGCCCACAATGGGCCAACCCATTTTTCCTGGAGGAAGGTTTTGTGGTTTCCTATGGTTGGTGAAAAGGAAATGGCGAAAAAAGTAAAGGAAGAGAGACAGAATGAGCAGAAGAGAAAGAAACAAAAGCTCCATGTCAGCGTCAAGCATTCGGCCATGCAAATTGGTTACTAGTTTGAATGAGCATACCAGAAATCCTAGAGCTCAACCCTATATAGGAGAAAAAAGTATTGGCCGGTAGAGGTGGCAACAGTGCGCAATGACATTAATTTGTGACAATATTTTGTTTGAAATTAAGAACTCGTTTGTTCGTGTATTTTTGTTAAAATGCAGGGTTAAAATGCATCTTATTCTTTAATTTAGTGTTTTAATGCTGCGGTAGAAAAAACTGTGTTTTGAAAACGCGGGTGCTTTTTAAAATACTGGAATTCTTAACTTTTTTCCAAAATGCAGATTTTAAAACGTAGTTAAAAAAAAAAAAACTGTTTTTTAACATAATATCTCAAATGCTTTTATAAAGAAAAAGACTGCGTTTTAAATAATCCACGTTTTCAAAACGTAACGTTTTTAAAACGATGCATTTTAAAAATGCTACACCAAACAGGCTCTAATTATCAGCACATCTACTGGTATTAATATAATAAACAAAGTCAAACTAATGACAAGAGATAAAGAGCAATGCTATGGGCACAAATAAGTCACAAATTTTTTTTCACAAAATCTTTGTTAGCGGTTCTTAATTAGCTGCATAGTTTACCACAACAAGACTTTTGTAATCAAATTTTTGTGACTTTTTTTGTACAAAAAATATTATCCAGAGATAAAATACATAATTTACTTGATTCCGCAAATCCCACTTACATTCACCAAGAAACACCATAGTACAAATAAAAATTTATGCTTGTATCCAACTCGATATAAACTAGTTGTACACCTAATTGTTCTAAATAGGCGCGGGAAGAGATCGGAACAGACAACAATATTCTAGTGTAATAACACACTCTATTGCTTGCCCACCTCCCCCAACTAGATTTTGAATAGGGCATTATTATTAACACCAGCTTTTTTTATTAATATACTCCTCAAATTAAATTATAAAAATATCATTATATTGTTAGACATAAATACCCTTTCTCTACTAAATATACACACCCTTATATTAAGACATTTTCTAAATCTCTAAATACACCACCTAACAATTTATCAATGCACTCTCCTCCAGTTCCATACGCCATTGCCAGGGATTATACGTCATTGCCAAGGGACAATCTCATTACTTCATTCCTCTCCTCTACTCACTTCAATTCTTTCCTACGTTAACTTCATTATACTACAAATTTTTCACTTCACTTCGATTTTTTTTATGCATCTACGTATGTCTGGGTCGAGATTTGTTAGGCACTGGTCTGCAGAACACCACAGTGGTGTTCGAAAAGCACCTGCAGAACATACCAGTGGTGTTCGGGAACCACCTGCAGAACATACTAATGCTGTTCGGGAATCACCTGCAGAACACCACAGTGGTGTTCGAGAACCACCTGCAGAACACCACAATGGTGTTCGGGAAGCACCTGCAGAACACCACAGTAGTGTTCGGGAAGCACCTGCAGAACAGTTGGGGTTGCAGAACATCATAGGGATATTCGGTAAGCCCTTGCCGAACAACACTGTAGTGTTCCTTAAACCAGTCCCGAACACCACTGTAGTGTTCCTTCAACCAGTCCCGAACACCCCTTCGACCAGTTCCATACAATATAACGCAAAATTAACAAAACCCAGCAAATAAAATGATATTCAATGTACAAATTGAAACGATTTGAACTTATAAATAGAGGAATTTCATACCTAGGGATTTCCTCATTGTGAAATCAAAATTTTTCTTTGTCTTCTTCTTCCTCTTCTTCCTTTTCTTCTTCTTCCTTCTTTCTTCTCCAAAATTGCTGGGTTGCTTTTGGGGAGTTTGCAGAACGGAGGTGTTGAATTTGAAATTGGAAACACATGCAACGGAAGGGAAGGTTCAGTATGTTGTGGGAAACAAACGTTTGAATTAAGGTGGTGTATTGAGAAACTGTGGTGGGTGTCAAGTATATTAGGTAGGTGTATTGGGAAAGAAATAATGAGTTAATTGAGAGGGGTAAAATAGGAAATGTTGGGTGGTGTATTTAGAAATTAGGTTGGTGTAGAATTAGTGGAGGGGGTGTATTAAGAAAAGTGGTGTATTAATAGGAAAATGTGGTGTTAATAGTAATGCCCTTTGAATATGCACTTACACTGTACACTACTTCCTCCATTTCATCTGTATTGTCTCATTTTGGGTGGGGTTATTCACATCCCAAAATTATTCCATACACCCGTATGCTTCTTAATATACCACATTTATATCAAATTCAACCTATTATTCAATACACACCTCAAACTTCATATTTTACGTACGCCTTCTAAAATACACCCATCCCCATTCCGTGAACTACCCATCTCTCTCTCTCTCTCTCTCTCTCTCTCTCTCTCTCTCTCTCTCTCTCTCTCTCTCTCTCTCTCCTCTATTTTCCCTATCTCCCGTCTCTCTTCTTTCTCTCTCCTTTTGTCTCCCCTGCCCCTCAACTGAACCCTCTCCCACCAACCTCCACCATCTCCTCCTGCTCCCTCCTCCTTCGCCTCCTTCCTAACCAACATCTTCTCTCTCTCTATCTCCCTCCCTCAATCACACAAGTCTGTCATCGTCACTCCTATCGCCGCCGTCGCCCTAGTGTTCGGTTAGGCCTAGTTGAACAACACTAAGTTGTTCGGTCATGCACTAAGGTATTGTTCATAGAGAGGGGATGCGTGGGAAGGCACATAGTAGTTCCACCGCCATCAAAATGACCGAATTTTGTGGGTTTATTGATCGGTCTCTTCGGCCAATTTGGGGAAGAAAGCCTTAGGGCCATTTTCCAAAATCCTAGGGACCGAATCAACAAATTTGGAAGCAAGAATGTCATTAGGGGTAATCACGGTCCGGTTTGGTCTATTTTTACTAAAAATATAGAGAATCAGAACTAGACAAATACTCCGATTTTTAAAAAATTTGGAACTAGAACCAAACCAAGATATATGGGAACCAATACTTTGGTCCAGTTCTAATTGATTCGGTCTTGTACATCTTTCGGTTCTAAGGGAATGAAACCTTTTTATTTTTTAAGTTGACAAGCAAATAATAAAATCTAATATTTCATACGACAATTAAAAAACATTCAATAATGATAAAACATTGAAAGTACAAACAAGGTCACAAAATATATATATATATATATATATATATATATAGTGACCACTCCATAATTTTAAAGGTTTTAGCCATATATTACAATCCAGTTCATGCAATATAAACTAAAATATAAAAAAAGTAGGTTTTGCAACATCAAGTGTGTGTTTGTGTGTAAACGACAAAGAGAAATATCACTAAGTATATATTATTTTATACCTAGAGTTTGGGTTAGGGTTAGAAAATATCAATTATATTTTTTAAACATTAATTTATTAATATATATAGATTATATAATTATATTATATATGTAATATACATTGGTTCGGTCCAGTTCAAAATCAATCTATAATTTTTAAAATCGAAACTAAACCAAATGATTGGTTTTACTAAAAATCAGAACCAGAACTAGACCAAAAGTATTGGTTCAGACCGGTTCTATTGGTTCGGTCCAATTTTTAAAAAAATTTGCTCACACCTTAATGTCATTTTAATCAATGGCATTTTGTAATAAAATAGGGGGTGTATGAAGCAATTTGGGGGTGCGAATAGCACCACCCTTTTATTTTTGGATGTCTTAAACTTTTTTACCACATACGATTTCAAAGAATATTATTGAATGAATGTCTTACTAACTAAAGTACGTATTTACAATAGCTAGAAATCTTTCGAAGGAGGTCAAAATATATACCATCTTCTTCTCAAAATTTGATGAAATGATACTATTTTTTGCTATGACATTTAAGACTTATGTGAATAAATTCAAATTAAAGTAGTATTTATTTAGAAACAAAATAGACTTGAATACGAACATATATTTTAGTTAAGGGTGAATGTAGCATAAATGATCTTTTCTATAGTATTAAATGTAATGGGGTCGAAATTCCTATATAGTGTAAATATTTTCGTAAAAAAGGGGAGGGGGGGGCCAATTATCTTTAAGTTACAAAATAGTTCATTAGTTTAAAAAAAAATTACAAAATTGTAGTACTTAAATGTTTATTTTTTTTCTTGTAGTACTAAAACGTTAATCCTTCAAAATTAAAGGGGGTCAAATAACCCCTTTACCTTCAAAGGTGCACCTATTAAGAAACTATGTAATTGGCAAATATATCTTTATTTACTATTTTACTCTCTTCAACTTTTGCAATTTTGCTCTCCTCGTAATTTTTTTTCCCATTTGCTTAATGGGTAAAGATAAAATGTTTCATTATAAGAGGACTAATTGTTAGGAGAAGATAAGGGTAAATTAAGAAAAAATTATGCATTGAAATCTTAAAATAACACTTACTTTGGATTTTTTTTGTTGCTAAAAAGATACTCCCTCCGTTCCAGGCAGAGAGTCCACTATATTATTTTGGAATGTTTAACTTAAATAGTCCACTTTCAAAAGATTATGCTGACAATTTTCATAATCTTTCATTTTTACCCTCCACTTGTGTTGTAATAACTTTGATTGTGCTTATGTATTTTTGTAATTATAACCAAAATCCAATGACATTAATATAACATTTAATAATTAATTTTTCAAACGTATACTCTTTATGTGGAACGGAGGGAGTACTTATTTTGAATCAAAGGGGCTAATAAAAATACATGAAAGGATATAAGTGGAAGTAAAATATTAGACAATACATGTAAGCGAATTCCTAAATGCGTATCGATGAGAAGGGAAAGGCATTTGATCAGGTTTAGGAATACGTGGTTTGGACCAATTATTCTTACCATAACTCAAAAGATAAAAGATGAGCAGATTTAAACCATGTTAGATCGACATAGTTTTTCCATTGTGATCATCAGAGTTTATACTTGCTGATATTCAATTTTTCGCATTGGATCAAACTATTCCAAACTATTGGTAATACAATCTATCTAGGTGGCAAACCATTGATAAGGATACAAGTTATTTTACAAAATTTTCAGTCTAAATCTAAGTGGCAAGTATGTAATTATATATATTTATATATATATATATATATATATATATATATATATATCACTAAATATGTGACCTCCCATTTTGACCTATCATATGATTGACACTTGGATTGGGATAAAAAAAAATCTACAAGAAAAAATTTGTACCTCTATTTTTTTCTTCCTAATTAATACTCCATCCGTCACAATTTAAAAAAATATTATATTTGACAAGTAATTTTTTTAAAGATTATAGCATTACATGTTTGTATCTTATTTGAATTACATAGTAATAAATATTGTTTTTAAGAAAATTAGAATTACTTTTTGGGGACAAACTAAAATTGAAAGTGAGATGGGAGAGTATATAAAATGGAGTAACACCTAAGAGCAAATCTCCCTCTAATGGTTGCTCTATCCCCTGCCCTATTTGGTCTTTTAAAATAAAATATAACGTTTCTATTATCTTCCGTCAAATGGGAGGACTAAACGTAAGCCCAAATATTCAGTTCAAGTGTCACAATAGAAAATATCATAGTATTAGAACCTAATCAGAAAAATATTACAAGTTCAGGGACCAAATTGTATATTAATCATTTTGTTTAATATTACTTTATTCATTTGTTAATTGTAAAGTGTAAATCTCTCTTTTTGTTGGTAATGTATTATTTAATTTTAGTGCATAATTTTAAAGTCTTGTATTTAATTATTTTAAAGTCTTGTTTTATTTAATTTAACATTATTTTTAATTATAAGTTATTTGTATTATTAACATTATTTTTAATAAAATTTATGAATATTGAAGAAAATTTATAAATATTGAAGATAAAATTTATAAAGAACGAGAATCGCATTACATTAAGATAAAATCACACGACATAATATTTCAACATAATACTAATCCAAATTACGCAATATAATAATCTGATAGATCATCACCAGATGGTCCAATATTATGCAAAAACTGTCCAAACGCATCCGTATTATTCTTGTATGTTTTGTTCTTCAGCCGCCCTTTTCCGCATAATTCTTGTCTGTTCACATTCAAAATACACTCGTCTAGCTGGATTCGAAATAGTGTTGAGGTCCATGAACATTATTTTATCGATCATTTATATTTCAACTTCAGTTGTATTTTCAAGTGTTCTGGTCTTTAATTATATTTTGTTAATATTTTAATTATATTTTAAAGTATTTTGTTTTATTATTTAATTTTAATGCATATTATTTAATTTAATATAAATTGTATTATAAAAAATAAAATATACTATTCAATAAAAGACATATTTATTTTGCTAATATATTAACATAAATTTAATGAGATAAACTATATATTTTATATAAAATAATAAAGAATATCTTTAAAATATTCTTTTTAGTATAAATTTTAAAATAAAATTGTTGAAAATAGTAAAAAATATTTGGTGCAAACATTATAGTGAGACAGTGCAATCTTTACATTAGAGCAAATGGTTGAAGTTGCCCTAATATTATGTGTCTTGCCTTGCCTTCCTTTAATGCCATGCTTTTCACAATTACTAGACAAACCTATTTATAATAGTACTGTCACCCAACCAACTCAACCAATTTAATTAATGCGTTTGTGAACCAACAACTAATAAAATTTCATCTGTGGAACCAACTACTCCCCCTTCCGTCTCCATCACATCACATTGAATAAAGATCTTACAGAGTAGTCCGTCTCCATCACAGTGAATAAAGATCTTACAGAGTAGCTACAAGCTTCTTGAAACTAAATATCCATGATCCAATCACATTATTAAACATTCGATCTAAACAGAGGTTTGATGTTTTTAGTTTGAGTCAGTGATAATTATATTAATTTTAACATTTATATAGTAAAATTAAATTTATTTAAATTTTTATATCATTAGATTAAATTTATTATTTTTTAAATTTATAAGAATAATATAAGTTCGAACTTATAATATTATTTTTCATCGATGTTTTCTCGCTTAACGGGAGTAATAATAGTCCTACATTTTATCACTTACCTCAAATTAAGTCTAAATTTCATTAGCTACCCAGTACACCCAGAAGTAAAAAGAGTTCATAGATTATACCAAGAGAAAAAAGAAAGATGGAGGGGCCATTGTCCTCTGTAGCGCTTTTTCAATTTAATTATTTATCTAGTAAAAAATATTAAATAAATAGAAAAGATAGATTTTTTAAAGCAAAAAAAAAAAATTCTCCAATGTAAATCTCTTATTCTGAGGTGGAGATGAGGTGACATTAAGAGCCCGTTTGGTCGAGCGTTTTGACCAAAACGCAGGGATAAAACGCAGCTTATTTGCAAAAAATGTGTTTTAATACTGCGTCAAAAAACGCAGCGTTTTCAAACGCATGCGTTTTAAAGCGGAATTCCCGACTTTTCCCAAAACGCAGGTTTTAAAACGCTCCTAGGAAAAAAAAGCTGCGTATTGAAGTAATATCCCAAACGTATTTATAAGGAAAGACCTCCGTTTTTAAAACGCTGCGTTTTTTAAAACGCTGCGTTTTTAAAACACTGCGTTTTGTAAACGCTGTACCAAACGGGCTCTAAGTTGATAAGGCATTCTCTACGTCATCTTCTACTTCTAAAGAGTCACCTAGAGAATGTCTTCTCATCCAGGTTATTTATCATCAATTTTTATTTTTATTTTTTACAGTGAATCAGCTACAGTAGGAGTAATTTTTATTTTTTATTTTTAATTATAAACAATGTTACGTTTAAAAGAATGGTCTAAATTTTTTTTTTGCATTGGTGCTCGTTTAGAAGGACTCTCTTTTTTAAAAATATTTTGCCACGTATGAAAGTTATCTTCTTGTTTAAGCATGCTAAATAAATAAAAAAATATATATTATAACATTGGATATGCTCTTATGCTCCTTCGCCACTAGACACGCGTGAATTCTCAATTTTTTTAAATAAATAAATTAATTAAAAAAGAGAAAGAGAAAAAGGTTCAATGAAAATTAATGTCGCTATTTCAAGTTTTCCCTTTGCTTTAGATATTCTTTCTTTTAAATGGATACCTTCAAGTTTTATTTACTATACGAACAAAATTCACTAATCATAGCAAAACATGCACTTCAATTACATAGGCATTAAACGCAACATTACAAAAATACTAAACGTAGCACTTTTTTGTGGTATTGTGCGTATTTTGCCCTTGATTGATTATTTCAAGATTACAAATAATATTGTAAGTCCGTCAAACTTGATATTATTCGACAGATCATATTTGGTTCCTAACACATACTTTCTAGTATGAATACTTGTACAGTACATGACTTTTTCAAATATTTTTCAACTAAACTAAATTTAAAGTTTTGTAGCACATACAACACATCTGCATGAATTAATTCATGTCGGCATACATTATTACTCTCTTCGTTTCAGGTAAAGAGTTCACTTCTTTTTTTAGAAGTCAACATATGACTAATTTTTTAGTTAAATTGACCCAAAAAATTAAAAATTCACTTTTTATTTGAAACGGATGGAGGAATTTATTAAGGACAAATGTACAAGTAAATAAATCGGCAAAGGAGAGCATGAAGTATAAGCGAGTAAATATTGAGTGCGTGCACCAGTTTAAAACATTATGTAGCATGTTTCTCTTCTCTACCGAATACATTACGACTATTTGCGGCACACTAGTGTTAAAGTTGTACTTCCCCCATTTCAAATAAAGAGTTTATTATATTATTTTGATATATTTTATTTAAATAATTTACTTTTAAAAAATTATGCTTACAAATTTTAAAATTTTTCATCTTTATCCTGCTATAATCATCTTAGTTGTGATTAAATATTTTTATAATTATGACCAAATTCAATAATACTAATATATATTCCTTAATAATTAAACTATTTAAACATGAATTATTTGAATAAAATGAAGAAGTACAAACTAAGACCTCAATTTTTAAACTACTTTAATATTTAGTATTTTGTTATTTGTCAAGTTCAACAACGTTGTACTACGAAACTATAAAATATTTTTCTGTGATATCACTATCTAACTTTATCTTTAATTATAGTATTTTCTTTGAGTAGTATTTATAATTTATTAAATAGCAATACTAACATTGCAGTAAATTTTTTAAGTGGAGAAGCATGTATGATATCAGGGCAAAAAAAGACAAAAACGACGGTAGAGGATTGGTGACGTGACGAACATATAGATCATGGGACAAAGAGAGTAATTTAACCTTTTTTTTTTTTTTTTGGGTAAATTACAGGTAATCCCCTCAACTATAAGTGAGTTTGAATTCTCCCCCTCAATTACCAATTGAGCAATGTACCTCACTACCCCTTTACTATAACATTTTCTAATATTGCACCTTCTAATTAGGTAGTAATGTTTGTAAGGACAAAATTTATCCATCTAAGACTCCCATGACCATCTTTACATATATATTTTACCATAATATTTAAAATAAAAATAAGTAATTATTTTTTCAACCATCTTTAGGTGTAAAGGGGGTCTTAAAATAATAAAAGTAAAATAGTCAATTGAAATACTAAAAGAGCATTATTGTTAAAAAAAAAAAAAAACACTAAACATGGTTGCATGAGTCTCATGTAGGCATTTTTCGGTCAACTCAAATCGCAGTGTCTAAATAAAAATTGTGGTTAAAGAAAATGTTATAGTAAAGAGGGCACATTATTTTAATTCGTAGTTGAGGGGATAATTCAAACTTAACCTATAGTTGAGAGGCATCATCTGTAATTTACCCTCTCTCTTTTGAAAGTAATTTAACTTTACCATGCCACGAATCTTGGTCCACTATTAAAGACCCTTTTTATTTAATAAGGCAGCAGATGTGGTTAGAGATTCAAATGTTTGGTATAGTGATTTGTCTATTATTAAATTTTTGTGTAGCGTTATTTATTTAGTGAGATATTTTGTGTTCAATTTTTGTATATACAAATTTTTTTTGTGCAATTAACAAACTTAGTATTTCGAGCGAGAACTAGCCTCACGCTTAATGGGACATAGAAACATCTCCAAAAAAAAGAAAAATAAATACTCTCTCTATCTCTAAATTATTATCTTGTTTGATCTGACACATGGATTAAGAAAAATAATTAATTTGATTATTAATATTAATATAATGTGTAGTTTCCTTTAAATTTCATGTGTACGTGATATTTAATTAAAATAGAAAGAAAAAATAAGAATTAAATGGCAAAGGTGTAATTCTAAAAATAATTTATTAAAATAAAATAATTATTTTAAAAAAAAAAACACACACACACACACACAATAACTTAGGGATAGTAAATAAAAGTTGTTGAATGATAGTAAAGATAGATAGTCAAAATTGGTGAGCTGACAGCTGAGGGGAGCTTTCTACGGTATAGCTGTACAGGGCTTGCTTGACCACTAGAATTATAGTGCCGGTCCTTTCAGACAATTTATAAGAAAAAATTATGGATAAGTATTTTTTGTGAAATATTCAATTGCTTAAATTTATTATAATTATTTTTATTATTTAAAATCTTTTTAATTGATAAATTGATTATTTGTTTTAAATTACCTCGTATCAACATATGACATTTTTAAGTTTATGTTGTGCATAGTTATGTGTGTGAAATGTGTATCGTCAATGTACTTTGTAATTTTGTGTTAAGTAATGTGCATCATTTGTCACGTCAAGTATAAAGTGTCCATCGTGTGCATCATCAATGTGCATCATCAATGTGCATCATCAAGTATAATATTGTGCATCGTCAAGTATAACAACACAGTTTTTAATATAATTTTGTGTAAGAAATATGCATCGTCAAGTATAATTTTGTGCATCGTCAATTATAACAGTATCATTTCATTATTATTTGTGATTTCTTCACAAACTACCACCGTAACATTCTAGCACATATTTTTAGTTGTGCGATTTCCTTGATTTACTCTTTTCAATCCCGTATATATCTCCATTGCGATTTCTTACTAAAATTCTTATTCATATCAACTTGAAGAAACTTAAAAAACAAATACCAAAACAGTTCAATATCGAATTCATTTTAAAATCGAAATCAATGGATTCAATAAACCAAACTGTTGTCATGTTGTTGCTGAAATTCAGAAAATATACTATTGTTTCGACAATTTCAGAGATTTTTTGTTTATCTGAGTTGATCGAATGTTTCAGAGGTAAATATTTCAATTTTCAATCGTATAATTGTACTATAAAATACACTGTAGGATCACATAACAATTGTTGTTTAACCAATGAAGAAGATTTCAGAAATATGATGACATTAGCCAAAATTTTATCAATTTTTATTATCATTATTGATGTGTTTGAAACTGATACTGGTTTGAGTTACAGGATTAATAAAGAAGGGAATTATGGAGATGAGATTGCAAAAGACGATGCAACTACTTATGAAGATGACAATGCACAAAACTTGTATTGCGATGCACAAAACCTTGACAAAGGTAAAGGAAAAGCTGTGCATCGTGATGCACCACATCTATTTGGCGATGTACAACAACGTAATGAGTAGAACAGTGATAGAAGTTGTACCAATTCTTCAAGTTCTAAAAGTGATGTTGAAAGTGTCTCATATTACGACATATGTCTAGCTCAAATAAGAAAGGAACTCTTGAATTCTGGTTGGGTAAATCTTTTTACTGGTGTTGGTCAAATATTTAAAGGTGGAGTGGAAGATTTTCGCATGCAACTTATAAAGTATTCATTCAAGATTGATTTTGAATTCATTTACATTAAGAACAACAAAAATAGGATTAGCGTTGCATGTGAGAAGAAATACAGTGATGATTGCAGTTGGTTCATCAAGGCATCTTCAACTGTTGATGAATCAGTATCCATATACAAGTGCAACCTTTCACATAGTTGTCATTTGATCATGGTTGACGATAATAACTCGAAAAGGATGAGATGTGGTATCATTGGGCAATTGATTCTTGACCATATTTGTAGTCGACCAAGCTATTCGCCAAAGGATTTAATTGATCACATGAGGACTAATTATGACATTGAGATAACATACAGCAAGGCATGAAGGAGCGTAGAGAATGCTTGAAAGAAGTTATTTGGTTGTTACGAAGAATCTTTCCAAAAGCTGCAGTAGAATGTTAAAGCCTTGCATAAGAGTAATTCTGGTATCTTTGCTTTCTTGGAATCAGACGATGCTATGAATCAGTCCAGTAGGTTGTTCATTTCATCTCGGGCATGCGTAGATGGTTTCAACTACTGTCATCCTATATTGTTCATAGATGGCTCATTTATAAAATCTCGATTCAACGGCACCCTTTTGTCTGCCACGGCCAAGGATGGAAATCAAGGTACGCCCATTTGTTCTACATTTTTTTCTTTTGTGTTCAACATTATTTTGATTAATATCATAGGCCGATCATGTTTTTATCCCCCTATTTGTACTTATACTTAATAAGAGATATATTCAGTACATTATTGTGCATCAAAAAATAAAATTAGTGCATCACGATGCACAAAATCAGTACTTTTGTAGTACACTTTTGTGCACGCGATGCATACTGGTATGCATCGGAAATCTATTGTTGTTAATTAAATATTGTTCATATGCTTCAGGTCTGTTCCCGTTTGCATTTGCTGTAAGTTCTAAAATAGGGATAACTGGGCTTGATTTCTGTCTAAGATAAAAGGAGCAATCGATCGTGAAGTGTTGTTTGTATCCGATTGTAATGTTGGTTTAATGGAGGCAATACACGACATGTTTGGGAGTTCCAAACATTTCTTTTGCTTGGTGCATCTTTATCGGAACTTGAAAGAAATGTTTACCGGTAAATGTTATTCCAACACGTTCCACAGCAACTTGTGTTCACGACTCAAGGACTACGCGTATGCCCCTAACATTAGACTGTTTAATAAGAAAATTAAGAAATTCAAAAAAGAAGGGGGACAGGTTGCCTATGATTTCTTGGCCACTATTTCATATGAGAAGTGGGCGATTGAACATTTCCACGAGAATAGGTATGCTGAAATGACCTCAAATGCTGCTGAATCGTTCAACAATTGGATTTTAGAGGCTTGCGGTCTTCCCATCACTCATATGGTGGATTGTACAAGATCAAAAATAATAAAATGGTTTAGGGATAGACTTTGGAATAGAAAGAGATAGAATAATTAATTATGTAAGAAGATGGATAAAAAGTGGAAGGACTACCTTAATAATGGGATGTCGTGGCAGATTCGCATAGCACCCAACTCAATGTACGAGATTTTATCCGATCCAAGTGTCCAAGTTGACTTGGGGAAGCAGATATGTTCATGATATCAATGGCAAATTCAAGGATTCCCGTGTTGCCATGCAACCATTGTGATTGTGAAATCCGGGAAAAATATCAGTGATATGGTTGATAATTACTTCTTAACAAGCAATTACATCAAATGTTACGAGGGAAGCTTGATGCCAATAGCAACTACGGAAAGGTACGAGTTCCAGAATTCCTGCTAGGGTGAGACCATTTTATCTCCTATAATGAAGAGATTACCCGGACGTCCCAAGAAGATAATGATCCCATCAAATGGTGAATAAACAAGAAAAAAAAAGAAAAAGATATGTAATAGATGTCACAAACTTTGTAATCATAACTCTAGGTCATGTAGAGAGGCTATACAAAGCTGATTTTTGTTATGTTGTAATTTTTGAAGTTCATTTGTATATACAAGGTTAATTTTTGTGCATCGTCATGTGTGTGAAATGCGCATTGTGTGCATCGCAATGCAACAAACATCACTTTTTGTTGAACTATTTTTTGCATTGTGATGCACAATTGTTGTACATCGTAAGTTTAATGTTAAAAAAAAAAAGATAATGTGCAATGTAATCAGCACACATCCATAAAACTGCTTATGAAATTAATTAACAATTAGTATTAAAACACCAGAAAATGTATTCAAATATTTGCATGTATTCAAATAATATTAGAAAGTATTACAGCACAAATATATCTAAAAAGTTTAATTACTAAGAAATATATCTAATCAATAACTATTGTTGTTCCATTGGACTCTTTGCACTTCCTCTTCCATGTATTCATTTTGTCCTTTCTGACCTCCTAATTTTTTGTTGTTTTTCAATTGTCGCTTGCTTAATTTTTTGAGTCACACCTTCTGGTTGATTTTTTTCTTGTGTTTAAGTCACATATTCACTTAATTATTTAACTCACACCCCTGGGTGCAGTTGTAGCATCTTGTTGATCATCCATAGAGACCTCACCAAGAATTTCCATGTCATTGTTTCTCTTTTCCCAAAGCAATTTTTTATGTTAAGAACATTACCAAACTTCTGCAATCCCCAGGAAAAAAATTAAAAAATAGTGTTTAAAAATTATGTATCGGAAATAAAGTTTGTACTTCGTGATGCACAAAAATAGTACTTTCTTTTATACAAGTTGTGCATCGCGATGCATACCCAAATGTAATGTTGATATTTGTCATATATAACTAATGTGCCATTTTTGTGCATCCACTCACCTGATTTGTCATAATGCTTACTGTGGGTCCACTAGAGGTAAATAGTAAGGCTAGAGGGAAGTGAATAGTCTTATAAAATCTTTTTGTAAGTTTTAAAACCTTTTAAAACTTTGGCAGCGAAAGTGTTTTTAAAACAATCAGACAATCGTTCAACGAAGTGATTTGCTGATGTATAAAGCTTATGAATAGTTTGATGACTGATTGAAGTAATGAGACAAAGGCTCTCTGAAGCTTTAAGAAAGGAAATGCTTAAAGCTTTGGTCAGTTCGGTCAAATGAAACAAGCAGTAATGACACAAGATGTAAAGTGGTTCACAGTATGAAAACTGCTACGTATTTTTGGGTATATAAATACCCAAAAATATTCTTGCAATAAAGGGTTTTTTTTTAATCCAATAAATAGCTCAGGGTTTATTTGCAATTAATTTGGAGAAAAAATTGATTATTTTCTCGCTTCTGCCACGTCAGCTGTCAACTAGGCGCCAACTCAGTCTTCCGAAAAAGGCATTAAACTTCACACTGACGGGAGGTTTGAATTGCAAAAACAATTTTAGGTGGAGGTTTAATAGGTCGAAAAAAAAAATACAAAGTTTAATAGGAAAAAAGTGAAATAGGTCTGTTTTTTTTTTTTTTTTTTTGCAATTCTCTCAAATTACTTATTCTAGAATATTTTATCATAACAACCGGCTAGATGCTTGCTTTTTTTGTGTTGCTTTTATAACTTTGCTATAGTTTCTGTTGCTAATAAGACGAAAGGAATAAGGTTTGACTTTTTATAATACGAAGAAGTATAATTTGACCTTGTCTTTGGGGCAACAAAATTATAAAAATTTACAATATAGCCTAGTGGTATGAAACAGTTCACCTAAAGATTATTGAACGTTTATGTATCAAATTGCTTTAAATCTATAATTTATGTACTTAGGATGAGATCATGAGTCGGGAAGTTCGAATGTTGGATAACTAAAAAAAATATATGTTAACAAGATAAGTGTAGGGAAATGTGAATGTTAAAATGAATACTCTCTCGTTTCAGGTAAAAAGTTTACTTTTTGATTTTTTTGGGTCAACTTAATTAAAGTTTGACCAATAATTTACATAAATTTAGTTGTTTTTACAAAGTTATGAAAGTTGTAATCCATAGTATTCTTAAGGTAGTTTTTAATTAATGAAATTTTATTTCTTAAAATATAAGTAAAGTATGTAAAATTTTGATTTGATTTAGTCGCATGTTGACTTCTAAAAAAAGAAAGTAGACTCTTTGCCTGGAACGGACGAAATATATAGTAAAATTAGCAAAGAGAGAATTCGTAATATATAGATTCGTGAGACAATAAGAGTCACCCAAATTTATAATAGATAAATTAAGAAAAACTTGCCTAAAAAGGTTTGGGCACATACAATATAGACTAATTAGTACGAGTTTCTATATATTCATATCATCTAGACTAGAAATAAGAGAAGGGGAAGACTAAAATTAACACGTAATAAAGAAAGATTTGAATGTGTGTGATATGTGTGATGATCTTGCTTTGAACCGAATTGAATGGTAGAAAAAAGATTTATGTAGCCGACCCTAAGTGATTAAGAAAAAAACTGAATTGAGTTTTTTTTATGAGTTGGAGAAAATGACAAAAATTAGGTTTGATAAGGAGCAAAATGGATGACTATACCATTAGTCATTGTACTTTATTAATGAAATTTCATAGTTAAGAAATATTTTCTAGTTGTAGTAATAAAAAATTGCTCTCTTGACATTGTTGTTCTTATTTTGCTACTACAAAAAAGTCACATAATCTATGTTATGTGTTATGGATAGTTCTTTCTTCATTACTTAGTGCTAGGACTTATAGATTATGTAACTAATTACTCCTTCCGTCCTGAAAATGTTCTTACTTTTTATTTTGGGATGTCTCAATTAATATTTCTAAAGACTTTTGATTTACTTATTCTCTACCATTCTTTCTAATATACTTTTAAAGTTTTATTTAATATAACACATCCCAAAGAAACTGAATTATTTAGAATAGTTAAACTCAATTAATATTTATCGGTATTATTGTCAGAACACATTTTATAGCACATTATTAATTATGTTTCTTAATTTCTGTATTTTATGCACTATGAGCATTTATCTAAGATGGAGGGAGTAATATTTAGGAGTAACTATTTAGGATTTACTGATTTAATAACAAAAAAATCGTGATATTTTGTGCTCCTAACATTTTTGTTCTTATTGTTATTCTTGTTTGGAATACTTGAAAATGACACAAATATGTTTTTTCTTTCTCCATCTTAAAGTGATTAATAGAGACTCTTGTAGGAATAATATAATTTTAAATAAATAAAGGACACGATCGATTAATTTAAATTTAAACCCTTAAAAAGCTTTGTACTGCCCCAATTTCCTAGCAAGGGCAAAAATGTCTCTACGACCAGACATGTTCATAAACAGGCTCCCAAAAGGTTACCGGGCCGGTCACCGTTTAACCAAGCGGCCACCTTTCCAAAACATTATGTGGTCACGTAGACAGGTCACCATGGGCCCCTTACTTCTATAAAATTGGAAAAATTGCAAGCTGATCTTTTTTATAGAATTTCAATCGCTTTAATTTTTTATTTTTATTTTTAATCATTTAAGTACAAAATAGTATTGATAAATTGCAAATATAATATTATGTATTAGTATTATTTTGTGCAGTACAATGCACAACATTATTTTGTGCAGCACATTAAGCCAAATATCCTACGTCGAAATCCCGAAAGGATCCCTCGAGCAAAATCCAGCATCAGCGAGCGAGCGAGCTTGACTTTTGTTCGAGAAAGTTAAAGTTATACTCCGTACATGATTAGTAGTTGTTACGATGACTTTAGCTAGTAGCATCAACAATTGTTAAATATAATTGTCAATGCTTGTTTGTACAATAATTAAATAATTCCATAGTATGGTCAGAGAACTTGTACTGAACCATTCTTCTTCAAAGTTGAAAATAATCTCTCCTTTTTTTAAAGCAAAAATCATAAATTTCTCCATACGCCAAATTTTCTTCATGAATAATTAGTTTATATTGACAATTAAATACTCCATCCATCCCAACAAAAATAATCTCATTTTCTTTTTTTAAAATTTATCTATTAAAACATTACTTAACATACATTTATTATGTCTTAAATAATAAAATTTTCATCATTTATGTAACAATAAGAATACTATCAATTAACAATAGTTAAGAATTTCGCAAGGATAGTATTTACAAAAAAATTATTAAAATTTAATCAAGTTGACAACAAAAAAAAAAAAAAAGCTAAAGTGACACCTTTTGTTTTTTTTTGTTTTTTGTTTTTTTTTTTTTTGTAGGACACAGGGGATATCAGAACAATAGAATATAACTTCTCCATCCGAAAAAAAAAAAAAGTTTCACTTTTCTCTTGGTTAATTTATCCCCAAAAACAATCACATTTCCAAAAGTAAAAATATTTATAAAAATATTTTTAAAAAATATAAACAAGTAAATATACAATTTTAAAAAGTTAAAATTATTATTATTTATTTTTTTTTTTTTGCGAAGACGGGAGTAGTTTATTTAAATTCAGTTGACAAAGAATCAATTACTCATATATTAACATTAAACTCAAAGTCAACTTGTCAGTAGCCGGTTTCTGATTTTATTTAGGTTTAATATATAATTTGGTCCCTAAACTTTACACCTTTTCCTGGTTCGGCTATAGAACTTTGACATTTCCTATTGTGGTCCCTGAACCGCACTTTAAGCCTTACAGTTCGTCCCTCAAGTGACGGCCGTCACTTTTGGCGTTAATAAATGTCTAAAATGCCTAAAATGCCCATACTAAATGCCAAGTGTGATTCCTAGGTGGTCAAGGAGAGCTGAGTTGGAATTTAATTAATAAATTTAAAAATAAATAGTAATAGAGATATAATTTTTAATTATAAAATTTTATATTAATTTAAATAATAATCATGTAATTATTATACAATTGTTACCTAAATTAGAATATATATACATATATATTTACTCAAATCATCCACTGCCACCACCACCTCCTCCTACCACCAAACACGGCATCCAGTGATTATCACCACCACCACTTCTACGGAAACAACACAACAACCTGCATAAATTGTGGCGGTCCGACTGTATATCCACCACCCCCAACATGGTCCGACACATCACCTCCACCAGTCTACCGCCCATCCGTGCTCCGGCGATTAACATCCCTCCTCACACCAACTACCAACAAGCCATCATTCTAAACCCAGTCCCTCAATCCCAAAAAGTCCCCACCGTCTTCCCACCTTACCAGTTCCAAACCCCAACCAAAATCATCCATTCGATCAAATCCCCATAGATCCCACAAAGACCGACATGTTTTGCGTGGATTGAATCTGGACCGTCTACTTCAAACAAAGCGGCGAAGGATTTGACCGTTGTTGACTCCAACGAAACACCGGCGGCTTACGGGCCCGAATCTAGAGTTTCGCGAGAGGCGGATAGCACGGCGCAGATTTGCGGCGGGAATAGTATAAGGTGCGGGACCTTGGGCGATATTGGTGATGCGGTATGTACGTCGATCGCAGCCTGAGAAACAGACACGTGCGAGATCACCGTGTCGTCATCTCCAGAACAGGCTCGAGCTAGCGCGGCCGGAGCCGTCGTCGACGACTGTCGTTGATCGGAAACGAAAGGGAAGCCGACGCCACCGTCTCCCCACCTTACCAGTTCCATACCCCAACCAAAATCATTCATCGATTTTTGATTTTCGAATCCATTCGATCCCACAAACTCTCCGATCCTTGTCACCAATCTTCAACCCTCACCATAATCATCTCCCTTCTTCAAACCCTAATCTAATTCGTCGATAAAATTCCCCCAATTCTTCAAACCCTAATCAATTCATCGATGAAATTCTCCGGTTCTCTAGGTGTGATTACAAAGAATCCAGAAGAAGAGGGAGAGAGAGAGAGAGAGAGAGAGAGGGAGAAACCAGAAGAGAGAGAGAGAGAGAGAGAGAAAGAAAGAGAGAGAGAGAGTGGGCTTTTAACTTAGAAAAAAAAATCCAAGTAAGCAAATATTGTCCACCGTGGAATCACACTCAGCATGTAATAAGGGCATTTTAGGTATTTTAGACATTTATTAACGTCAAAAGTGACGGCCGTCACTTGAGGGACGAACTGTAAGGCTTAAAGTGCGGTTCGGGGACCATAATAGGAAATGTCAAAGTTCTATAACCGAACCAGGAAAAGGTGTAAAGTTTAGGGACCAAATTATATATTAAACCTTTTATTTAACCCCATAATCAGTCTCATAACTCCTCTCTTCTTGACGACGCTCGGCCCAAATGAAGTTCAAACCTTGATATATTGGAACATCTCCAATGCTATCAATTAGTCTTTTTTACGTGACATGTTTAAATAAAAAGATTTCTTTTGTATGTGTCAAAAAATTTAAAAGATAAAGAGTCATTTTTCTAAACGTTCTCCAATGCAAAACTCATTTTAGAACATTTTTTCAGACGTGTCAGTTTTTTATAATTAATTACAAAAAATAAAAGTTATCGCATACGAAAAGACATCCTTTGGGTGATCCTCTAGAAGTAGAGGATCACGTAGAAGATGTCTCCACACCTAAATGTCACATCATCTCCTATCATTCCTACATGTCTAGCATTTTATTACTCGATAGATACTTGCGGGGAAGAAGCTCTAACTTATTCTTAAATCTTGGTGATACTCTTTTTGTTCGCAAATAAATTTTACAACTTACTAAGAGCCCGTTTATCCGTGCATTTTGGTCAAAATGCAGAGTTAAAACGCAGCTTATTTCTTAACTTAGTGTTTCAAAGCCGCGGTAGAAAAAGCTACATTTTCAAAACGGAGCTGCGTTTTAAAACTCTGGAATTCCTAACTTTTTTCTCAAAACGCAGTAGGAAATAAAATGATGCGTTTTAACATTATATCTCAAGCATATTTATAAAGAAAAAAGTCGCATTTTAAATAATCTGCGTTTTAGAAACGCTGCGCTTTTAAAATACTGCATTTTTAAAACACTGCGTTTTCAAAACGCTACATCAAATGGGTTCTAAATGGTGACTATGTGGTATTGAGGATCATTGCTCAGAGTGTATAAGCTATAAACTGAACTACCCAAAATTATACACTGGGAAAAAAATGATAAATAGCCAAATACCGCTAAAAAGGACAGTAGAAATTTGACGAGCTACTTCGGGGCGAGCTGCCTCACATGGGCAAGCTGCTCGCTTGGGCGAGCTATCTCACTTGGGCGAGCTGCTCACTTGGGCTAGCTGCCTCCCTTGGGCGAGCTGCCTCCTTTGGGCGGGCTGCCTTCATTTGGGCGAGCTTCTCATTGCGGTGCACTTCATATATTTCGAGCACATTACGAAATTATCTTCTTGTACGTTACGGAACTATCTCTGAACATATCACGAAATTATCTCCGATTTACCGATAAATTCAGAACGGATACATTATTTCCACCCGAAAACTGCGGGATTTCATCGTATCATTCACAGCCCGAAATTATCTAGACACTATTCTCTTATAAATAATACTAAGAGACATAGTACAAGGTACGCGCAAATATACATTTTTTGCTCCCTCAATTAGCGTTATTCTTTCTCTGATATACAGTGTTAATTCTCACACCGGAGGGACTTTGCAGGGATCCCCTGCGCAGTAACTTTGTTCTTGTTTTCAGGCAAGCCATCAGCCATTTCACCGAAACAATTTCTCATCAGAACCACGGTGCAAAATTCGGCATCATCATAAACAAATTTACATAAATAATCTTGTGGTTATAACAAAAAAAAAAAAGTATTACAATGGCTTTTGCCTGTAAATTAAGAAAATCACATTAATGAAAAGTCATGAACCAATTCACATAAATAATCATTCACTCATTATTTGAGGAGCAATGCTATGGGCACAAAAAAGTCTCAAAAGTTTTTTCAAAAAATTCTCGTTGGCGGTTATTAATTGGTTGCATAGTATCACGCCCCAAACCCACAGTCGGACCAATGCGCCAGGGGTGACCGGCCACGGCCTACTAAAATGGTTTTGGGTTCCGCAAGGCCTTCCAACACCATTGCGCAGCTCAAATCTAACTATTCTTTAATGAAAGTTAAACCACAAACAATGAGGCCCATTATCCTATTTAGCCAATCAAGTCCAAAAGAAGTTTCCAAAACAACAATTATTTAGGGAGTCAACAGCTCCTTAAAAAAACCAAGTCTAATTGCACAAAACAGAAATCAAACTAAAACAGAAAACTCCCAAGCCATCCATTGAGTAGTCCCAAGCCGTCACTGACATTAACGTTCTGCAAAATGATAAGGGGTGAGCTCACAGCTCAACAAGGTACTAACAACGCTATCTAGAGGATCAAGCACGTATTTCGAAAACAATAATTCTATAAAAAGTCATAAGAAGCATTTCGAATCACATTTCTCATAAACGACATTTAAAATATTGTTGAGCAAAACATTTACTTTGAAACAAGTCAATGACACTACCGTCCCATACCGGTAGTATAACCAACCATTTTGTCAAAAGAAATTCACTAAGTTCAAACAATAATTTTCAAAAGAGTTTCAAAATCAAAAGTTGGTCGAAACTAGTCGATTACACCACCGTCCCATACCGGTGGCATGACCAACTACTCCGCTAAATAATTTCAATAAAGTTCCATGGTCTTTGTTGACTACGGCTACAGTACAACCCTGTAACACGGTGTCGATAATTGTCTCAGTACAATCCTGTGACGCGGTTCGATAATGTCACAGTACAACCCTGTGACACAGTTCGATAATGTCGCAGTACAACCCTGTGACGCGGTTCGATAATTGTCGCAGTACAACCCTGTGACACGGTTCGATAATTTCAGAGTTCAATACGTCTAACTAGCTAGTGGAGTAGACGGTTCAGAAGTTTTAATAAATAGTCAGACCATCAGTTTCTAAAAGTTTTATAGTTCACAATTCTGTAACAAAATTTTAATGTCAATAAACAATAACAAAAATTCAGAAATCAAATTCATTTCAGAGGCTTATATGCTTGATCCTTATTTTGGGATATTTCAATACATCACATTTTTGATAAAATATAAAATCAATTTCATAGGCTTATTTGAAACAAAACGATGTAACAGAGCATTTTATTTTCGATAAAAACTAAGGGATTAAAAACAAACTAGATAGAGTGGAAAGTCCCTTACCTCGAATTCGACACAAGCTAGTTCAAAAGTCAAATTGGTACTTCTTCCCAATCACTATCAACGGCACCTAATTTCAAAGACAACAATATTTGTTTAAGTAACACATATTACAAGGGTATGCTAGACAAATTCGCACCTAGGTGGGCCTGTTTGTCAATTTCCAGAACTTAAAGGTAGTTCTCAACCTTTCCATTAGTCTAGGCTTGTAAGTATTTGAATTATAGGGACTAACTTGATAGCATCTAAACAAAGGGAAATCAAATGTCGATAATTGTAGACATGGAGGGGTTGATTGCAAGTGTAGTCATCATCTTCCTAAAACAATACCAAGCAACGCTGCAGCTGTTCCGCCACATATAATTTTTTTTTTTTTTTCTTCTTCCTTTTCCTTCCATTCCTTCCAATTAAACTTTTTTTTCATCGTTAATCTAATTAGACCAACTAACTGGCATCATCCATATTCTCCATATAGCTATTTTATTATTTTCCCTTTTTTTCTTACCAATTAAACTTTTTGTACAACCAAATTGATCAAGTCACTTAATAATTTAATCTATAGGTCTTCACATGATATTTTGTTAATTTTGTATTATGTGTGAAGGGTGCCGGACCACCACCATAGACGGTGGTGGCCGGAGGCGTGGAAGTTGTTGCAGAACAAGGAGAGAGAGAAGAGAGAAAAACAGTTAAAAGAGAAAAAAATAGAGAAACTGTAAAATTGATATTCCTTGATATGTTTGATCCTATTACAAACATATATATTTATACCCAAATGGGCTTACAAACAAACCAATCAAATGGAACAAATCAAATGGGCCTATTGGGCCAAGCCTCTTGGGCTTGGAAGAGATACAATCTTTAACACTCCCCCTCAACTCGCACACGCAACTTTTGTGAAGAGTACGAGTTGGAGAGATGCAATCAAACGGGCCTCTTGGGCCTAATAGAGACAAATCTTCGACACGAAGACTAGCAGGTTGTGCGGAGCCCAAAAACCGGATCACCCCGAACAACTATAGAAGTAGATAATGTTGAGAAGCCCAAACAAGAGCCAATCCCCGAAAAGCTTACTCGAATAATTGGCAGATAAAAGACAAAGGAGAAGCCCAAACCGAACTTTTTGTTCTCAAAAGCATCACCTTAATCCAAGAAGTTAAAAGTCGTGGATCGAATACCGTCCACGTAGAAATGTTTCAATCAAGTCATTATCTCGATATTATCAAAGACAAATGGAGTCCTGCTCTTCATAATCGGATTGTACTCTTGAGTATTCAAGCACTTTTAAGTGCTCCAAACCTAAATGATCCCCTCTCTGAGAATATTGCAAAGCACTGGAAGTCAAATGAGGCCGAAACTGTTGAAACTGCAAAGGAGTGGACCCGCCTACATGCAAGTGGGGCATAATGAAGACAGTGTTCCAACAAAATAACAAAAGGAGACAACCCCTTTTGTAACAGAAATGTGAATCCCTCTTTGAGGGTAACCAACAACAGCTACAGCCTCTAGCAGCGACACAAATAAAACAATCCAATAGCAAAGTAGAATATGCCAGAAAACAGGGACGTTATGAGCCAATGTGCAGAATTCTAATAGTAAGCAACGAGTTCCTTCTGGCATTTCATCGAACGGTTTACGAGCGGTCCCAAATCTTTAAGATGGACAAGACGGTTATGGAATCGGGGTTTCATGAATGGATTGGGTCATCTTTTTGATGATCCCAATTTCTTTGACATCCAAGTCCCTGATCCCTCTCTTGTCCCAAATGAATTCTCCAACTTGTCTCCCGATCCCCTCAATTTCTCGGTCGATGACATCGAGCAATTGCTCATGAATGACGACGATAATGATAGAAGGGATCTTTCAAACGGGTTTATGTCGGATATACTGCTTGAATCACCCATTGTTTGCCACGGATCGTCGGGTGAAGTCATTAATTGATGATGTTTCTGACAGCAACAAGAATTCCAGTCCTTCCGATGAAGAAAAAAAGGAGGACGAGAATGAAAAGAAGGATTATGCTGCAGTGTTTAAAGAAAACAACGAAAAAACATCGATGTCGATGCTCGGAGAAGTTGGGGCACATGACTTCAATGGCAGCAACCATTGCAACCATGCACTGTCAAAGAGAAGGTCAGGGTTTCAAAATCCATTCAATAGATTTTGTGATTTGCGGAAGCGATTTTGGAACGGATGTATGGCTTTGATACCATGTTAATTTTGTATTATGTGTGAAGGGTGCCGGACCACCACCATAGACGGTGGTGGCCGGAGGCGTGGAAGTTGTTGCAGAACAAGGAGAGAGAGAGAGAAGAGAGAAAAACAGTTAAAAGAGAAAAAAATAGAGAAACTATAAAATTGATATTCCTTGATATGTTTGATCCTATTACAAACATATATATTTATACCCAAATGGGCTTACAAACAAACCAATCAAATGGAACAAATCAAATGGGCCTATTGGGCCAAGCCTCTTGGGCTTGGAAGAGATACAATCTTTAACATATTTCTCTATTCGATCTTACATACGAATTTATACATTCTGGTATATAAAAAAATAAAAAACTTCGAATAAAAGTATACTACTTTCTTGATTGACAATTCCTATCCGAAATTTTCTCCAATGACAACTCCGCGAATGGCCTCTACTCCCTTGTCTCTCTCTCTATCAAAGTTCTCTCAATCTCTTCGCTCACTTTTTCGGTAGAACAACAAAGATGCAACCCACAGTTGGCCAGTCTCTTTTATACTTCCTCACCTTGTCGTTCTCTCTCCCAAAACGCCTTCCCCACCATCGACCGCTCCCCTTCATAACGAACGGTTACCGGTGTTATTACCATGATTTTGACTTTTATTAATATTTTTATTATTACTATATTCTTTTGTTCTTTTTCTCTTTTAAATCTATCAGGAAGCCCATAATTCCGATGAGAGCCAATGAATCTATAAACTATTAGGTAAGCCCAATTCCAATACATAAAGATAGATTTCATACCCAAAGGAAATGAGGTCCAAAGTAACCAATAACAAGCCCAAGTGAGATAATGGAAATGAGGTCCAAAGTAACCAATAACAAGCCCAAGTGAGATATTATTATTATTATTATTATTATTATTATTATTATTATTATTATTATTATTATTATTATTATTATTATTATTATTATTATTATTATTATTATTATTATTATTATTATTATTATTATTAACTTATCAAATTTTTGGGTTATCACACATAGTTTACGAGGCCGCCACTAACTAATAAAAAAAATCAATCAAAAACTGATAACAAGGCTTTTGTGAGCAAATTTTGTGACTTATTTGTGCCCAAAAAATATTACAATTATTTGAGAACCAATATCCATTAGGTGGAAGTCATTACTGCTTTAGATAGTTGTGTAAGGCCACATTGGTAAATATAGGCTGTAACTATGAAAATAGTTTGACATATAAAAAACTGACACTCATTTTAGAAAAATTAAAATTATATATATATATATATATATATATTATTTGATATTAATAAATCATCCAATGAGATCGAGCTTTGTTGTTCTAATAATTAGAACCAACATTGTCCCCAAAATTCACGTCTCAACTGCATTGCACACTACAAAAGTCCACGAAAACTAATGACACAGATGAAAATCTATTTTAAAGTAAGAGTTTAAAATGAGGGTGGAGCTATTCACACCCCCAAAATGTCTCCATGCAACACCCCCCCCCCCTTTTTATTACAAAAATGTCATTGATTAATATTACATTCTTGCCTAAGTAATTAGAAGTTTTAGATTTTCCCCAAATTGGCTGAAGAGACCGATCAATAAACCCACAAAATATGGCCATGTTCATGGCTATGGAACCACCATGTGCTTTCCCATGCAGCCCTTCTCCATGAATTATATTATAGTTCATGACCGAACAACCAAGTGTTGTTCGACTAGGGCTATGACGGCGATTACAGTGACGATGACAGACTTGGGGGATTTATGGAGGGAGAAAGAGGAGATGTTGGTGGGGAAGGAGACAAAGGAGGATCGAAGGGAGCAGGAGGAGATGGTAGAGGTTGAGGGGCAGGGATACAGAGGAAGAGAGAAAAAAGGGAGACGGAAGAGAGAGGGAGAGAGAGGGTAGAAAGTTTGGGGTGTATTGAGTAATAGGTTGAATTTGATATAAATGTGGCATGTGTATGAAGCAATTTTGGAATACGAATATCCTCGTGCTTAAAAATAAGGCTTAAATCGCAATTTGGCCACCCTACTTTGACAAAAAATTCATTAAGCTCACTCTACAATTTTTTTTCTCAATTTCATCACTATACTTGGCATGTTGAGTCAATAAGCTCACCGCGCTTGACTTCCGTTAGTTTTGTTGGATGGAGGGCTGCAAAAAGACCAAAATGCCCTTTACCTTATAATATTTTGATGGCTTAAATCGATATTTACTTTGATAGAAAATGCATTAAGATTAATAGTATAAAACTTTGTGTATAAAATATTTAAAATAATCAAATCAGTTAAATAAGTTATTTCAAATATAATAAAATAACATAATTTCATACTAATTCTTAAAAATTTTAAACAAAAATTAGGTTAACTTATCATAATTCTTAATCAAAATTAATAAAAAATTATGTTGGTCTTTTCTAAAGCAATAAATTATTTAGCTTGACTTTTTTTTATATATAAAACTAATTATATTAAACAAATACATTAAATTATTATGAGATAGTTATTATTGTAGAATAAAATAAGCTTAAAATATTATTATAAATTATTCATAAGTAATTATCGATAATTAAATAAGGGTTAATGACACCACTAGAAAAAATCCGTTAAGTCAGTCATGTGGTACATGCCATTTTTCAAGGGTATTATGGAAAATTCCTAAGAAATTTAATTATAACACATTTTTATCTTAATCTAATTAAAAGTATTAGTCATTTATCTCAATGTAGTTATCATATTAAATATTAATGTTAATTTAATTAGGATTAGTAATAGATTAAATATTAATGCTTTAGTAATGACATTTTTGGGTTTTTAGGATAATTAAATATTAATATTTTTCCCTAGTTGCTCAATTTTTGGGTTTTTGTTTGTTCTAGGTTGCAATGAATTTTAATATTTTAGTAATGACATTTTCGGGTTTTTAGGATAATTTTAAACTTTTTATTCAAAAATCAGGATTGAGTGATAAACTTGATATTTATGTCTAAGTGCAGTGATTAAATTGATAGTTATTAGTAAGGGTATTTTTGGGATTTAAAAAAAATACTAAGTTTTTCATCCAAAAATCTGGATGGAGTTATTAACGTGGGATTTATGCCAAGTATAGTGATGAAATTGAGAAAAAAAATTGTAGGATGAGCGTAATGAATTTTCTGTCAAAGTAGGGTGACCGAATTACGATTTAAGTCTAAAAATAAAGCTCTTTCACGGTTTTTTATGCTATCAAAAGTATTTATAAATTTAAATAATACTTCCTCTATTTTTTAAAAATAGATCATCTTTCTCTTTTAGGCCTTCCCAGAATAAGTGTCAATTTTCTGATCTTTTATTTTTTGAAAATTATATTTACTATTTTACCCTTAATTTAATTTTTACTTTAATTAATAGGCCCCACTCTCAAATAGGTATTCTTGAAAAACAAAATTATATTTCTAATAGAGTCGATTATCTTTTTTTAATATGTGTCGAGTCAAACATGACATTATTTTAGGAATAAAGGGAGTAATTAATTTAGTTTTTCCTACTTAATTGAAAGAACATAAATTATTATGTATGAAGATGAATAAAAATTAGAACGAGTACCTTCATATTGGGATCACGTGGCAGATTCGCATGGCACCCAACTCAATATATGAAGTTTTATCCGAAGTTATCGATGAAAAATTCAAGGATTCCCGTGTTGTCACGCAGCTATTGTGATTGTGAGATCCAAGAAAAATATCAATGATATGGTTGATAATTACTTATTAACAAGCAATTACATCAAGTATTACGAGGGAAGCTTGATGCCAATTGCAACTAAGGAAAGGTACAAGCTTCAGAATTCTTACGAGGGTGAGACCATATTACCACCTACAATGAAGAGGTCCCCTGGACGTTCTAAGAAGACAAGGATCTCATCAAATGGTGAATCAACAAAAAAAAAAGATATGTAGCAGATGTCACAAACTTTGTAACCACAACTCTAAGTCATGCAGAGAGGTTATACAAGGTTGGTTTTTGTTATGTTATAATTTTTGAAGTTCATTTGTCTAGTAGCACTTTTTGCTGAACTGTTTATGCATCGCGATGCACAATTTTTGTGCATTGTAAGTATAATGTTAAAAAAAAAAGATATTGCGCAATGTAATCAACACACATCTATAAAACTGCATATGAAATTAATTATAAATTAGTATTAAAATACCACAAAATATATTCAAATATTTACATGTATTCAAATAATATTAGAAAATGTTACAGCACAAATGTATCTAAAAATATTTAATTACTAAGAAACACATCTAATCAATAACTATTGTTGTTCCATTGGACTCTTTGCACTTCCTCTTCCATGTATTCAACTTAGTCCTTTCTGACCTCCTAACCTCCTGATTTTTTGTTGTTTTTCAATTTTAATTAGCTTGCTTAATTATTTGGCTCACACCCTCTGGTTGATTTTCGTCTTGTTTTTGAGTCTCACATTCATTTACAACCTCATCAGTCACCCCACCTTTCATATTCGGTGATCCTTTGGGTACAGCTATAGCATCTTGTTGATCATCCACAGAGGCCTCATCAAGAATTTTCATGTCATTGTTTTTCATTGCCCTAAACAGTTCCTTTTCATCATTTGTTGTTATGTTGAGAACATCATCAAACTTCTGCAAAATCATGAAAAAATGAAAACAGTGTATTAAAGTTGTGCATCGGAAATAAGGTTGTGCATTGCGATGCACAAAAATATTACTTTTTGTAGTACACTTTTGTGCATCGCGATGCACACCTTTTATGCATTGCTTTGTAATGTTGATATTTGTAATGTAATAATTATGTGCCATTTTTATAATAACTAATCACCTGATTTGTCATGATCCTTACAAAATTGGATTCATCCAATACGCTTGACAGTGCCCTCAAATCCCATTTCACAAACCTTGGGATATAAGTTTCGCGAGTCGGTTGCACAACGTTACTCTTCTTATAATACAAATATTGCATAGAGGAATTCAACAAACTTAATATGATCAAATCAACATGCATCATATACAAAAAATGCATATAATAATACCAAATGAACTTAAAGTTACCGACAACAGCATCACGCATCTCTCTAGGTGGTCATCAATGGTCATCAGATGTAGTTTCCAAGATTTCCAACAACAAATCAACGACATGTTTTGACCAGTTGTACGTTGATATTGTGTTCAAATCAGACACAAGGCTTGTTTAGACCCACGGTATGTAGGATGTTTTGGTTGCAACCAACAAGGTCGCGAGAATAAGCAGAGTCGTCAAGCCAGCGATGCATTTGATATCTACTTGATCCAGATTCTCTATCATTTCATTAATTCTATCAAAACCAACTTTGGCTTCAATCTTATGTTCTTTGATTTCTTTGACATTTTTTTTCGGAAAACACCTTTGGAGGAAATCGGTGCGATCTAATTTGTAAAACAATATGTATATACCATCCTCTCCGTCGTTTATGCCGAATATGATTAGCTTCGCATCTATTGGTTGAAGCTTCATCTTTTTCCTCCCAAACTGGAAACACTGTTGCCTCTTAACAAAGAATTTGGCAATAGTCCTTACTATCGAATCGTCCTTCTTACAATGATCGCGGACGACATCATTAGCAATTATGCTCATCATGAGGTACAAAAAAGGTGTTTTTTTAGTGTTGTTTTATGCTCATCCCTAAATTTGATAATCTTAATCTGACATATGAGGGACTGCATATTTGATCTGTATACAATCCTGGCAGGATTTTTAGTGATAGCAGTTGCATAACACGTATATTGTGGTTACAGTCACATAATCGAAGAAATACAAAAAGAAGTGAAAACAGGTTGCAACAATTTGTGCATCGCGATGCACAAAATCATGCATTTAGATGCACATATTGATGCATCATGATGCACAAAATTAATGCATTGCGATGCACAAAATTGATGCATCAGGATGCACAAATTTTAAAACCTTATAAACATTGTTTTCATTTTCCAGTGAACGCGATGCAATATTTTTTTGCCAATGACACCATAGTTTTTTTTTCAAATAATGCATCACGATGCATCAAAAACAGAATTTTTATGCAAATGTATACAGATTTCACACTATTCAAGAAGTTGTAAATACAAAAAGTACATCTTTAAAATGTATTACGTACAAGAAACTTCTTCAACTTCGTGTTTTTGTGTTTTTTTTGTTCTGGTGCTATGTTCTGGTTTCGAAGATATTTTTTCTTGGTTTTTCAAATCGTCAGATGTTTCTTTGATGTTGCTTGCTTTTGAATCGGTTGATGTTTTAAGTTTGTTGGAAGTTTTTTGAATCGCTTGATGTTTCTTTGTATTTTTGGAGTGGAAAGCCGATGTATCGGGGTATGTGTTAGAAGGAAGGGCATACACGATGCATCGTTTTTGTTTTTACGATGTATAGCGTATACTATATCGTGCTTTTAAAGAGCTGGTAGGCTTAGTCGCACGCCCACTAAATTAGACCTAAACTCGGCCACTAATAATGTAATTAGGGTAAGTCAGGGTCGATCCACGAAGAACAGTGATTATTTGCGAACAGTCACTTGACCAGATTGGGGGTTTAAATTGAGTTCTTGATTAATTCATACAACGGGAAAAATAAACTAAGTGTTTAAAACAATAATTTAAAGGAACTTCAGATTTGATACTGTCACCGGATTATAATTCTAATATCATTGATAATTCTTTTTCACCATAATACAAATTCACTTGATTACGAGATATATTTCAATCTCTGTCTCTTCTTTCAGTTTAGTTTATAGCAGTGGCACACTCACTATAAACCCTAATTAAAATTAAACCTAAACTGGCACAGAAAAGGTCTAAAGATTAATTGATGTTGTTTTAAGAGACTAAAATCAAGAACGCTTTCTAATGTTAATTAGATAAACGTCTAATATTGCCTACTTCCCGAATTGCTATGGCACATATACAATTCGTGAAGACGCTACAATGAAAACTCTAATTCGGCGCGAGCGAGTAATCTAGCAAAGATTAATAAAGAGGACAAGTGAATTGGCCAAATCCACAAACCTAGAAATCAATCCAAATTAATACAAGCAAGATTATGAATAAGAATTAATTAAGAAAAAGAAATACCTCAATAGAATTAAAAACCCGGATCAAGATCTCAAATCCAAAGTTATGGAGTTTAGTTCTCCATAGAAATTCAAAGCTTGAATTTTTGATTCTAGGAAAACTCAACAAAGTAGATGATAACCCTAAAACTAATAAAAGAAATAGTATTTATACTTCCTTCCTAAAACCTAGATAAAAAAAGAAAAATAAAATAAACTCAAAATAATAAAAACTGCCAAAAATACATAAACCACGAATCCAGTCTCGTCAGGGCACGACTCGTCCCCCAGGGGACGACTCATCCCTTAGCCTTCAGCCTTTCTGAACCTGTCGTCCCTTTGATGGGGAATAATTGGGCAAAATGGGGACGACTCGTCCCCAGGGCAAAATTGCAGATTTCTTCTTTTCTTTCTCTTGACTCCTTAGCATGCTTCCGATCTTCTTCGAATGAGCTTGACTTGACTTCCATGGGTGAAGAACTTGATGAACTTGAGCTACTTTTTGAGGACCAACAACATTTACATCAAAATCTCTCTAAAATTCCATAGTTACGCTCAATATCCTCACAATACATAAAATCACTCAAAATACATCAAACCTAACTAAATACATGGAAATCACGAAATAAAAGACCGGAAAACATAGGAATTACATAGTACAAGTCCGCCCTATCAAGAGCATAGATGACATTTTTCTGTAAAAGTATCCTTTTCCGGTTGAAAACAATTATTGTGGACTTGAGCGGTTGAAAATTGTTTAAAGGGGACCGGCCCGAATTTTGCCCTAGTTAAAAACCCAAGCTCCAGTTCGCTTTATATTAGTGGATTGAAGCGATTACAAATGTTTAAAAAGGGACTGGTCTGTAATTCACCCTATTAGTTTTATGGAAAAATTGAGGCCAATCCCTTGTATGAAATTTTCAACCGCTGTAGTGCCTCATTTTTATTTTCAACCGCATAAGTTCACTTTAAGTGATGAATTGGCCAATTGTTCCAAAACTATCCCCATAACCTAAACAACGTTTTTCCTTTCCAGTTTCTTTGAATGACTAGAAGTACTTGAACCAATGTAAGAAAGATTTGTGAATTGCTTCAGTCATCAGCCAATCTTTCTTAGGGGAAAGGGGCCTTAGGCGTGTCTGGCATGTGATCTCAAAAGTCTTTATTTATCTCTTTCTATTCTCAGAAACTGGTCATTGAAAAAGGATCTTGAACTGTTAGATTGAGGAAGTCCCTTGCCTACTCCTATAACCTACTCTCTTGAAAGGCATTAATTCCATATTCTTCTTGTTGGGCTTGAAAGATCCGTCTAGTTAGAAGGGGCGGGGGCAAAAAGAAAAATTTTTGTGTATCATGATGCATGATGCATTAATTTTATGCATTGCGATGCACGATGCATTAATTTTGTGCAACGCGATACATCAATTTGTACGTCGCAGATACATCAATTTTGTGCATCGAGATGCATCAATTTGTGCATCGTCAATGCACAAAATAATTTGTGCATCCTTAGCGTGTTGTTCCGTGTTTTTTAAGGACATAGATGACATTTCGCAAAAAAAATGTCATTTTTCGATTTGAAACAATTATAGAGGACTTAAGCGATTGAAAATTATCTAAAAGGTATCGGCCCAAATTTTGCCTTAGTTATATCTATCTCAGGTTGGGCTCGGTTGATGTTGAGCTCAAGCACAAACTTAAACTTGGCTCGAAATATTTGTATGAACTAGGTAGAAGAAAACTATAGCACAAGAATTAAGTAAAGGGCAACTAAATTTTATAAAATGAATTTAGAGTTTACAAGAAATTGATAAGAGAATTTAATTAATTGCTTGATTGAAGAATTTTTTCAGTCAATTTAAATATTTCTTAAAAACAAGTGATTAATTGTGTAATACTCTCTCCGTTCCTAATAATTATCATGCTTTCTATTTATATCCGTTCCAAAAAAAATTGTTATGTTTCTAAATTTTTATTTTTAGGAAAACACTTTTACTACTTTACCCTTACTTTTTCTTCCTTCTTTAATTATGGTCACATACACAAGGGCTTTAAAGGAAATTATATGTTATATCAATATTTATAATAAAGTTAATTAATTTTTCTTAATCTGTGTGGCTAGCCAAACAGGACGATTATTTAGGAGCGGATGGAATATAAACTTTATAAATGTTTCTTCAATCATCAGAAAATATGAGCCAAACCTTGTGAGTCGTGCTCAGTTTGAGCTAGGCTCACGAGCTTACCAGACCGAGATCATGATGTTTAGATTTTGACTTGACTTGAAAAATGAGTTTAATTTCAAACTTAAATCTTGCTCATTTTTTAAACAGACTCGAGCCAGACCGAACAATTCGCCAAACAAGACTCTGGTTAAATCTGAGTAGTTGGCTCAACTTACAGCCCTAAATTCATAGCCAAGATGGAGAAGACCCATTGTATATTGGACTGTGGCAGGAGCCTTGATGAGCTTTGTTCTTCTGGTCATAGGTTAAACTTCTTTGTTAAGGGCTGGCTTTAGATCACAGGCTTGTTAGTGGGTCAGGCTGGGCTGGGCTGGGCTGGGCTGAAGATACCTCGACGTGAATTTATTTTTTTTTTTCTAAACCTTTCCTCCAATTTAATTAAAACGTCAAATATTATCTTAAATAATTTGCTTAAAGTGTTTATTTTCAAAGAATTTTGCAGATAGCCCTCTTCGACAAGTAATATAAATAGCTTGATCTGAAACATCTTTGTAACTAAATTCTGTATATATAGCATTTGCATTTTCAAAGTTAGCCTTGGACCGAAAGGTACGGAGTTCAATTTGAGGCATGTTCACGTACACGATTGATTTTGTAATTATAATAGTTTTTTGGATTTTGCTGATTTTTCCTTTATTTTTCTATTAATTTTTATTCCATAATTACAAAATCACGAAATAATAAATACCACCCACAAAACAAAATAATTCATTTAGCCATGGCTTAAGTTAGGGTTGAGCAGAATTTTTTTTAAACAGGACCGAATCAATAAAATTTGACCGCATTAATACTTTTGGTTTGGTTCTGGTTCTAAATTTTAGTAAAACCAATCATTTGGTTCAATTTCAGTTTTAAAATTTATAAAATGGTTCTAAACTAGATCGAACCAAACCAATATTATATATATATATATATATATAACATAGTTATATAGTGTATATATGAATAAATTAATATTTTAAAAATATAATTTCTAAAAAATTCTAACCCTAACCCTTAGTATAAATACTTAAAGTGGTACTTATTTCATTATTTCTGTTATCAAAATATAGTCTTGTTCAAAAGTATCAAAAAAATTTATTAGATTTTAATACTTGTTTGTAGTGGAATAAAAAGGAAAAATCTACGTGTTAAAAAAATTGAAAGGTTTGGCGTTCAGTCCATCGGAATCGAAATATATGTATGACCAGACCAATAAAAATCGAACCAAAATATTAGTTCTGATTTTGAATTTTTAAGGAATCAAAATATTGGTTTGGTTCCGTTCTCTCTTTTTTTATTTATTTTATTTTATTTTTTTACAAAAATTGGACCAAATTGGACTTTGATTACTCCCATCTTAATTTATCCAAAAAAAAAAAACTAGGGATGATATAATTGTGTGGAGAAGAGTGTATAGGGTAGAGCAGAGGTGGGCACAGCTAGCTAACCATCTTTTTAGGCTACAAATGCATAATAGCTCAGTTGTCAGCTTTGCAAAAGACCCTGCCTGGGTCTGGGACTCACTGTATCTTTATGTGCCAGGAAAATGTGTAGTTTGTTTTACAGCTCAGACAATGTTTGAACATTATGGGTAAAACAGTGCTTTGTTGAACATCAAATTATGCCTGTTTTAAATAAAAGCTTTTTCCATTCAAGTTCGTATTCATGAATTGTTCAGTGCCTGGATGACTGACTCACTCACTCTCTGACTCTGACTGACTCACTCACTCACTCACTAATACATTTGAATGGTCTTTTTTTTTTAATCTTTCTTACCACTTTCTTTTTATGAATATTTTTTTATTTAATAGTATTATATTTTTCGTGTTATTTCTTTCTTTTAATTAATCTATAATAATAAACATTGTATAATTTATATTTTTTAAATTACAGTTGACGAAGTACAAAAATTATAATTCATGATGCACACAAAAATTATATTGAAAAATAATACTGATATATTTGACGATGCATAACATTATATTAGACGATGCACAAAAAATTATAATGAAATAGTACTATTATACATTGACAATACACATTTCTCAACACAAAAACTGAATTAGTATTGTTATATACTTGACGATGCACAAAATTATATATGACGATGCACATTTTTACACAAAATTCAAAAAAATATATTACGATGCACATTTTGTAATTAACGTGACAAACGATGCATTTTTTTAGAACAAAAATTACAAAATACATTGACGATGCACATTTCACACACATGACGATGCACAAAATACATTTAAAAGCCTAATATGTTGATATGAAAGCAGTTTTGGAATAAATAGTCAATTTATCACTTGAAAGGGATTTAAGCGAAGGAAAAAAAATATAGTGGAACTAAGCGATCGAATATTCTACAAAAGGTATTGACCCGTAATTTTTCCTTATAATTATTAGTGATTTTAGTCCCTGTCGAGGAATGCAATAATATTATATATATATATATATATATCCTTCAAAATGCGAAATATTCCTATATTTCCACCTAAAGATTTTATTTTATTGAAACGTAAAAAACATAAAATAAAAATAATCATAACCACGCTCTATCGTTTATTTATTTATTTTTTCTTGTTTTCTTTTTACTGTATTTCAGTCCATGCATGCATTCATTCTGGTCTGTTTATTTATCTTTCCAAAGCAAATGAGGAAGGGGAAATAGTAATTTCAATAAGCTTAAAGCCATGACGTACTATCTAAAGTCCTATTTGTACTCATTCGTGATTTTGTAATAATTATGTAAAAAAAGAGATAATGAGAAAAAAATTACAAACTAAAAAAAAAAAAATTTTATTTGAGTGTCTGAACATAGCTTAAATTGGCTAGAACAAATAGTTTCTCCTTTAATTATTAAATTTTGTTAGTATTTTATTTACATTGAATTTAGGGTTAATGACATTACAAATCTCTCAATTATGGCCGATTCCACCAGTAGTCCTTTAACAAAATATTTTCAAATTTCAGTCCTAAGAGTATCAAAAAGTCACGCGGCTAGTCCTTTTGATGGATGCCGTTAGTAAAATTCCATTGAGTGATCCATGTGCGTTGCACATGCCACACACATACCCACACACACACACACACACTCTCTCTCTCTCTCTCTCTCTCTCTCTCTCTCTCTCTCTCTCTCACAGACACACACACACATCCAAAGATACCACACACACACACACACACACTCTCTCTCCATCTCTCTCTCTCTCTCTCTCTCTCTCTCTCTCTCTCTCTCTCTCACACACACAGACACACACATACACACATCCAATGACACACCACACACACACACACACACACACACACATCCATTAACCTCAAGTCCTGTTCCGCCTTCTCCCACTCTGATTCCGACTCCGACACCACTTGCTCCGACTCACACGGCGGCCGCATCCCTTCCGGATCCTTAGCCGTCTACGTCGGCCCCAAGCGCCGCCGCTTCATCATCCCTACCCGAATTGGAACCCATTAGACCCAAACCCTTGTAATTGGTCTTACATTTCTTGTTCAACTCAAAACTTTGTCACCCAAGTCAATATTCAGTCCATTCAACTTGTTGCCTCTTTCCCCTCCAATCTCTCCTCTCTCTATTTTCTTGAAAATTTTACCATTTTCGGAGCTACTCTCACTGGAACAATCTCGGTTAAAGTTGGAGATTGTAGTTCTCTTAAGGTGTTTGATGTAAGTTCTAACAATCTTGTGGGTGGCATTCCGGCCACAATTGGCAAGATTTTGAACCTCCAAGACTTGATTTTGAACTCTAATGGGCTCACTTGAAGTGTCCCAGTTGAGATTGGTGATTGCTCAACCCTTAAAAATCTTCTAATTTTTTATAATCAGTTAAATGGGGAGCTTCCTGTTGAGTTGGGGAAGCTTTTGAATTTGGAAGTTGCTAAAGCTAATAGGAACAAGGATGTTTTCGGGAAGATCCCAAATGAGATAGTAAACTGCAAGAACTCGGGGAAGCTTCAGAAGCTGGAGAAGATGTTATTGTGGCAAAACAATTTTGTAAGTCATATTCCATTTGAAATTGGGAACTGCAAAAGCTTGAAGATTTTTTATTTGTCTTTGAATTTCTTCTCTGGGAGAATACCTTTGTCATTTCGGAATCTCACAAACCTTGAAGAATTGATGCTTAGTAACAATAATATCAATGGCACAATCCCAGGAGTTCTTTCAAACTGTAAAAAGCTGATATAGTTACAGGTTGATAACAACGGGATTTCGGACTCAATTCCACCAGAACTTGGTGGTGGTGGTGGTGATGTGGGGTGGGGGAGGTCAGGTGGTGGTGTGGGGGGAGGGAGGTCAGTAAGGGAGGGGAAGAAGATGTATGTGGGTGGGTGGGTGGTGGCGGGAGAAAAAAGTAAATTGTTTAAAGTATTTTGTAAAATTTCATTTTAGTTCTTACTCAAATGCACATGGGAGGCACATGACGGACTTAACGAAAAAATACTAACGGCATTCAACAAAAGGATCAACTGTGTCTAATTTTCATAAACAAAGGACTAAAATTTTAAAAAAATTTGTTAAGAGACTACTGATAAAATCGACCGCACTCGAGGAATAGTGGCATTATTAACCCTTGAATTTATTAGGGCTAGTGTTCTTCTTCTTGTCAGGAGTTATGACAATTTGCAGTTGATTGTTTAATGAGGGGACAGGACACTATGATTTTCAAAAATATGGAATTAAAATTACTACTCCACCAAGGAAGTACATATAACAGTATACCTTTTTTGATTGTAAAATTTGTCCTTGTTTGTATAATTTGTACTCTTTTCATTTCTAAATTATTTTTTTTTTATTTTTTAGTTATTTCTAAATAAATTTTTTAGTTAAAAATTTTTTTAAGACATTATTTTTATCTTTTTTCTTATTTTTTCTCCTTACTTTAATTATGAGGCACATTAAAGAAGACTACACATTATATTAATATTAATAATCAAATTAATTTTTTTAATCTATGTACCAATCAAATAAGATAATAATTCAGGGACAGAGGGAGTATTTTACCATTATCCTTCCCTAGTTTCCTTGTTTTTTTTCATTCTTTTTTATTTCTAAATTAAGTATTATTTTAAAATATAGACTATAAGTCTATAATTAATAATTTTCTTTTGTTCTTCATAATATCTTTGCTATTAAATGTACAATTTTATTTTGGGCCAACTCCAAATAGTCACTGCACTTAAAATATTTTGCAAATAAAACAAAAAACCTTAGATCCACCCCATTTTATGGGGCAATCAACAACCACCAACTCAAAGAAAAAAAAGGTGAAATAAAGAAGAAAAAATCAAAGACCATAAAACCAACCGTACACGTGAGCTAAAAAATTCTTTCTCCAAACATATTAAGGCCTTCTTTAGATAAATCGTTTATTATGATTTAAGATTTTTAATTCTTATAACTTGAGAGAGAGAAAAAAAATTACTCTCTTTCGTTTGTAAAACGGAGCTTTTCTTTTTCATCTGTTTTTGAAAAAAGTGTTCCATTTTTAAACACGCCCTATTATTATATTTATAATAAGGTTAATAATATTTTACAGGCGCTAAACGCATTCCTTTTTGATAAAATTACTAACTTGCCCTTGAAAAAAATAGAGGGCTTTATTTGGTCCGACATTCGTGTTTGCAGGTCACGCTTGCACACGAATTCATTGGTCAGAACTTCAAATCGAATCGAGATTCACACCCTCTGCAGGCATGCGCGCAAGACAGAGTCTCTATGCTATACAAGCTTACCTCAATACAAGAAATGAGTTTGTATATAAAGTAGCTTTGCTTTTGTTTTCTTTTCAATATGGAATAAACTCATTTATCCAACTTCAACCCACATACTTTAGATATTAAAATTTCTATTATTCAAATATTATTTTGGACGAATAAATATACGATTTCGATGTTCACATAAAGTAGAACATATTTTTAAAATAAAAAGACAAAAATAAATTAATAATTTTACAGAAAAAACTGCATTTAACGCGTTAGGATCAGCGTTTAGCGCTTATGTAATACTCCCTCCATCCCTAAATTATTGTTTGGGTTGACCCGACACACGGATTAAGAAAACTCAATTGACTTGATTATTAATATTGAAATAGTATTGAAAAAGTGTGTTGTTTCCTTTAATGTATATGTGTATGTGGCCCATAATTAAAGTAGAAAGAAAAAATAAGGGTAAAATAATAAAAGTGATGTTTTAAAATGAAAATTTTTAAACAAAATAATTATTTTAGAACAGAAAAAAAAAAAAAAAAAAAGACAATAATTTAGTGTCCGAGGGAGTATATTTTTTAAACTAACAAAGCGAACAAGCCCTAAGAAACTAAAAAAAATAAAAAGTCCCCCGGCATTTACTAGACCGAATGCTACCTTGCGTTTTTATATGCAAAAGTTTTGGCGGTTCATCGACCGTACGAAGCACTGATGTAGTAGTCTTTATTACGCGTAGCCGACACCCTTCTGGTTAGACAAGGACTGGTCTAGTTCCTTTTGGCAAAGTCGTATGTGGGTCCCTTTCTTCTTTTACCCCCTACCACGTGTCCCCCACAATTCCAGTCTCAGTCTTGATAGGCGATAGGGAACTACTGTCTACAGGTGACATCACATGGAGATTATTGCACACTGGTAATAAGGGTAGTTTAGGAACACCACACTCTTTTAACTGGACATTTGGATGACGCTTTAGGTTTTACTATCCTCGCTCCATCCTAAAATCACTATTTTTAAAATATTTTTTGGTCCCTCGATTTGACCAATATTTTTATTTTGTCCTACTATTTTAAAACATATTGATTTAGTCCTACATATTGCATTTCATTCCCCTTCTTGTCGTTACCGTTAAAAGTTTCGTCAAATTTTTTTTAATATAACTAAATTACCCTTAACAAGAAGTTCCTTATGGACTAATTTTTCAAAAAATATAAAATACAGGGGTCAAAATGCCCAAAACACCCTTACTGCATTATTTAAAAGAAACATGGATTCTCGAGTTCACTCAGTTAATTAATTTTATCTCTCCCACTGAGTTCACTAAGTGAATTGACTCTCTCTCTCTCTCTCTCTCTCTCTCTCTCTCTCTCTCTCTCTCTCTCTCTCATATACCTCTAATTAACAATGGTGTTCTCCATATCTTCTTTTATATCATTCTCTGCAAGCTCTATCTTGCCCAACCCTAACAAATCCAAAAACCCTCGCCAAAAATCCACCCCCAAATCCCTAACCCCATACCCAACTCTGCTCACCACTTCCTCTCTCCTCCCCCAAGCCCTAAAACTTCAATTGAAATCAATTTCGCAAAAGGACTTATAAAAGAACCTTCTAAAAATGTATCTAGATCTGTTTGCCTTCCAAGTTAGCGGCGAAGATGGCGACGGGGGAGGGGGATTTAATCTCAGTTAGGTTTTTTCTACACCTTTTTTAAATTTGAGTTTGTCTGAGACCAATCTGATCACTCTAATAAATAGAAACAAAAATTGAAAAAAAAATGTATTATGGGCGGACTTCGAATTCATGTGGAGATTGATTTGTCTTGAGGTTGACAACGCCCGCTTCAGGTATTACACTCACTGGAGTGAAATCAAGAGTCAAGTACGTCGTCTTTTCTGTACAAACTTGACGTCCTGTATTTGGCCTAGATGGACCATTTCTTACTAGGGAGGTGTTAAAGCCTTGAGTTGGACTCGCTAGTCAAAACATGTTTTCTTTCACTACTTTCATGACCCCTTGTGCTTATTTTCGATGGAAGGGAAGGCTTGGAATCTGCCGTACTCTAGTCTGACTTTTCCTCTCAATAAATGGAAAAGTCGCAACCGCCTTCTCTAATCGATGGAGGGGTGATGATTTATGGAGTTATATTGGTTGAATCCGTTGAAACTTTGAACAAGATATCCCTGCATACATAGTTAGCGGCGGAGATGGCGACGGGGGAGGGGGAGGGGGATTTAATCTCAGTTTTGAAGATAACATTGACTCTCTTTCTCTCTCTCTCTCTCTCTCTCTCTCTCTCTCTCTCTCTCACACACACACACAATAAAATCCATAGGCAGAGAAAGACACACTTGGGTTAAGGTTGAAGATAATCTAATTTTTGAATTAGCAAATTGACTCCCTGTATTTTATACTTTTTAAAAAGTCAGTTCATAAGGAACTTCTTGATAAGGGTAATTTAGTTATATTAAAAATTTTTGGACGAAACTGCTAACAGTAACAGCATGAGGGGGAATCTAACAAAAAAATATAACATGTAGAACCAAATAAATATGTTTTAAAATAGTAGGACCTAACAAAAATATTGATCAAAGTCGAGGGTTAAAAAAATATTTTAAATCTTTTTAAAAATAGGATTTTTTTTTGACAAATTATAAGGAAAAATTACGATCCTTTCTTTCCTAAATTATTGTACTATTTGACTTTTTAAAGTCAAATAAATTATTTTTCAAATGTAAATTTAATTTATATTTCTTTTTTTAAAATCATTAAATACGTAATTCGTAGTATTTTTTTGCAATACAAATTATATGTTTTATAATTTAAAAAAAATTAATAATCAATCTTACTTGCTTCGCTCCTCTATCCCAAACAAATTTAATTTAGAAACGAAGAAAGTATTATTATTTTTTTAAGATAAAGGTTAAGGTTTTGATATAAATAGTCAGTCTTACTTCTATGCTCCTCTGTCCCAAATTCTTAAATTAGTAAGATTAATTACATTCTATGGTCTAATGTTTTTGTAATCGTATGTATTATGGTCTTGGATCAAATTTTAGCAATTCAAGTCGAATGCTCCTCTTTTATAGTAAGAGCCCGTTTGTTCGAGCGTTTTGGTTAAAACGCAGGGTTAAAACGCAGCTTATTCCCTAACTTAACGTTTCAATAATGCGGTAGAAAAATGCTTTTAAAATGCTAGAATTCCTAGCTTTTTCCCAAAACGCAGATTTTAAAATGCAGTAGGGAATAAAAAGCTGCGTTTTAACATAATATCTCAAACGCATTTATAAAGAAAAAAGCTGCGTTTTAAATAATCTGCATTTTAGAAACGCTACGTTTTCAAAACACTGCGTTTTGAAAACGCTATACCAAACGGGCTCTAAACCGGTAAGTCGTCATGCATGTAGAATATTATACTTTAAATTGTTAAAATGTGATCCTAAAATACAATTACTTTCGTCTAAAATTCAACTAAAGTTACAATAGACTCAATTTTTAGTAAAAAATGAAAGTGTTATACTCTAAATTGCTGAAATAGGAACCAAAAAACATAAAATACGAATTCACAAAAGTGTAAAACTCTAAATTGCTGCAATTCAGTTGTCAAAAGAGCCAGCTAGCAAACGCAGCTTCAATTAACCATTATAGGTTCCCGTCCCACAATAAATAGTTGAGTAATACTATGGGTACTTAAAGAGTATTAAATTTTTTGCACTAAATAATGTGGCAGTTGATATAGTACAAAAAAATAAAATTAAAAATTATAATTAATACATCACATCAGCTACTACAGTACATTATTTGGTGAAAAAAATTTAATACTCTTTAAGTACCCATAACATTATTCTAAATAGTTAATCGCCCTAGTTAGAATGGATGGCTAAGAGCCAGCTAGCAAATGCAGCTTCAAATAACCAATCAATTGTTAGAGTGTTGTTGTTTACGCCCAAAAATTTATTTAGTACACCTCCTTATATATTACAAAAATGTTATTATAAATTTTAACTTAAATGTTTTTAAATTTTTTTTTTCATTTTTTTAGGTTACATTTTTTTTAATTACTATTCGGTAGCCCCCTACCGAACACAGCTAAAGCTGTTCAGTAAAGGGTGCCGAACACCTATAGTGATGTTCGGTTAGTGGGTGCTGAACACCACTATGGGTATTCGGTCATACAATGCCGAATGAACTGTATCTTAAAAATAAAAAATAAAAAGAGGAAGAGGATCAGTTTTGTTTGGGGTGGAGGGTTTACTTAGTAGAATAGATTAATTTTTTTAAAAATATTGATAAGGGTAGAATAGAAAATTAGAAAGGTGTACTTAGGACGTCTACAGCAGTGACATTCTATACCACACTCTAAACACTTCGTTTTCCAATTCAATTTCACTTTTTTAATATTCTATAAAAGAATTCACTCCAACAAATACCTTTTATACAACTATCTAAAAATTAAATCTATCAAATCTCAAATAACAAACTTAACTTGAAACAACACAATGTCAAGTTTGCATAGGAATAGGAGCCCAATATTTGAAAGTTTATTTGAAAGTTTGCTGGACCAGGAGAGGGAGTTCCACTAAATCATACACTAAACATAAAAAGCTGCTTTAACTAATTTATGAGATAGAGTATGTAATAAAGTGTCCATTATAGCTCTTATGGAGGTAAAATTAAAACTCTAAAACCAATTTTAGAGTTTTGGTAACTCTTACTGCAGATGCTTTTAATATTTTGAGGGGTTAAAAATATTAAGAAGGTTTATTTAGTAAAGGGATGTACTAAGAAATTTTTTTAGTGTAAATAGTACTCCTCTAATTGTTATTAATTGAATGAATGATTCGATTTAAAATTAGGAAGAAAAAAAAAATTGCCTTGGGAAGAAGATCACGGGTGTGATTGTGAAAGCGAAACATGGAAGGAGATGGCCTGTGAGGGAAAGAGTGTGTGTGTGTGTGAGTGTAATGGAGCTCCGAGATAATGGAGGCAGTAGTACGAGTACTACTCCCCTGCACTGCACAACATCTGAAACCGTGCAAGGGAGAGAAATAGAGAGAGATTACTGACGTGACTAAAGTACGATGAGAGGATGAGAGATCGATAGTGAGTGAGAGTGGGTGTGTTTTTGGTGTGTGTGGGGCCAGAAAGAGAAGAGGAGACCAGGGTCAGCGGATCAGACCCAATACAACCGCAAGGCGAACCCAAGCCCCGCGTAAAAGTCGAGGGTCTTCTGTTTTTTCCCCGTCTTGGCTCTTTTTCACCCGTACTCCCTCCTCACTCTGCCTGCCACTTGCAATTTTTTACGCCATCCTCCTCTGGCGCGTTGTGCCACCGCCTCCGGAATGATTGACTCCGCCCTGTAATATTTTTAAAAAAGTACTATTGGAACAATAAAATTTATTAACAGGTTTTGTTTATAACAAATTTTAAAATATTGTATAGTATAATTAGCTAAGCGAGGTTACTGTAAACTTAATATATAACATGATTATATTAATGTGAAGGATAAAATTATAAAAATTGTAGATATAATTTTTAAAAGTGAACTCTTTTATCTAAGTTTAATATCTTATCATTGATTTGAGGCTTACAATGTGAACTCATTGATTTAGGTAGCGCGGAGCAAGAACTTAGGTCGTCGGGTCTGTACAAGTAGAGTGCCTCTGTTTATTAGGCTTGTTTTTGCCAGAGTTTAATGTATTAACATGGGCTTGAGACTTACGATGTAAACTTATTGATTCAAGTGGCGCAGAACAAGGACGTGGATCATCAGGTCTGCACGTGTATAGAGTCTGCTCTAATGTCATCTTAAAGTTTGAGAATCCATCTTAAAACCAATTTATTTATGAAAGATATGGTCCAAAATCTTTATTAATTGGTTGCCGCAATGTGAGTTTAATGTTTCAACACACAAGATAATAATGGAAAACTAAACCTTAAACAAATGTTAAGCAGAGTAAGTGATGTTTAACGAGACAAAAGCTCTAAACTTGAAGGCAGACACACAAAAACATTCAAGGTCCGAATCATTTCTGAATGGAACTTTGAAGGTGATGATTTGATGGGATAACCATATCCACTTATCCAAACTAAAGGGTTATAACTTAATGAAACTTAGTATGATTACGATTTAATACCAGATTAGCATAATTGACGCTTAAATGTCCCTAGCTTTTCAAAACGTGCTACAACTTACCATAATTACATCTTGGTGTAGAAATGAACCAAGAAATTATAATGTCTAATGTATAGATTGAACTCAACTTGAAGACATTACATCACTTTTCTGTTTTTCTTTCTATATTTGCGAAAGAAAAAAGGATAATATATTACGATAAATAGCATAATAAGTAGAGTCAGTTGTATTTTCCATCAACATGCGTGTTGTGTGTGTATCTACATATATTTATTTTTCAAATAATTCATATGATTAAGTGCACCCATTCTCAATTGCATTCATCAACAAGCGCCTACATCAGTTGATAAGGGGATATTCTAACTTAACCATATGTCTCGTTACTTTCAGACCTGAAGACACCTTTGAAAAACCAAAAAAAATTAAAATAAATCTAAATTGCATTGCAATTTCCAACCATTGAGAAACCAAAAAAATAATAATAATTCTAAATTGCATTCCAACCAAATGAATACGACCAAATATCTCATGGTAAGAAAATCACATAAATATATTCTAGAAACATAAGTCGATACGAAGCCAGGTTGTTAATACTTAATATACATATATTCATGAAATTATACAAATAAATTCTATTAAGAAAGTACTAGTTTTTTATCCCACCACTTGGCTTTTTATGGATCGATATTTGATGTGATTATTTACTTCTATAAAATAAATTCATAACTAAAGTAAACTTCCCTAGAAGTTATGAGATTTAGTGGTGGTGGTGGTGGTGGTGGTAGATCAAAGAATTTAAATAATGGCTGCCGCTCACGATTGCTGTCGCGGTTTTGTTGTTGTGGTTGCGGGGCGTGATAGACGTTACATAATCGAAGGGTTGTGACAAGCGTGATTTCTTATTATTATTTTTAAATATGTATATTGCGTGATTTTAAATTTGTAGCTAAATATACTCCCTATAAAGACTAATTTAACTTAAAAAAGTCATTTGTCTGAGACAGAGGAGTAATAGGAATAAACAAACAAACCCACAAAGTTACTTTTATTGTGCGGAGCATATTAGACTTTGTCCTCTGGTGGAAAGATCTAAGATTAGGACTCACCAAATAGATAGATTTATTTACATAGGTTGTCCTTGTCTCTTAATTTGCCAGATTTAGGTTTAAAAAATGTCATTCAAATCAATATATATATATATATATATATATATATGAGAAAGTATTTAATAATTATTTTTTTATTTAATTATTAATAATTATTCTCATTATCAACCATTGGATCAAAAATTAAAAGTTGAGATTTAATGCATTAAATGACTTACCTACTTGCATTAATTGCATTTTCCAACTAACCATTAAATCTCAACCTTTAATTTTTTATCCAATGGTTGATAATGAGAGTAACCATTGATGGTTAAATAAAAAAGTAACCATTAAATACTCTCATATTTATATATATATATATATATTTAACCATCTATGATTACTCTCATTATCAACCATTGGATCAAAAATCAAAGGTTGAAATTTAATTCATTAAATGACTCACCTACTTGCATTAATTGTATTTTCCAACTAACCATTAAATCTCAACATTTGATTTTTGATCCAATGGTTGATAATGAAAGTAACCATTGATGGTTAAAAAAAAAATAACCATTAAATACTCCCCATATATATATATATATATATATATATATATTGAGAGAGGTTTCAACGATTACTATATCTCTCTAACCTTATGAGAGAGATTTTAATGGTTATTTATCTCACTAACCATGGATGGTTACTAAAACATGATTAAGAGTATGTTTGCTGGTCATGCGTTTTTGCCCAAAATGTAGGGATAAAACGCAGCCTATTTGCAAAAATTGTGTTTCAATAATGCGACAGAAAAAATTGTGTTTTCAAAACACAGTTACGTTTTAAAATACTAAAATTTTCAATTTTTTTTCAAAATACAGATTTTAAAACATTGATAGAAAAAAATTATATTTTAAAATAATATTTTAAACACATTTATAAAAAAAATATATATTTTAAAAACACTGCAACAAATGACTATAACTAAACAACATGATATCACCATCATCATCATCAACTTCATCCATTTGTTTTACACGTGAGCCTTGCACTAGGAGTCCATATCATCATTAAATTTCCCAAAAGGGCATCATGTTAGTTGAAAATTGGGGGATAAAGATTTTCCAAACAACAAGATAAATAGGAAAGCATCTAAGTATCAAATAGGAAAGCATCTAAGTAACTAGGTACTCCGGTTTTGTACCCAAAAAATAATTTTATTCGACAAATTAAACAATTTAATCAGTAATTTTACTTACTTGTACTTTTTAAGTTATATTAAAATAATTACTATATTTAGAAGTAGAGCTATTTTTTTTGAGACGAAACCAAACCGAAGAAAGGGTGGACAGAGAATAACCCTAATCTTTGTATAGAATATATGGATTTCCTTGGGTATCGAGTCTAGATGCAAATGTTGTCCTTGATGATTTTTACTTCCTCCTTTTCATGCAAATAATTTAGTAATATTTTATTTTAGAATATTTTACTTAAAAAATTTAATTAAAAAAATTATGCTTATAATTTTTATAAACCTTTCAACTTTATCCTTCACATATGTTATAAACATCTTGACTATACTCAAATATTTTTATAATTATGATTAATTCCAATACTACTTGTATATCTCATAATTATTAGATTTTTTAAAAATGAACTCTTTGGGTAGAGCGGAGGGAGTATTTTCTTTTTCTAAGTGTAATTTATTTGGCTCATCCTTCCATTTTGAATCAAAATTTAACTGAACAAGTTTAAATGACCAAACTTTTCCTTTTTTTTTTTTTTAAGTCATCCATGAAATGTCCACATATCAAATTGGATCCGAGGCTAATCTTGTTCGCGATATTGAGCCTGTCATAGGCTCAAGAAAATCACCTCGTAAGAATAATATACGAGACATTCTGCTAAATAGATCGATCGTATAACTACTTATTAGTGGTAATGTCATTGATTCAACCCTTTGAATTAAATGAGCGAACTTTTTGTGTGTGGAATATTTCTCCACCTCTTATATCAATTATCATCATTTGAAAATAACTTTGACACTTGTTTATCTTATGGATCAAACGGTTGCTGATTAATCACCGAAAAGGAGCGGCTCTTAGAATAAACAGAAAGTTAAATAAAGCATGAAGCCAAGAAAGGTGAAAGCGCCGGTCTAGACATGTTAGGTGTGAAGAAGGGGGTTCTATATAATGTTGTTTGTTTCTAATTAAGGCAACTTGCCATTGCCAATGTATATTTGACCTCCCTTTATGAAAACCCAACACTGGTCTCAATCCTTAAGAATAATGAAAAGGAGAAGTTAAAAAAATTCAAAGTGATATAGGCCCTCCTTGTTCTCCAAGTCTCAAGGCACCCAAGATTTTGCACTATTTGCAAGCTAGTCAAATACTCTCTATGTTCCTAAATTATTGTCCTGATTAACGGACCAAACATTTAAAACAAAAAAGACTTTATTACAAATATAGATATAATATGTAATATTGTTTAAAGCCTATGTGTATGTGGGATCATCATCAAAATAGGAAGAAAAAGTAAGTGTAAAATAGTAAAATTATTTTTTTTGAAAAAGAAAGTTTGGAAACAAAACAATTTTTTTGGAACGAATAAAAACGAAAAACAAGACAATTATTTAGAAATATGGAGTAACACGTAAATTTAATTATTACGACATAGTTTGGTAAATGTTTCGTTCGAGCAAGTTGGTTGAGCAAACGATCCAAGCTCAAACTTGATTAATGGCTCGTTCCGAGTATGAGTAAAGCTAAATCCAGGTCGTTAAAACATGACTTGACTTGTTTATAAATTATTAAGAATAAAATTTTAAAGTTATATATAAAATGTAAACGGTTTTATGACGACTAGAAATAATGAGTTAATGACACCATAATTTAGATTTTTACTTTTGGTATCTTTGTGTTAATCAGTGAGTGATATTAAAATACACCATTTTATTAGATTTTTTATCAATATTAACTTTTTCAAAATTTTAATCTTTAATGGAGTAATTTCAAAACGAAACAAGCTGAACTCGTTAGCTGGGGAAAGATCTTGGCTTTGGCTTGTTCTCGAATTTTTGTTTTTCTAATATTAGACCAATCATGGATAAAAATTGTTGGATGGTTAGTTATTAACTAATTTTTTGTTGTAACACTTACTTTTTTTAGATGATACCAAAATAAGGAGGCAAAAGTATAAAGAATCAAGAGTTTTTGTGATGGAGTATTTTTTTTTTTTTTGCTAGGAAAATTTACTACAAACAAATTTAGATCGTATAATCATATAGAGTGTCATTTTGGAAATGATTAGAAACTACCGTATTGCTCAAAATATGGAAAATGTTCACAAAAAACATCAAATTTAGATAGTACTTTCTCGTTCCTAAATTATTGTTTCGAATGACTTTTTTTTTTTTTTTTTTGTCAAATATGATATTTTTAAAATATAAATTTAATGTATATAATTTATTTTTTTGAACACATATAATTTATAGTATTTTAAAAATGCTATGTATTATCTATTTTATAATTTTTGAAAAAATAAAAATAAATATGTCAAATTTGATAAAAAAAAAAATACTACTCCATCAAAAATAGAGAAAATAATTTTTTTACCATCCCTTGGCCTAGGAACAGTAAGAACTTGTTTAGAAGGGAGGGTAGGATTGACTTTTCTAATGTCTGGACAAAAGACAAAACATATAGTGTGGTGGTGGGTCCGACCAAAAAGTTGTGAAGTGAGAGAGGGAACTGGATCAGTCTCACGCTCACAAGACGCGTTGGTTTGTTTTGTGCGTATTCAATATAGATATACTCCGTATTAGTTTTTTTTTATACTGTTCTTAAACTTTTTGAATTAACTTTTTCCTAATTATCCTTTATTTTTATGTCTCTTTAGTTTCCTTAAGATTTAAATAATTTTTCGTTCCCTTGACTTTGATCAGATTTTTGTTTGGTTCTACCGCTTTAAAACTTATTCTTATGTTCCTACATCTTACATTTTCTTGTTAGATTCCCCCCTCGCCCGTTAACGTTAGAATCTCCGTCTAATTTTTTCAAAAAGAGATAATGACTTTATAAGTTCCTTGACTATGACCAATTCCACCATTAGTCGCTCAACGAAAATTCGTGCAGTTTTCATTCCTACCATTTCGAATTTGCACGCCGAAAGTCCTTTTGATGGATGCCGTTAGTGATTTACCGTTATGCGTTTGACCAAGGGCAAAAATGAAATTTCCCTTATCATCTTCTTCACTAATTCTTCAAACCCTAATCCCCAAAACACACACTGATTTGTTAAATACACAAATATTCAATAGAGATCAAATCAAAGATCAATTTGGATGACCTTTCGGAGTGAGCAGAAACAGCTGAGGTTTAATTGGAATTGTCTTTAACAGTGTTTTGGTTAGAGGATTTTTCACTTAGAGAAGGTTTACGACGGCCCCTTCCCCTCTTCCGTTTTCGGCTCCCGCCCTCCTCCTTCATCATTTAATTGCCAAGTTCCAAAGTGTATTCAGAATTACCCATTTACAATACACTATAAGAAATTTCATAGCTTCAATCAAAAAAGGGCAATATTTAAGGGTGGGGTGGTTCAATTTTGAAGCTAGGTCACAAGAACTAAATATTATGAAAGCCAAGAGAGAAAAAGAGAAATAACTGCAAGTCGACGAAGGAGAGATGAACAGGTAGCTTCGGTTTAGGAGCACCTATTGCCGTGAGCTGCTGTAGCGGCGGCGGCGATGGCGATGGCGGTCCTTCCATCAAGGGTAAATAACAAAGAATCCGTCGGCGGTGGTAGTGCGGCGTGTGGGAACAAGCGGGTTACGTTTTTTAAATTGAAGGAGGGTTTGGGGGAAGAGGAGAAAGCTAGGGTTCTGGGTACGATTGAAATGGAGTTTTTTTTTTGTTGATTTAGGTTTACTTGTGTAATATGGAAGTTACCAGTTGGAAGCTTTGGAAAAGGCAATGATGGAATTTCAAAATCAAAATCGATTTTGAAGCTTTGGAATTTCAAAATCAAAATCGATTTTGAAGCTTTGGAATTTCAAAATCAAAATCGATTTGGGTTTGCTAGGTTTGAAGAAGATGATAAAGGAAATTCCAATATTGCCCTTTGTCAACTTAATGGCAAATCACTAACGACAACCATCAAAAGGACTTCCAGCGTGCAAATTTGAAGTGGTAGGGACAAAAACTGCACGAATTTTTGTTGAGGGACTAATGATGGAATTGGCCATAGTCAAGGGACTTGTAAAGTCATTATCCCTTTTAAAAATGACAAAAGTACCCTTACAAAAACTGCCAGAAAATTATAAAATTAAAATCAAGTTTTCGAAAATAAAAAATATAACCCCCCCTCTTCGTCCTTTTTCTAGAATTTGTTGAACTCATGTTTGAAAAAACACCATTGTCATTATTACCATCATTGTGTGAAGATTTCGACGACGGCTTCCTTGGAAGCTTTCCCAATATTTGCTTAATCATATCAACCAACCCCTAATTATTACAAGCTCGTACCTTGGACTCACATAATAACAACGTTAACGACTGTGAGCTTCAAATTGGTTTGAATTTGGATTTGCGGCTTGTTGGGATTAACATCGAATCGAATCATTTGGAGCTCTTCCAATCGGAGATTGAAAATAAAAGAAGAGAGAGAGAAAGGAGGAGAGAGAGAGAGAAGGGGAGGGGAGGACTTGCCTTAATGGCAGAGTTGAGGATCCGTGAAGGGGAAAGCTTACAATGAAACCCTAAAAAAAGGACGAAGGGGGGAGGTTCTCTGTATTACTTTTGATTATCGAAAACTTGATTTTAATTTTATCCTTTTTGATTGATTTTTGATTCAATTTAACCCCTTCCTACAACTCATCAATTGTCATCATTATCCCTACAAAACCGCCGAAAAAGTCTTCGGCATCCCAAGCATCTTGGTCAATTACACATTTGTTTAAACCCAGAAAAAAATGAAGTTTTTAAAATTGACAATTTTTGGTAGGTTTGCCAAGTGATTGAACATTTGTAGCCAAAACCTGGAGAAAATATTCAGTTTTTTTAAAAGGGGGGAGGGTGGGGTTTGACTAGTGATTGACCAATTTACAGCTCAAAACCCAGATACCCCAATGGTGGGAAATGTTACTATGTTCGGTGTAAGGAAATGGAAAGAGAGGGAGAGAGAGGGAGAGAGAGAGAGAGAGAGAGAGAGAGAGAGAATGAGATTATGGTGATTTCACACATAATCCCTTGCGTTGGTAATTTAACACATAATCCTCGCGTTGATAATTTCTTAAATTTCGTTGAAAATTTCATTGAAACCCACATGAAATTTTGGGTATTTTTCTTGTTGGTGATTTTTATTTCTCTCTTTATGGATGAGTAGGTGGCTCGTGTATCAGATTTCTCACTTTAGTTATTGATTCAAGAGAGAGATGGAGGATTTGAAGAGAGAGTGTGATCTATTTGGGTTTCTAGAGGTTGAAAACAACTTACTTTTTGAATTGACAAATTCACCCCCTGTATTTAGTATTTCTTAAAAAAATCAGTCCTCAAGCAACTTTTTAGTAAGGGTAATTTGGGCATTTTGAAACATAATAGACGGAGATTCTAACATTAACGGGGGAGGGAAAATCTAACAAGAAAATGCAAAATTTATGATCATATGAATAGGTTTTAAAGCGACATGACTAAACAAAAAATTTGGTTAAATTCAAGGGACCAAAAAATTATTTTAATATTTCCTTAACTGACGTACTTGTATTTTTCTTCCTTATATTTACCCAAACTTTTTTACCTCGTTCTTCTTAGTCTTAGAGCCCGTTTGTTCGTGCGTTTTGGCCAAAACACAGGGTTAAAACGCAGCTTATTCCTTAACTTAGTGTTTCAATGCTACGGTAGAAAACGCTGCGTTTTCAAAACGCAGCTGCGTTTTAAAATGCTGGAATTCCTATCTTTTTCCCAAAACGCAGATTTTAAAACGCAGTAGTGAATAAAAAGCTGCGTTTTGACATAATATCCCAAACGCATTTATAAAGAAAAAAGTCGCGTTTTAAATAATCTGCATTTTAGAAACGTTGCGTTTTTAAAACACTGTATTTTGAAAACGCTACACCAAACGGACTCTTATTTCTCTCCCCATTTTTAAACCAATTTCTTTTAGCATCGTACAATGTGTCATTTTTATGGAGAGTTTTTTGAGTACGAAAACCTTAAGGAACGAATTAATATTTTCTTTTAATAAATAATAAGATTATTCAATCTCAAAATAAGTCTTTTTTAAAAAAATATTTTGTTTCAAACTAAGTATACTTTTTGTGTAAAATTATTAAATTTGTATTAATTGTCAGATTTTCTAATATAGATTTGAAATACTATAGTGTAATGTAAGAAAATAAAAGATAGATTAAAGTGTGAATTTTAAGAATATTTATGTACATATATTAATACAAAAAAATAGTTTAAAAGTCAAATTTTGAAATTTAGCGAAAAATTAAAATAAAACACGCATTTAAAGGAGTCTTGGTTACCTAAGTGCGATTATTCTTTTATACTCCCTCCGTTCCACCGAAAGATTTTACATTTGAAAAGTCTAATAATTAAGAGATACTCCTTCCGTACTACCCAAAGAGTCCATATTTGAAAAGTCTACCTATTAAGGGATATATTAATAAACACAATCAAAATGATTACAACACAAATGGAGGGTAAAGATGAAAGATTATGAAAATTGTAAGCATAATTTTCTGAAAGTGGGCTCTTTAAGTGAAACATCCCAAAATAGAATAGTGGACTCTTTGCCTGGAACGGAGGGAATATATAAATAGTATTGTGGTTGGTTATAATTATAAAAATATTTTAGAATAGTTAATATGTTTATACCATATATGGAAGGTAAAGTTAAAAAATTTATGAAAATTGTGAGCATATTTTTCAAAGTAGACTCTTTTAGTAAAATATTTTAAAATTATAGTACAGTGGACTATTTACCTGAAACGATAAAGTATCATATAAATGCAAATTTCCTTCTATAATATTGAGAAACGATCATTTATACATCTTTAAAGAAGCAATTAGTTAGCAAGTAGTAGTTTTTTTTTTTTTTGTACCAAAATACAAATGCGTTGTGGACACAGAAATGCTAAAGGCGCGTGGGAGGAAAAGGTATAGTACAAATTTAGGAAAAAAAAGGATAGGCCGAGAATGAGAGTTAGAGTTAGAGAGAGGGAGAAAACAAATTGGGGGGATTGGGGGTAACCCGTTTTGTCCGGGTTGCTGTCCTTCCTATTCCTAACCCCACCCTATGCATAGTACAAACCTAGAGCTCTAGACCTCTGTTGCTATTCTGGGCCTTTGATAAAGACTTGCCTCTTTTTGTTCAGTGTTGACACATTTGTTTTGTTTATGTTCTTCTCATGTTGACTGAATTACCCCTCTCTTTTCTTTGTCCAAGTCAAATGTAAGGAGTATACACGTTTCATGGACCTCCCAAAGAATATCGAATGTATTACAAGAAAACTTCGCACTGTATAATATTAATTATTAAATTAATTATTTTTTATAAGTAATGTATTAGGTTAAATAAAATAATAATTTAGAAATTGAGAGAGTATTTTGGATAGAATCATCAGATTTTCATTAAATTTTAATCCAATTATATTTTTATAACTCAATTCAAAAGCTATAATTAAGTTAAAACACCTTTATATCAATTGATCTACGCACTAAATACTAAATAGTAGTAGTTCATTTTTTATGATGTTTTTATTATTTGTATATTTTGATTTAATTTTCTCGATCTTATATGCTCTCCATTCTTAAACAATATCCATTTTTTCTTATTTGGCCGTTTCAAAAAAATAAGTTTACTTTTTATTTTTTTGTATGTTATTTTTATCATTTTACCTTTGATTTGATTCATACTTTAATTGATGACTCCACTTTATATGGATATTTTTAGAAAATACACATTATTCTAATATTTAGAGTAATGTATACATCTTAAAAATATTAATGACTCCACTTTTTATCATCCAACTTCCACGTGACATTAGCGGGACATGTGGCCAAGCTTATCTGGAGCCCGGAAGAGAGGAATTCACGACCCGAGCTTGGACAATAGCCCAGAGCCCGGGTATGCATACCTCCGCTTCGACCCGACCTCCCCGAGGAACTTGGGATCGATCTAAAGCCTTCCACTACGAACTTAAAGAGCTCGCGTGGTCCTTGACCCGAGCTGCAATACTAAGACCCTGAGGTCTCCACCCCGGGAAGTAATGAAAGTCAACAAAAGATGCTGCATTCAATACCCACGTGCTACTACGTCACTCCGGGGCCACCATCTAGCACCTCATTGGATGAAAGAGTTATTTGCCCTCTAAGTAAAACTGCATCTAGAAGGTCAAGGTCACTTCCAGTAAAGTTCTATCCTCTGCACCAGAGCAGGTCACTTCCACATTAAAGCTCATCAATGCATATTGTGGCTGCCATAAATGAGCACATGGCTGCTCACCCCAGGTCGACACCTGGCAGTCCCACTTGCCTCAAACCAACATTCCACCAGTATAAATACAAGGTGATAGCCTTCATTTATGATCTAAGTTCAAATTCACACACATAACTACAAACTCTCCAAAGCATTCAGTGCATTCACTCTTAAATAGCAGCCTGAATCCTCACCAGAGACCATTAACCTCACCATATACTGATTCTATCACCGGAGGGCTTTAGCTGGACCAACGTCCAGCTCCCTAACGGTGCTTCCTTTCATCACATGTATCTACCGGAGGACAAGTCCCACCAAAACTTGTGCCTATTGAGAGCCGGGGCATCCTGACCAAAGACTAGTTGCATACGTGGACATCGACAGATCACCAGAACACATTTTGGCATGATAAATGTATATTACTTTGCTACTAACATTTTAAATAATAATTATTAAGATTGCACAATTAATAATTTTAGTATATTAAATAATTTAATAATTAGTAATTTTATAATTAAATTTATTATATAATTTAATTAATATACAAGTACTTGTAAATACCATAAAAAATCATTACAATCAATACAAAATATATACAAAATAATTAACCAAAGGTTAATTAATTATAAATTATTAAATTTAAAATGTTCAATAATTTAAAATAAATCATATTATTAATATTTATGAATTAGTTATACTATCTAATATTAGATATCAATGGTTTGAAATACTTTTAAATTAATAATATCATATTATTAATATTTATTAGTATTTAATAATTTATTAAAAATCAAAATATCTCATGGGTTCCACCAACACCAAATTTTGTGTAATAAATACTATTGCACCAAATCATCACATCAAAATAGTGTAAAAAAAGGGGCGTCGGTTGGAGCTGGCCTAATAAAAATCAAACAGAATGTATTCACACCTTATATTATTACAAATCATTTTTGAGTGGGTTTGAAAGAGTAAAAGTGAGAAATAACAGAGTCAAATGATGTTCCTTAATTTGTGTGCATAATCAATTGAAATTATTTTTTTAATAATATATGGAGTACTTTAATTAGGACTTTTGTAGTGGGTCGAATAGGTTTATATACTATAATTTTTTTATTTTACAGAAGTTGTTGTAAATGATCAGCCAATGAGACAGAAGTGGTTAAAGTTTGCTACAAAAGTCATGCATCAGTTTTATAAACTGAAAACTAAAATTATCGTTCTTTAAAATAATAATTTTATAAATAATGACATAACTTTTTTATTGATATGAGTGTATATTTATAGGCTTATAATTTTGGTTTACAAGTTAACCTAGAAGAGTTTGAATACAGTAACAACTAAGAGACCTAACTAATAGATGAGAATATACCAAATATAATTACAACAATATAGAAATATAATTACAAAAATATGGAAGTGATATTATTCTCTTATATGCCCCCGCAAGTTGAATCTCCAGGAGGAGAGACCAATCTTGAAAAGAAGATGTTGAAAGTGTGCGCAAGGAATCCGCTTGGTAAGGGCATCAGCAAGCTGATCTGCCGAAGAAACATGAAATTCCTGTAAGATACCGTCTTAAGACCTGTTGAAGGATGAAGTGATAGTCGAGAGCAACATGTTTCATGCGAGAGTGAAACACCGGGTTGGAGCAGATATTCGTAGCGTTGACATTATCACAATAAATTATTGGTTGGCGCGAGGAGGTGATGTCGAGCTCACCTAGGAGACAGGCGACCCCAGCGGACCTCGGCAGCTGTAGCGGCAACAGTTCGGTACTCGGCTTCAGTTGAGTAGCGAGCAACTCTACAATGCTTTTTCGAGCTCCAGGAAATGGGGTTTCGGCCAAGATACACTATGTATGCACTGGTGGAGGTAAAATCATCTTTGTTACCTGCTCAGCTGGTGTGATCCGAGGTGGGCCTATGCATAAACTAAGAGAGCTTATTGACTACATAGGCTATGTCCGGGTGAGTGAGAGATATACTAAAGACTCCTTGACCATTGCTCAAAACTCGGTGCGATCAGTTAGGGCTGTGCCCGACTAAAGTGTGAGAACTCGTGAGGTCGTGAGAGGTGTTGCTACTGGGCGAGTATCAGACTTACCAATGCAAGTAGGCCCGGCCCAAGGGTAAAGCAAGGGAAGAAAAGGCTTCAGGCCTCAAAAAAAAAATATATGTACTATATATTTTAATAATTATTATTTTTTTAAAATAGCTGATCGCGTTCTCATATCAGTGATTCTGTCCCGCACCGCTGCACATAATTAACGCAGTAACTCTTAGGTTTTCCCACTTGCGTCACGCACGTAATTAACGCAGTAACTCCAATCCTCCAGTCCTCTATCTCATCTCGTTCTCTCTCCTGCCGGTTGCCGCTTCGTGTCTTCATCTAATCATCTTGATTCTTGACTTCACGATTCTGTTCCATCCTTGCTCGCAAGTCGCAACTGCTTCGTCGTCTTCATCAGTTCATCTTGATTCTTGACTTCACGATTTTGTCCGCACTTGATAGTCTGAACTTTTGTCTCTTGACTGCAGAAAAGATTTGAGTATTCTTTGAATGATGAATACTTGTAATTTGTAAATTGAATTGGCCATACTCACTAGTCAAGAAAGAGAGAATCAGATTCAGGTAAAGAAACTTTCTTTGACTTTAATAATGTATTCTTCTTTTGAAGAATTGCCAACCAAGCTTAGTAATGGCTGCTATTGCCAATTGCCAAATTCTTATCTTATCACAGGCTTTTCTGAATTTTGAGACTCATACCTAAGCCGCCGTTCGGCCTTGCACATAGACAGGCTATCCCATTTAATCAAGTGAGTCTTCCTCTAATCCTCTCATTCTCACTTCTCAGCAATAGCTACTACTACCCTTTTTGGCCTTTTTTTTTTTTTTTCATTTTTAGTGGCCCTCATTTAGTTTAATTGTTTATTTATTTATTTTCTCAATTCTTAAATTATTGCAGAAATTTCGTAATTGTTTTTCTTGCATTTGGGCCAACAGAGAATTTTCTTAACAATCAGATCAGGTTTCATTGTTCTAACTTTCTTCTTTAGTCTTGTGTTTTGATTTATAGTCGTTTAATTTAATTTTGTGAAACATACATTTCTTTATTTATTTTAACTTATGGAAATGTCAACTAGAAAATTTGAATCAGGTTATTCGAAACTAAAAAAAAAGAAAAAAAATTGAAGCTTTGATTGAACCGCAAAATTAAGGGGGCTATCGAGAAATTTTTCAATACAAATAAGAAAGTTGAAAATACAAGTGATTGCTCGTTGAATGAACAAATTAATAATGTAGATATAGATGAAAATGAAAATAGAGAAGAAGTATTAGTTAATAACGATGAAAATGAAAATAGAGAAGAAGTATTAGTTAATGAGGATGAAAATGAAAATAGAGAAGAAGTTAATGAACAAGAAAGAGAAATTAATAAATTAGAAGAATTCACTACTAAAAATATATATGATCCAAGTCAATGGACAAATATTGATAGAAATTTGAGAGATTTATTAGTAGAAAAAGGTCATGTTAGAGTTGCTAATATAGATTTTCCTAAGGATGAATTTTCAAGACACTTTTCTTTATCACTTTACATTCAAAAGTTGACCAACAGTGAAAAACATAAAAGAAAATGGTTGATTTATTCTCAAAATTTGGATAAAGTATTTTGTTTTTGTAGCAAATGATTTAAAGCTCTTCCTAGTAAAAGTAGTTTAGCTAATGAGGGTAGTAAGGATTGGAGAAATATTGGTAAAAAGTTGAAGAGTCATGAGATAAGTAATGAGCACATTATTAACATGAGTTCATGGATTGATTTAGAAATAAGATTGTTAAAAAGTAAAACAATTGACAAACATGTTCAAGAACAAATAAATAGAGATCAGGAACATTAGAGAAATGTGTTATTTAGAATTATTGCAATTGTTAAAACTCTTGGAAAAAATAATTTAGCCTTCCGTGGAACAAACAAAAAGATTTATCAAGAAAATAATGGAATTTTTTTAAATTTAATTGAAATGATTGCAGAATTTGATCCTATAATGCAAGAACACATTTGTCGAATTAAAGAACATGAAATTCATAATCATTACCTTGGACATAGAATACCAAACGAATTGATAAATTTGCTAGCACGTGAAATTAAAACAAAATTTTTTAAAATAATTATCAATGTAAAATACTTTTCAATCGTACTTGATTGTACTCCAGATGTTAGTCATCAAGAACAAATATCTTTTGTACTACGATGTGTAGATATATCTTCAACCCCAATTCAAATCTTTGAATAATTTTTAAGATTTTTAAAAGTAGATGATACAACTAGAAAAGGTCTTTTTGATGCTATTATGAATGAAATAAATATTACTGGACTTGATATTAGTAACCTAAGAGGACAAGGTTATGATAATGGGTCTAATATGAAAGGAAAACATCAAGGTGTGCAAAAAAGGTTTTTAGATATTAATCCTAGATCATTTTATACTCCATGGAAGGGACCGTACGTAGTCAGGCTCATACAGCCAGGCGGCGCAGTTTTCGTCACTAATGAGAATGGAGAAGACCTCATTCAGCCCTTCAACATGGACAAGCTCAAGAAGTACTATGCATAATTGCCCGCTCAGCTATCTTGTAGTTAATTTCACTTGTGTTTGTAAATACTTTTCTCCCCCTTCTAAAAATAACTCGGTAGGTCGAAAATCTAAAAGGGCGGCCTAGGAAAAAGTTAGAGTTCAAAAAAGAAATGAGAGAGATAAAACATTGGAGGAAAAGGAATAAAAATCTCCGTCTCTCGCAAATCTGGGTTGAACTACGATCCAACCTGATTCTCTCCATGAGATACGTAGGCAGCCTTCGGGTTCGGTCATTTACTTACACATTTTAATAAATATTTATTTTGTTTCCCCTGTCATGTTGTTATTATGATCACAAAGGGAAAAACCATCACTCACTGTATAATAATAACACACCTTTAATTCATAACAAAGTCCCCGATTTGGCAACCAAGGAATACATAGATAAGACTTACATGTATTCATATTCCATCCTAATCTATTTTACATACAAATACATACATCATCACAATAATCTATCTCCTACGGCGTCTGCCACGTCTCCTCTCGCGCTCATTACCACTACTGGTCTCAGCTTCGTCCGGTCTTCGTGAGCCATGAGGGATGATTCCCCGACTGCGCTGAAGCCGCCAAGGATCCCTTGCATAAATCTCTAGACCAGAGTCTTCCACAGATTCGCCAATCTCCAGCAAGCGAGCGTCTGCTCCATTAGACACAATTTGGCCAAGCAAACACTCCAGGGTAAGTCATATGTTGAATGAATGCTCCATCGACTGTGGCACCAGCCATGTCAGATAATCGACGAAAAGACATATATTTTCAAAAGGGATATGATCTAAAGAAAGCACAGTGCGGGGTCCTATTTCATGACCCCACCACCCTCGAATGTCTCTGCAAATGTCAGCATTGAGCTCGCTCGTCCCGAACTCGGGGAGGTCAGTGTCAGGTAGCCTTTGCTCCAACCCAAATTGAAGCATCACCCGAGAAGCATAGTAGAAGGTCACAGTACGGAGTCTTGCGATTATGACTTATGCAAATTGGTGGGTCCCTGGTATAAATCACCGAATCTTTCAATGGGATACAACCTATACAATATCAAATGAAGGGACACATAGAAAATGCTCCACCCAATCCTGTTCAGTCACTAAATGATCATGTTGGTGACTCCTCTGGGCGTAATTAATTGGGTGATATCTTGTACCGGGTACCGGAGGGATATCCCTCATGAAGCGTTCCTCTAGCCACATATGCAACAAAATAGGGCTGCCAGAACTCCGTTAGCATAACTGTCCAGGCCGAGAAAAGTTTCTGCCAAAATGAGAGGAATCATGTTGCTCACCCGTCCCCTGGCACGCAAAACAACATCCAATACCCGTATGTCAACATAACCGTCAAGGTTAATTAGGAAGAATTTTCCTAACATGTATAAGAAAAGAGCTGTTTGCCAATGTTCTAAATAAGCATCGTCGGGTTGATAATTGGCAAAGATCCTCGGAAGCTGGGTCAGGTCGAAAAGTCGACCGTACAACATGTTACAAGCCTCTCGGATAGTGAAACCGAACAATTCTTGGATAAGCATTTAGGGAGGTTTCCTCAGTAACGGCACTGCAATGGGACCATCGATTGACATGCCCATTAGAGCACAAAATTCTTCGAATGTGGGACACATCTCGTTCAAAGAAAAGTTAAAAAGGTGGTCTTCTGAGGACCAAAAGCGGGATATACCCCGTATCATATGCCATTGAATTCGAATACGTCTCCATCTGAACACACACCGAAAACCATAGGTATCTGCGAGATACCCCTTTTCGGTGAAACTATGACTAAGGCACCAGTCGTTCAGGCGAACCTCGTAATCTGTAATAGTTTCGAAGGAATGGTTCATTTTGTTAAAAGAAGACTGTTTTGCCTAAGGACGAGAGGTCTTTCTTGAAATGGCTTCGCGATTCACGTCGACAAGAGGAAAGGCAGAAGGGAAGGGAATTTTGCGTTAAGTCGTTCTGTCCAAATTCCTTAAAAACAAAGGCGAATGAAAGAATTTTTTCAACAATCTACAGCAGCCTACTCCTTAGGCAAAGAAAATTTCGCCCCGACATGTTACAACACATCAAATTCAGCATCAGGAAAGAAAAGACAGATCTAGTGCGCGGGCACCAAGCCTGTTGCGCTGCGCACCACACCATGCATTTGGACTTTTTTGTTCCAGCTCTCCAGTCTCCATCCTTCCCTCGACAATAAATCGATGTTTTCGGGGAAGGACGCCCCAATTATCACTCCAGGAGTGATTTTTCCCAATTAGGCATCATGCCTATAACCATAGTGTAGCAGCCGCTACAAATACAATATTTTCTCCTCCCGTGCGAAGGCTACAAATTATGCAACAATTAGCCGCCTCGGCCAAATACCTATTTTTTTGCTCCCGTAGCACAATTTGTGTAATTAAAAGCAATTAGAATTAAGAGCATATGTTTTCTTTTCTTCTTTTTGCATTTTTTTCATTAATAATAAATAATGTACAGAATAAATAAAACAAATACATCTTTTTAAAAGAAAACAAAAACATAGCAGGAAAGAAAATCATTGTCTTCCTCTCTTCGACCTGCTAGTGCTGGCACCCTTGGAGCATCTGCTCCCGCCACCTCTGCGACACGGTCTAGTCGCGTCTGCACCACCTCGGCAAGTGAAATCACTGGCCTCGGCCTTTAATTTCTGATATAAATCGGACAGCTTGTAAAATCTGCTCAACAGCTTCTGATAGGAGCTGGCCGGCACTTGTTTATACAGCATTTTTTTAGCATTATTTTATTTATCAATATGCAAATACATGTAGATAGAATAGACAAATAACATATGTACAGAATGGACAAAAGTATACCAGATCTCTCCCTCGCGGAAGATAGTCATGTGGTGGAATCTCACCACCGCTCAGGCCCTCCTCCCTGTAGTTCTCCCCCTCTCCATAACCAATCGTCCGCGGGACTTCCGGATAATGTATCCGCCCTGCAAACGACCCAATCTCTCCCACGAAGATGGGAAACGGACCCTTCGCTTCCTGAGCAGGAGGAGAAGGAGGATACAGCACGGTCTGCATGAACATCCCGTAATCCATCTCCACATATCTATGTGGTTCGATGGCCTCCCACGCGAGATACCACTCGCGTCTCGACATCACGTCAAGTGTCATCATCCCGAAGGGTGGTGAAGGCGGTGTCAGAGGTTGACCTACGTTGGGCCAGTGCTGGCGATTGACCCGATCGTCCAGATACATCGAGTTACACATGATGGAAACCATCAAAATGCGACAACCATTAACCACCTGGGCCGAACCATAGGAAGCAGGCAGCTGACCCCATGGGAAGAAGCTGATAGATTCAGGACTGGAGTTGATAATCGCAGTCCGAATCACCTCGGTGTCAGGACGAGTAGGGGTCCTCCGAGTGTACTTCTAGTTTGAAGTCCGGAAGTTCACCACAAATGGCGGGGTCATCACCCTGGTGCGGAGCGTGAAAGGGTGAATGCTGAACACCGCATAAGCCCAAGCCTGTCACATCAAAAACAATGAGCTAGCATTTATTTTAAAATGACTAAACAAGTTTTAAAATAAAGGTTTTTGTTCCGAATATTACCTCTCATGCCACGTTATAGCCAGTCATGCTGCTGACGACGTTCCGGCTGACGTGATCCACAAAAAAATAGCACTCCACTAGGCCAGCCTGTCCCCAGCAGTCTCTTCAGACATCCGAGTAGAGATACTCACAAGGTTGAGGAAGCATTGGCAAAGAGGGTAATCCCCAAAGCCAAGAAGAAGAAAACCCAAACGAATCGGGTCATAGTAGACCGATCGGCTGTATCGACGAAATTTACATTGTGGAGCAGCCACTCCCTAATATAGCTGACGGGAATCTCGTCGAAGCTCTTGTACACCGGCGTGAACCCCAACTGCTGTGCAACGACATCAGGAAGATATCGTAGTTGAAAGTCTGACTCGATAGCCCGGCCTCGACTAGTCGGTAGCCCCGTGATCGCCGAAAAATCCGTAGGTGTCATAGTTACCTCGCCCCACGGAAGGTGGAAGGTGCGGGTAGTGTCCCACCAGAAGCACCGCAACACCTCATGGATGTTGCTGTAGCCGATGAAACCACCCAAGTTCTGGATGAACGTACCAAGACAGGTACCATTCACCCTCTCTTGAATCAGTTGAGGGAGTCGATCATAGATCTCCCTCACCATGTCCCCATTTGTCCGGATGCGAGTAATCCTCCTCCGTGACTACAAGACAAAAATTCCAGTGTGTCAGCACAAAGCACACGCGCACATTTTATATGTCATTTGCAAAAATGCACATCATGTCAAGTCATTCATATTTGGCACACAAAAAAAAAAATCAAAATTTTTTACTTTTTTCCTACATCCTCCAAATCCCATCCCCAGGATCCCGAGATCAAAATAAAATGTTTTCAAGTGTTTAGTGAAGGTTTTTCTTCACTTTTCTTCATTGAAGCTTTTTTTCAAACTGTTAGTGTGCGGCTTTCGCGCAACTTCGGGCAAGAAAAATTTATACATTTTGAGCCACCCCAACAAAATTAACTTGGGGGTTTCCATCTTTTTTCGTCCCTCTACACATACATACTTTCGATTTCGAGAAATTTTTATACTAACATATTCAAATTTGCAATTAAAGTAGGCACTTTAAACATGCAAAATTCACAAACATACGTACTTTTTTATACCCATATTGTATAAATTTACATCTTTTGCTTAGATTCAACATGCAACAACACATATTTTACTACTTAGATACTAACAATTGCAGGATTAACATCACGAGTCCAGCAAATCATACAAAAATTTCAAATTTAGCATACTTTGCGGAACAAATGGGTTTTCCGAAAACTCACCGCGGGTGGATCCAAAGAAGAGATGTGACTGCTCCGGTCATGATGAATATCGTTCGGATTACTATCCGAGAACGGATAGCGGACCCGATTTCGCGCCATCACCTCGTCGGTTTGTTCGCCGCCGGTACCCACATCACTTAAAATCTCATTTTCTGAGTCCGAATTGTTGGCCATTATCGCTAGAAACAATTTTGGGTCGAAAAACCTCGAAAAATTTGAGCGATTTCGAAAGAAATTTGGAAGAAATCGGAGAAGAATTGAGAGAGGAAAGAAAGAAGAGAGAACGGCAGCAAGCTATGCTTGCCGCTGCCGTGTTCTTCCTTTTATGAAAAAGGGAATTTTCCCTTTTTCCCTCCAATTTTCAGCATTTTGTAATTTGCACCCCCAAGTCCTCATAACGGCAACTTAACGTCCAACTAACGGTCGTTAACCGGACGCCCTAACGGAAATCACCATCAACATATTTTCAAGAGCAATCCCCAGCAGAGCTACTCCCAATGGCCCTACCGTCCAATTAGAGATGTTAATCGGGCTGGCCCTAACGATTTCGGGCCAGCCCTAGCGGGCTTCGGGTTAGACGGTCCAATTTTTTCGGGCCACTGATATTGCGGACCTAACCCTAACCCTAGCGGGCTTCGGGCTAAACGGGCCACTAACGGGCCACGACTAAAAAAATAAATACATCACAATCTAAAAAAAAAAAAGGGTGAAAATTTTCTTAACAAACAATACACAATTTAGACTAATTATTTCCAACCACAACGTTGTACTCGAGATTTAAACCAAATTCACATACTGAACAGGATTGCATATTGCATTGATAAAATTCTCTAATCAAAATCACATACTGCAGATTCACATATTGCAAACCATTGATAAAATTCACATACTGCAGATTCACATATTGCAAACCATTGATAAAATTCTCTAATCAAAATCAATAACAGGATGTGCTAACTTAGTTAATTCATATCAAACTTTCAAGGCCATAATAGCAGAATCAAAGTCTCAAATTAGGCTTAAACCTACAACCTTTTTTCGAATATAATAAATAATTCTAACACTTCATTACTTGAAACTAACCAAAAAAGGAAGAAAAAAAAAAGATTGAACAATTAACAGATTGGGGACATGAACAGCAGAAGCAAATTCATGTGTGCGAAACGAAAATTCAAAAAAGCTGAAAAAACAGAGCAAATATCAGACATTAAGACGAAAATTCAAACGAAAATCCAAATTTGCACAAGAGAAAATGGAGTATTTGGTAAGAGAAAATGGAGTATCAGACATTCAGACGAAAATTAACAGATTTGGGTTGTTATATAAGAGAAAATAGAGTATTTGGTAAATGAAGGTTCACCACAATGTCGAGATTATAATATGAAGATTACGATATCAGACATTCAGACGTGAGCCATTTGACTAAGATCTAAATCACTATAAAAACCCTAGTAATTCCATAACCATAACTACCCATAAAAATTAAGTGAAGAAAGAAAAAGACAACAGTAATTCATACCTTGACAGAGTCGCCGTCACACCGTGGGTGGGTACAGGGCTGAGTCGCTGACGGAGGCGGGAGGACGCAGGAGCAGGACGGTCTGACGGAGGACGCTGGACGGGAGGAGACGCTGACTCGGTACTCGGTGACGGGCGCTTGGTGACTGTGTGACAGTGTGTGGTGTACTGGTGTGAGGCCGGAGACGTGAGAGGTGAGAACTGAGAAGCGGCGCTAAGGGAGGACAGGCCAGACAGCGAAGTGATCGAACTAGCGAAGGCCGAATGGGGTAAAAAGTTAGGGTTTCAAAATAATTGCCAAATTATAATTTTACCCTTCAGCCCGCAGGCCACCCCGAAAGCCCGGCGGGCCAGCCCGTTTAACCTGGATTGTTAAACGGGCCAAAAAAAATCGGCCCTAACCCTAATTTTTTCGGTTTAAACGGGTCGACCCTACGGTTTTCGGCCCTTTTAACATCTCTACGTCCAATCCATCTTCTCTAGCAGAATCCCCATTGGACTCTACACAACATATCTCAGCAGATGCATCACCAATTGACGTGCGCATCATCCCCAACAAAGCGTCCCCTGGACAACGCTTTGCAGTGCATTCACACACGTTTGCAAACCCAGTTACTCGGTCATTTCCCCCACAGGTTCGAGCCTAAGGCATATGGAAATCAATCGCTCAACGGCTTTGCCGTCCAAAACAGATCAGAATTCGTCCCCCGGACGCCACACAATAACAGTATCTTTATTTTATGTTAATTTATAGCTTATCCTAAACTGCAATTTGCCTCATTTTGCATTGGTACAGCTTTCTTTTGGTCGTTTCCCAACGGGTATAAACCCGGGGTCCAGAAATGAACCACTCCCACACACAGCAGTTCACATCAAATTTCTTCCCTGAAGAGATTTGAACTTCGTTTTGACCTGATTCTCTTTATAGAGATACGTAGGCAGTCTCCCCTGGAGATCCGGTCACCACAGAGTAGACCCTGTCGCTCATCCACAACATTTTTCATTTTAAATTTCTTCCCTGAAGAGATTTGAAATACGTTTTGACCTGATTCTCTTTATAGAGATACGTAGGCAGTCTCCCCTAGAGATCCGGTCACCACATAGTAGACCCTGTCGCTCATCCACAACATTTTTCATTTCAAATTTCTTCCCTAAAGAGATTCGAACTACGTTTTGACCTGATTCTCTTTATAGAGATACGTAGGCTGTCTCCCCTAGAGATCCGGTCACCACAGAGCAGACCCTGTCGCTTATCCCCAGCATATTTCATTTTAAATTTCTTCCCTGAAGAGATTTGAACTATGTGTTTGACCTGATTCTCTTTATAAAGATACGTAGGCAGTCTCCCTTGGAGATCCGGTCACCACAGAGTAGACCCTGTTGCTCATCCCCAGCATTTTTCATTTCAAATTTCTTCCCTGAAGAGATTTGAACTACGTTTTGACCTGATTCTCTTTATAGAGATACGTAGGCAGTCTTCCCTGGAGATCCGGTCACCACAGAGCAGACCCTGTCGTTCATCCCCAGCACATTTCATTTTTAATTTCTTCCCTGAAAATATTTGAACTATGTTTTGACCTGATTCTCTTTATAGAGATACGTAGGCAGTCTCCCTTGGAGATCCGGTCACCATAGAGCAGACCCTGTCGCTTATCCCCAGCACATTTCATTTCAAATTTCTTTCCTGAAGAGATTTGAACAACATTTTGACCTGATTCTCTTTATAGAGATACGTAGGCAGTTTCCCTTGGAGACGCGGTCGCTTTTTGACACATGTTGTCACCCAGACACATATACACATGGTCACACAAACTCCGATGCAGAGTTTGACCATCCAATTGCTAGTACGAAGCTGGATGTCTATGTCTTTTTCAACGACACTCGCTTACTTCTAAGCAAACGTAGTCAAGGGGCTCTGTAGACACCCAGAATTCGTACACCTACATTATACGAATTGTCCAATAAACAATAGTTTATTTACAAATGGACTAACACATGTTTCTACGATTATTTCAGGAAACAACATACACAACGGACCAACAACGTCTGACAAATTCAACGAACTTCGGTTAGATTAACATCAAGGGTCAAACTTGAAGACACAACAGACTAACGACGTCCAACGCACAAACAAACCTTCTGTTAGATCAACATCAAGGGTCTAGACTGAAGATACACAACTTAAAAGGGCCAAAGTGCAAAATACAAAGCCTGAAAAAGCCAAAAACAGGGTTTGGTGCGCTGAAGATATTTCTGGTGAGCCAATACACCCAAACAGGGTTTGGCGCGCGGGCACCATGCCAGGTGCACCGCGCACCAGACCAGCATTCTTCAAATAGTTCAGCAGCGGGCTGCTGAAGAGGAAGTTTCCTCCAAACTTGCCTCTGTGGGTTTCCTTCAGCCAAGGCCTCCTATAAAAGGAGATGACCAGCTCTCTCCTTCAACACAGACAGAACAATCATCATCACTCCTCTCCTTGAGACACACACACACACACACAAATCTCTCTCTCTCTATCAAGCCTCTTTTTGAGGAAAAAAAATAGAAAGAAAAGAGAAAAGAGTATTGACTCTATCTCAACACACACAAAACGTAAGTCTTCCTTTCTTCGATTGGTAGCAGTGGGAGCACAACGGTCAGGCTACGAGCTAGCTTGATCCGGTATAATACAATGGCCTAGAACTTGGCCCGATTTCTGTAAAACGACAGAAAGTAACCCCTTCCGTTCGTTAGTTTAGATATGTAAATACATTTTTAATATGTATGTAATTATTTCAAATACATTGTAAATACATTTTTAATATATGCAATATATATTCTGTAAATAAACAAACTTGCAATGATTAAATATGAGCATGCAAATTTGTAGAGACCAAAAGGGCGTAAAACCTTCCCAAATCGTAACTTGGCCCCCGAACCCATAATCTAAAGTTTTTCTCCCGTTTACTTATAAACGTGAGTGGCGACTCTGTTTTCAAAGATAAATGTGTTTTTCATGTTTATCAAATCATAAAATCAAATAGAGGGAAACAACAAGACAAGAGCAAAAAGCCCCCCCGAGGGGAGCGATCCGCGGATTGGGGCGCTCACAGGTGGTTTTGGCGAAACCATCATTTTCGTAACCATTGTCCGAGTAAAATATGATTATCTTGTATTTAAAGTAGTTTTCGACCAATGCTTGGAAGCGAGGAAAGATGGATGCAACATCAAATTTCCGTTTAAGAGGGTAGAGCCAGATGTAAAGCGTGTAATAATTGACAAAGATTACATAGTATTTGAAGTCATCAAATGAGTGAATAGGCGAGGTCCATACATCAGAATAAATAATTTGAAGGAGATGGGTAGACACAATAGTAGATAAACAACAGGAAGTTTATGACTTTTATTGCTTAAGCACGCATTACAAAATGGTGAATTAATTCGAGAATGCTCGAGAGCAAAGCTGGACTCGATATGACTTTGGATTTGTGCAGAGGGATGACCAAGTCGATGATGCTAGTCAGGAGCGGACACTCTTAAACTCGCAAAGTCAGTGGGGTGACATGGTGAGATTGAGCTGGCCATTCATACACACTATCATTAGATTGTCCTTCTAGTAGCGATGTCCCTGTTTGTAGATCTTCCACACGAAAAAAGGTGGGTAAGAATTCAATAGATTCATTATTAGATGTACATAATTGAGAGATAAAAATGAGGTTTCTTTGCATACCAGGAACAAACAGAACATATGTAATTGAAATATGTGAGAAGGTGTGTGTAGAGAGATAGAACCAGTATTGGAAATGTGTAAGCTAGTGTCATCACCGATGACCATGTTGTCAGGACCCGAGTACAGAGTGTAGAGAGAGAGATTGCTAAGGTCAGTAGTGACATGGTGGGAGGCACCACTGTCGAGGAGCCAACTCGGAGTTGTGTTGTTCGAGGTTGTGGCTATGCTTGCTTGCGGTTGCCATTTGTTGTCCGTAGACGAGGAGCGAGGCGAGCTGGATGATGAGGCCGGAACAAGCTGAAAGCTGGGGCATTGAGCAACCGTGTGACCTTGTTGATGACAACTTTGACATTTACCGAGGTAAGGTCGCTGTTGACGAGGACCAGGGTTGCCCGACTGTGGATGTCGAAGAGGTTGTGCGGGCTGTTGGTGGCGAGGATACTGAGGTTGAGGAGACCCATGTTGCCTGGTCGTCACGGTATTAGCTGTGGCGGGGTGGGGAGTGGAGGCGGGCTGGTTCAGCACTAGCTTGCGGTTGATGAACTTCTTATGAAGTTCATCAAAGGGGATAGGAGTGTCCCGTCTTTCAACTACATTGGCGACATGTCGATAGTCATCATCCAGGCCGCCGAACATTGTTTCTATGAGGTCCTCATGGTCGAGGGGTTTACTGGGGGCAGCGAGTTCATCGAATTTACTTTTGATGAACTGCATGTACTTAGAGATCGATTGAGAGCCTTTTATAGCTCGCTTGAGCTGGTCCTTGATTTGTTTGATATGCCCGCGGGTAGGGCGAGCTTATGTGTTGGTCAGTATGACCCAAGCCTCCGGGGCTGTAACCGCTTGCTGAATAAGCGAAACTAGGGTTTTGGAGAGGAAGCCGACAAAGGCGCCAAATAGAAGTTTGTCATGTTGGATCCATGGTTGATAGGTTGGGTGTTTGGGCGGCGTTGTTTGGGGTTGCGAAAGTTTGAGTGTTATTGACTATGATGGTGGCTAGTGGGCAAACAAAGGTGTCATCTGCAAACTTGTAGAGATCATAGCCAATGAGCGTGTATTCAACCTGGAGTTTCCAGACACAGATAGGTGGTGGGGGTGAGTTTGGAAATGCTATAGTTGGAGATGTTGACGAGTTGATAGGTTTTGGTGGAGTCTATGAAGTCTTGGATTGTGCTGGAAGCCATTGGTGCCGAGTAGTGATGGCCGCTGTAGAGGGGAGGAAGAAGGGAGGAGGCAGTAGTTTAGAATTGCGAAAGTTTGGTGGTTTTAGGGTTTGTGGGATCAAGACTCTAATACCATGTAGAAAATAATAATTTTTGTGAATAATGAGATAGCCTTTCCATTGATACGAGTACATATTTATAAGGTTACAATTTTGGATTACAAGTTAAATTAGAAGAGTTTGAATACAATAACAACTAGGAGACCTAACTAATAGAGGAGATAAGAAAACTAACTAGTAGAGGAGAATATACTAAATATAATTACAAATATATAAAAATATAATTACAAAAATATGAAGGTGATATATATATATATATATATATTTTTTTATAATCGTGTCTAGCTACGGAGTTAATCACTACTTGTTACTTTAAAAAAAAGGACTACGGTATTAATCTTCTCACACCAAAATCATCACTAATGGAGTATTTGAGTAAATATATAGATCCAAGTTAGTACTATTCAGCGTAACCGTAAATGCCTATATAAAACTTCTTGAAAGGGTGCTAAATCACACCCCCTATTTATGCTAAATCACACCCTCCCTGGACCAAAGTGACTCTTTTACCCCCTTTCCCTCAAACCGGCCCCCTTTCCCCACAGCTCACCGCCCCGCCCCACTTTCCCTCCCCCACCCCTAATTTTATATAATTATTAATATATAATTTTATATAATTAGTAATATCTAATTTTATATAATTATTAATATATTTTTATATTTAATTTTATATAATTATTAATATATAATTTGGTAATAATTATTAAGAGATAATTTTATATAATTAATAATAGGTAATTTTATATAATTATTAATATATAATCTTACATAATTATTAATAGTTAATTTTAGTTTATACTTTTAGTTTAATATATAAGTTTATAAATTTAATTTTAGTTTATAAATTATTAATATATAATTTCATATAATTTAATTGTAATTTATAATTTTAGTTTATAATTTAAAATCATTTAATAAATATATAATTTCAAATTATTTAATTTAATTTTATAATTTTAGTTTTAAAATTAATATTATTTTTGATTTAATTAGTAATATATTTATAAATAAAATTTGCACAAATTAATATATAATTTTGTTTAATATATAAATTTATATTATTTAGTTTTAGTTTATAAATTATTAATATATTATTTAATATTATTTAATTTTAGTTTAGAATTTAATTTTAATTTTACTTTAGAAATTATATAATTATTAAACAATTTTAAATTATCAAGTTTATAAATTTAATTTTAGTTTATAAATTATTAATATATAATTTCATATAATTTAATTGTAATTTATAATTTTAGTAATAATTTAAAATCATTTAATAAATATATAATTTCAAATTATTTAGTTTAATTTTATAATTTTAGTTTTGAAATTAATATTATTTTTGATTTAATTAGTAATATATTTATAAATAAAATTTGCACAAATTAATATATAATTTTAGTTTAATATATAAATTTATATTATTTAATTTTATTTTATAAATTATTAATATTATTTCATATTATTTAATTTTATTTTAGAATTTAATTTTAATTTTATTTTAGAAATTATATATTTATTAAACAATTTTAAATTATAAATTACAATTAAATTATATGAAATTATATATTAATAATTTATAAACTTAAATTAAATTTTATAAATTTATATATTAAACTAAAATTATATATTAATAATTATATAAAATTATATATATATAAACTAAAATTATATATTAATAATTATTTTTTAATAATTATATAAAATTATGTATATATTAATAATTATATAAAAACTGAAAAAAAAATTTCAAACCCCCGGGTGTGGGTGGTTTAAACTTTTTAAACCCCCTGGGGTGGGCGGTTTAAAATGTTTAAACCCCCAAGGGTGGGCGGTTAAAAATGTTTAAACCCCCAGGGGTGGGTGGTGTTATTTAATTAAACCTCTAAGAAGGGGCGGTCCTCCTTACTTCTGTTAAAAATTTAACGAATTCGTTAAGTTTTTAACGAAATTCTTTTCTATTTTTTTAATACTAATTAAACAAAAATAATTATAAGTTTAAAGGGGGGCTGCTGGGGGAGGAAAAGGGGGGTATCATTTAGCATAAAGAATAAAGGGAGGGGGTGAAGGGCAAAAGAGTCACTTTAGTCAGGGGGTGTCATTTAGCATATAGGGGGGCGGGGAGGGTGTAATTTAGCACCTTCTTGTAGATGTTTGTATGAATCATTTCCTATAGTCCAGAGTACACAAGTTGACAAGCTGCTAATTTAAGAGCCCGTTTGGTGCAATGTTTTTAAAATATATTAGTATTTTTAAAACATAGCGTTTTAAAAAATGCAATTTTTTTTTTTATAATTACGTTTGGGATATTACTTCAAAATGATAATTTTTTTTCTCCTTAATAATAGTGTTTTAAAATCTGCATTTAAAAAAAAAACTAAAAATTTTAGCTTTTTAAAATGCATCAAACGGGCTGTAAATCTACTTTAAGAGAATGACAATAATATAGGTTAATCACATAAAAGGTCATCCGTTCCTTAGTTTATAATTACTAATTACGCAAGAAGGTTATCGAGTGATTCATCTTCATTCATCATCAGCTTTATATTCCTAATAAATTTTGACTATCTCTCCTGTGACATCATTTTACGGATTCTAATTCATAAGTTGAAGTTTTACTTTCTCACAGTTTAGCCTACCAACACACGATGAGTCGGGTAGAAGAGATGTCTTAAAAAAATTATCTGTAAGACATTTTTTCAAAAATTTTACAATAAATCTTTCAGGCCAAATACAATAAGTTACCTTCGTTTTAGGATACATTCATTCTATGTACACCACTTCAATAGATCATAGAGAACATTTTACTTTTGTAGGGGTGTGATTAAATTCAGTATGTAGTGAAGCAAATTTATCAATTTGATTGATAACGATCACATAAATGCTACTTTCATGAAAAGATGGGTAGGTAAAATACCCATCTAACTTAAACGAAAATGAACAATGACTAGAAACATGAGATATTGACTCTATCCAACTTTTACATGAGCAAAATGCTAAAAACAAATAGTTAAATAGCTTTTCTGTTTTTAAAACATAATTTATTGTATTTCTTTTAAGGTTCTTCATAAAAACATTAACTTCATTTTTTTAAATTAAAGTTTTACATTTACTTTACTCATAATTTATTTATTATATACACTCTTGACCGAAGTATCATTAAAATACAAAACACACAAATATTTATAATAAAATCAAATAATTTTTGTAATCAATAAACCGAGTCGAATGAAAATCCCGTTTAGTTGTGTGTTTTGATCAGGGATTAAACGGAGTTTATTTACAAAAAATGCGTTTCAATGCTGCGGCAGAAAAAACTACGCTTTTTAAACGCAGCTACCTTTTAAAATGCTGAAATTTCTAATTTTTTTCCTAAAATGCAGGTTTTAAAACGATGTTAAAAAATAAAAAACTTTGTTTTTAAAATGCTGTAAGAGTATATATATTAGCCAAAACATTTCAAAATCACCTGAAATGATTTACTCCCTCCGTTCCAGGCAAAGAGTCCAATATATTATTTTAGGACGTTTCACTTAAAGAGTCCACTTTCAAAAAATTATATTTATAATTTTCATAATCTCTCATCTTTACCCTCTACATGGGTTGTAATTATCTTGGTTGCTCTTAAGTATTTTTGTAATTATAACCAACTCCAATGAAACTAATATATCCCTTAATAATTACACTTTTCAAATATGGACTCTTTGGGTGGAACGGAGGGAGTAAAAGTCTACATTTATATATAAATAACATAATTTAGCTTGATTAATGGTAGTACTATAATTAAATAAAATTAAAAAAACTAACACGTGTTTAGCAGCGTATTAATAAAAGTTCATTCGTGATAGGAGTAGTAATAAAACTTTGTTTCCGTTTGCGCCAGTACGGTTGACGAGAACGAGTGAATAAACGGAAAGAAAGTGTAAAAAAAAAAATAGTGGGAAGCGGAGGAGGAGTCAAAAGGGTCAAGAGGGAGATTTGTAGAATAACAAGGGGACAGAATAGACATACCCCCGGAAATACAGGGCGAGTGGATGTCGTACCAAAAACACATACGTGGATAAAACTCAAGCAAACCCCCATCTCCCCCGTCTCTCTACTTTCTCTCTCTCTCTCTCTCTCTCTCTCTCTCTCTATATATATATATCTATAGTTTTTCTTTCTCTCTCTCTCTAAACATACAACTAAACTAATCTCTCTTACTCAGCAGTCACAGCGCTGCCCCCTGCTGCAGCAGCTGCACCTATTTTTGCAGGTTTCCACAGCCACAAAACCTCAACATCTTGAATCCATTCCCAACGACTAAATAACTAATTTAATTAAATTTAAATTACTGAAAGCTCTGATTTGATGTACCGCCAATAAAAGCTTATGGAGTACATAGAGAGAAAGAGAAAGACGGGCCCCTTAATCTTCTTCCCTTTTTAGCAATGCTGGGAGACTGCTCCTCAGGTTTACTCTTCTCTCTCTCTCTACCAGGTGCTCACACCACTATCTCTCTCTCTCTCCCCTCTCTTTCAATATATATATATATATATGTGAGCTTTAGGTTGAATTGCTGTTTGTTTTTCAATTGTTTATTGTGTTATCTAGGGTTTTGAGATGATGTGTGGGATGATTGATCTGAACACCGTCAACAGCGGCGAGGACGACGACGATGTGACGCCGTCGCTGTTCGATTCGCCATCGTCTTCGTCGTCCTCGGCTTCTGCCCCGGTTAATTTATCGCCGTCGCCATCGAAATCGCCGGCGGTTTGCTTGGAGCTGTGGCACGCCTGCGCCGGACCGTTAATTTCGTTGCCGAAGATAGGAAGCGCTGTGGTGTACGTTCCGCAAGGTCACTTTGAACAACTGGTGTCGGAGTTTCCCGCCACCGGCTTCAGTCTCCCTCATGTGTTTTGTCGCGTTATAGATGTCAAACTTCATGTGAGTTGTGTTGGTATCGTCGTAAGTATATGATAAAAGTTTGTTTCGTTTTATGGCGTGAGTTGATTTTTATGCTTTTAAATGTGTAGTTTTAATCATTATCTGTAATTTTCAATTTTGAATTTCTGGTAAAGTTTGTGTTTCTGGTATAGGCGGAGCCATCGACTGATGATGTTTATGTTCAAGTTTCATTGATTCCAGAGGCTCAGGTTGGTTATATCTATTAAATTAGTATTGTTTGGAGTAAGAATCTATCGATCGGCTTTCAAGTAAAGGAAAGGAAAAGATAAAGAAAAATAATTGTTTTTCCCTCCTTCAAATAGTTTTATGCTTAGATTCGTGTGTTTCGAAGTGCTTTCTTGCTTTTGCGAGAAATTTTTGCTTCCTAAAGCAAGAAAAATGACTTTAATAAAGCTATATATACTTGATTCGCTGTTTTCTTGAATTGCATTGAGATAATGACTATGGACTATGGTGGCTTACACTGGTTATGTTTTTCCACTAAATTATCTTTTTCAGAAGTAGTGTTCTGGTTAGGATGATTAAAGTACTTTTCTTTTCAGGTATTTAGAAAATGCTACTTTTTGGCCCCATAGAAAGAATCTAGCTTTCGTGATACTAGCTAGATAATTGATTATACTAGGTACTACAGACTGGTGCCAATTTTTGTACTGGGCTGAAGTGTTTTTGTGTGATACAGCTTGAGCATAAATGGAGGGAAGGTGAAATTGAAGCTGAAGTTGAAGGAAATGATACTGAGGGTACTCGCCGCAAGTCCACGACCCCACACATGTTCTGCAAGACACTCACAGCATCTGATACCAGTACTCATGGAGGTTTCTCTGTCCCTCGTAGAGCTGCTGAGGACTGCTTTCATCCCCTGGTATTCCTGCTTCATTCTTCTTTCGAAGCCTTTTAGTTTAGCTTAAATTAGTTCAGAATTTGGCTCAGTATCTGAGCATATTTGAAGCCAATTTTTGCAGTTGATTAGAATCCTGATGTTTGCTAGATTATCACTGTAGGATTATAGACAGCAGAGGCCTTCCCAGGAGCTTCTAGCCAAAGATCTACATGGAGTTGAATGGAGGTTCCGACATATCTATCGAGGTATGTTAAAACTAAAATGCTTATGTTTGGTGCTTATCTGTTGGGGCGGTGGCAGATTTATTACTTAATGGATTGCTGATGAGTATTTTGCTTTAGCTAAATTAAGATTCTGTCTTGCCTTTTTGTTAGAGCAGGCCAGCCTAGGAGACATTTGCTGACTACTGGTTGGAGTGCTTTTGTCAATAAGAAGAAGCTTGTCTGTGGAGATGCTGTGCTTTTCCTAAGGTGGAGATAGAGAAGCGTAAAACTCAAATTTTGTTGAAAATGTAAGCTCCTTAATTATCCATCTCTTCGATTATTTTTTCAGGGGTGATGATGGAGAACTAAGATTGGGGATCCGAAGAGCAGCTCAAGTTAAGTGTGGAGCTAGTTTCCCAGCTTGTGGCCAGCAACTGAATGACATCCCCACTGTGGTCAGTGCTATATCTACGAGAGGTGTGTTCAATGTCTGCTACAATCCAAGGTACCTAAAGCCGTACAGGTTACATCATATACAAACTGTGATATATTCAATGGTAATGATGATGTATGAATGGGTAGATTGGGTCTGTAACATGTAGATTGGGTCTGTAACATGCAATAATTCATAAAAATGGGTTGCTCTGTTTATTACGTTGTTCAGTACCATTGTTTTTTCAGCTCATCTGTGTGAAAATAACCTACTACATACTAGGCTAAACAGCGACTCCCTTTACATATTACTTGCTAGGCTAAACAGTGACTCCCTTAATATACATTTGAACGATAAAGTGACTCATCTAGGGACAAAAATATGAAGCAGTAACATTTGACTGATGTCTCTTACTGTTGTACCTTGAATGATACACTTTCAATTCAGTCAACAATGATTTTGATGAAATTGTAAAATAAAACTTTAAAGTAATTATTCCTATGCACTTCACAACTCAACGGCTGATTCGTACGAACAAGAACTATCAATATTAGCGAATTGTTGTTCATTCTGTTCTACTTCTCTCTTCGGCCATGACTTCTTGATGGCTGTTATGTGCTTCGGCAGTATTGGTGGCATGATGATGGCCTTCTAGGCTGTTTCACAGTAAGTTTTTTCGGAATGTTATCGTCAGAGAACTAAAGACCCAATTCTCAGGCTGGAGACAAGTTCCTTTGGAACTAACTGATAGCTGCTACTAGCAGTGATGGTGATTTTGCTTTGTTACATCCATCATTGTGCAGCGCGTCGCGTCAGTGGTGGTGGTTGACTTAACACAGAAGGAAGCTTTACCATTTATATGAACGTACAGCGGTTCATAGCGTAGAACAAATTTAATGGTCATATCTTTCATGTTCTAACGAACAGGCAATGTTTTTGGATTAGGGTCCATGGATTCAGTGCTTCGAATGATAATTCCATGACTAGCCATCATATTCTAGATGCATGTTTCAAATAAAATATTAATGGTTTTGCAAGCACGCTTCTTATCCATCTTCAATTTAGTGTGTATTGTTCATGATTAGAATTTTAATTTATTAGCCATTATTCTGAGTGTATATTGCTGTACCTTTTTGTTACATCTGTAGTCATATTGTGCATTACATGATCTGATAATTGCTATATCTGCAATTATAGTCTCCTGCAACCTTTTTGTCGTCCTCAAATGAATTAGTTACCTTGTAATCCTTGGCATCACTACTTATATGTCTTGTCTATTGGGGAGCTTTTTGGTGCATCTATTCTTTTACCGGAAAACCTTTGGTTGATCATTTGTCTTTGTTACCTAATCTTCGCCTCCCCTCTGAACTTCAAGTTTACTTTACAGGGCTAGCTCATCGGAGTTCATAATACCTATCCATCATTTTTCGAAGAGCCTTGCTCATTCTTTTTCTGCTGGAATGAGGTTCAAGATGCGTGTTGAAACCGAAGATGCAGCAGAGAGAAGGTTAGACTGGCTCTTAATACTAAACTTTAAGACCAAGCATGATAAGAATCTCATCTCAACGCCTTTGGCAGGTGCACTGGGATCATAACTGGGATTGGTGATTCAGATCCTGTTAGGTGGCCTGGTTCAAAATGGAGGTGCTTGATGGTACACAGCTCTTTTAATTTTTGACCTTCTGTTTTTTGTTTTTTTGTTTTTTTGTGTGGGTGGGTGGTGGTGGGTGGGGGGGAGTGGGATAATCACATGCTTGCGGTTTTGGTTAGGATCACACTTAGTGATGAGAAGTGGTTTGAACGTTGGTCGAGCCTATGTCGCAGTTGGGGGCGTTACGGAAGTTATGAAATGGATACTGTCAGGATTACACTTGTTTGCTGTTATAGGCAGAGTTCTTGGAAGAAAAATTGTACATTAATGATAATTTCACTTATGCAGTTATCATTTGAGGTAATTATATATGGAAGCATATAGCGGTGGGACCATTTAACAGTTTCTACATTTTTATCTAGGCTAAAAGGTACTTTGGTTACTTGAGTGGCATGGACTGTTCTAGTACCTTTAGAATTTGTATCTCAAAACTCAAATACTGATTCTATTCTAATCTGTCAAGTAAAAACAAAAAATTTCTTGTGAAGAAGTGATTCCATTGGCTTGCTCTTTTTGATCAGTATTAGTTAGTTGTTTTATCTGCTACAAAAGATTGCCGGTCAACTTATAACAGTCCTAATTTTCGCCAGAATTAAGTCTTCATTCAGTAATAAATTGCCACTTTTCAGTTAAAATTTTGTCTGCTACTGCATCAGGGCTTGAGAAGTTTCTTCCTTGGTTCTAATTTGTGAAACTCCAAATAGAAACCCAATTAATCTTCTGTCGGCTGTTCTTCTGGTCGTGCATGTCAGCTGAGTGGCAGAATCCTGATAGTATTGTTTTTTGCATCATACTCGTGGTTTCCAAGGGAAGCAAAATAACTTTGAGGAAACTAGTGATATTATATAGAATTACTGTTTTTCCGGTGAAGTTGTGCTTAGGGAGATGAATTAGGTGGTAAAGGAGGTGTGGAAGTGCCTATTATCAATGTTGAAGAGAATGCCTGACGAGTGAAGGAACAAATATGATAGTGCCAACCTATAAAATCCAAGCTATCGGAGTTTGGAATTAAAATTAATGAATCACAGTATGTAACTTGGAGCGAAAGTCATTGAGGATAATAGACTAAGATGTGAAACAACAGTGTCTATGAATCACTTTGGATTTATATATGGGAGGTCAACAATGGAAGCCATCTATTTAATGGGAAGATAGATGGAAAGATAGAGAGAGAGAGAGAGCAAAAGAAAGATTTGAATACGGTTCTTTTGTCTGGAATGCAGGTCATAGAGTTGATAGCAGACTACACCGAGATAGCTTCCATACTTCGTTTTCCTCCTTTCTGAAAGGCGTATGATTCGATTGGCATTTGAGAAGTTGGAGAGAGGCAAATAAGGATTTGAATAGGGTTCATTTTGATTTGAAAAAGGGTTATGATCAGTGGAAGATAGACTGAGGTGGGAGACAATGTTAGTACTTAGTCATATGGAGGTTGGGTGAAGTTGAGTAGTGTATCTGCAGCTGCAGCCTGCAGGTGTCTGATTGACATATACCAGTAAAGGTGAAATAACTTTTTCTAGAACATCTAGTGGACCCATTATCATGACACATTATGTTGAACGACTAAGGAACATGTTAATTAAGTGTTGTAGTTGAAATGAGAGTGCTACGGTGGAACTAGAAAAGATATAAATTGAAACGAAATCATTCGCGAGGCAACTGAACTAATTTTAGCAGGAGATAAAATGACAGAATAACTGAAGATATGAAAACATACGACAAGACGAGTAAGTGAAGCAACTGTAGGAAGTGTGATAATATCAATTTCAACAACAGTGCTAGAGGTAGGGGAGCATGAACTACATTACTTAAGAAGGATATGAACTATCTAATTTTTAACCAATCATCTTGCTACAGATGAAATGGGGGGCTGACGAAAAGCTGCTTTTTAGTGTACTTCCCGAGCTATCACTTGAGTTGTGATTGTAAATGGTTGCGAAGTAGACTAAAATAGCAACACATGAAACACTAATTAATTTGGTCCGTATCTAAGTTTCTATGATTTCTTACCCCTCTAATTCTGCATCGGGTTGTCTCTGTTTTAACATGAATGATTTCGAACTGCAACATTTTTGTGGCTTCAGATTTCAAACTTATTTGTGTGGGTTCCAGGTTAGGTGGGATGATGTGGAAGTGACACGACATAACAGAGTTTCTCCATGGGAGATTGAGCCATCTGGTCCGGTTTCTGGAGCTAGCAGCTTTCCTGTACACTGCACAAAGAGAACCAGGATTGGTTTTCCTGTAGAAAATTCAGATTTCCCCGTTTCAAGAGGTCTTCTCTTTCCTGGAAATCTTCTTCTTTTTATTTAACTTCATGCAACCATTTCCCAGCAATGGCAGAAAAAAATGTTTTAACTTTTCTGTACTTCTTACAGATGGGACGGGAGCGTCAGACTTTGGGGAATCTTTAAGGTTCCAGAAGGTCTTGCAAGGTCAAGAAATTTTTGGTTTTAACAGTCCATATGATGTTGTTCATACCCGAAATCATCATCCATCTGAAATAAGGGGGTCATTTCCCGGTCCTAACAGCTCCAGGATTTCTCCGATAGGAAGCAATGTCAGAAACCTGCTTGGACATTCTGATTTTTCCTACAAAGGAATAGGCTTTGGTGAATCTTTCCGATTCAACAAGGTCTTGCAAGGTCAAGAAACGTTTCTGAACCTACCATATGGAAGAGGTCTCGAAACTAATCAGATGCAGGGATTTAGTGGTCCCGGAGCCATTGATGGAATTCGGGCGCCATGCTCTGGAACGGGATGGACTTCTCTGCTGCAAGGTTATCAAACATCCCTGCACCCCTCACCTTTAGTGCAAGCCTCGTCACCTTCTTCTGTCCTAATGTTCCAGCAAACAAGCAATCATTACTTTCATGCAATACATGGTGGTAATAATCAGGATAGGCTTGAAAGTAGCGACCGAACTTCATTCAGTTCATCAGGAAGATATCCTAGGAAGTTTGATATGAGCAATCAGCATGACTTCTCTTCTGTTACTCCTTCGACAGAGAACAGCCAACTGGGATTACCCAATCATCCTACTGTGGATCAACCAATGTTTAGTGGGGGGCAGGACTTGGTTTCCACATGTAAAAGTAGCTGCAGGCTGTTTGGCTTTCCATTGACAGAGGGAAGTAATGACATGGATAGAGAGGAGAATACAACTCAAATCTCAACTCCATGCGTATCCAGAGCCTCTTTTGTGCCCCATGGTGAGGAGCAGTTGACCAAAGTAGTAGGAGGCAGTTGTACCAACGGAAGCGACCTCTATGGTGTTAGAGATATGCTTCTTGATATTGCATTGTAAACAGGGAACACGTAATTGCAAACGACATCTCCAAACTTGATGGTATTGATATGATTTGGTGAACGAGTGGGAGCATTTCTCAAATACGAATGGATTTTGTTAAAGTTGTAGAGAACTGAAGACTTGGTTTACAAGGTTCATGAGGTTGATGCGTGTTGAAGATGAATTATCAAGGTAACTACATGACTGACTACTGAGTTTCATTTATGGCTGGTCAGTGCTATCACGGTATTAGATTACCATGGTTTGGAGATTCTTAGCAAACTTAGATTGTTGAAGCGGGTTGACATATAGTATATCCCTACATGAAGTTTCTTTGCCTTCTATTTGCAGGGATGTTATAGTGGTTGTAAGCATATCATGGAACGAGACTGCCAGTTGCTTCGGAAATGTGGCTGGTGCATTGGTCTATCTCTACCTGAGGAATGTTGTAATTATATTTCGTAAAACAGGAAAACCGTTGTTTCTGTAACTGCTGTTGGAGAAACAGAGTTTGAGATTTATCTCTTGAAGTTTGTTGTAATAGTCTTATTTTGTAAAAGCCAAGGGTTTAAGCTAGTGAAAATAGAGTTTGATTTGGAAAATTTTCATCGCCCAACTTCTAATACTTTGTACAAGTGCGACCAATATCTCTTTCTCATGCCAAGTTAAGCTATCAGTTGAACATACACTTTCAATGTTCTCCGTTTGAAAGAAAGCTTCTATTTTCCCTCCGTTTGAAAGAAAGCTTCTATTTTCGAAGAAATTTGAAGTTTTGCCAGGAAATTATTCATTAATCCCCTTCACCCTTTTAAGCGTCAATATAATTCTTTTCGTTCACTTGATTTTCAGTCGAATGAAAAAGATAAGAAGTTGGGTCTGATCTCCATGGAAGATTTTAGGACTTTGTTTTTTTAGTTTCTCTCTCTTTTTGGCCTACCTGCTCCTCTCAATTTATCTTACTTCTTCAATTATTTTAAAATGAAAATAGACACGCGAGACTTCAAATAATCTTGGGAGCTAGAAAGCTCATAACAATACAAAGAAACTAAAATCGCAAAACTATGAAAGAAAAAGCTGCTAATGTCAGAGTGCTACTATGGTAAATAAGCTTGCTTGGGGGATGGGTAGAGATGTTAAACGGGTTAGCCTTAGCGATTTCGGGCCAGTTCTAACGGGTTGTAGCCCTAACGGGCTGTGGGCTAAACGGTCCAATTTTTTCGGACCACTAATCTTACAAACCTAACCCTAACCTTAGTGGGTTTCGGGCTAAACGGGTCACTATCGGGCCACGATTAAACATATAATATAACAATATTTTAAAATAGTAAATCAATAAATCATTCATAACTTTGATAGTTTTTTATGTTTTTCAAAAGAAATATAAACTCGACATTTTTTTCCATCGTGTTTTATAATTTCCAACTTGTTATTCTCAAAATAAATAATATAATAGCTCTACTAAGCAGTTCTTTCCAAAAAATTTGTTTATATTTCAGTATTTATTCATAAGTACACAAAGAAAACCTGTATTACGATGGATAAATGTGTTTGACTTTGGCTTAAAGGTTGTTGGTTTTATTCTCATGGTGGTTATTTTACGTATCTCCTAAACTTTTTACGGCTTAATTAATATTACGCGGGTTGGCGGGGCAACCCTGAAACCTAGCGGGCCAGCCCTAACGGGCCGCGGGTTAAACGGGCCAGCCCTAAAAAGCCCTGATTTTAAATGGTAAAAAATATTGAATCCTAACCCTATTTTTTTCGGTTTAAACGGGCCAACCATACGGGCCGTGATCCTTTTAACATCTCTAGGGAGTAAACATTGAATGCAATATTAATACTACGTTAATTTTATTGCCAATCAATTAATAGGCACCTAATCAGCAACATTTGCTAATGTGGAGTGCAAGGTTGTTGATGAACGTAACAATTTTCATTCTTAGATTATGTTTAAATGCTTAATTTTAGAACTCAGAATTGAAATTAAAAGGACAATTTGAATTCTGTAGAGCTCAAACTGTTTAACCAATTCTAATTGTAAAGTTTAGCATTGAATAACCAAATATAGCCTTTATGTTTAAATTAGTTTTGGTGGAGAAACTTGAACTAAAATTGAAATATAGTAAGGTAAGAAGATCTAGTAGGTTAAAGAAAAAGTCTCAGGAACTTTACTTTTAAAGGGACAAGACAATGAACAATGTTTTAGGATTAAATTAAACTAACGTAAATATTCAGCGATTGGGGACTGGGGAGGTCAGTTTTACATCTAATTAAAATACTACTTGTAGCAATAACTACCCTAGGTAGTTATAACTGGGGGAATAGGCGTTGAAAAGTCAAGAGTTGGAAGCAATAAGATCAAAAACTACTTTGAGTTGACTTAAAAGCGTGTCCTCTCATTCCATTTCCCACTTCCTGGATAGCGGGGAGGAACAATTCTTTGCTCAATACACATATTGGATAACGGGGAGGAACAATTCTTTGCTCGATACACATATATACTGTTTCAAATTTTCCAGACTAACGATCGAAATCGAGAAAGATGGCCGGAGAGAGAGCAAGCCTGGAAACAACACCAACATGGGCAGTCGCTACTGTTTGTTTCGTTATGATTGCACTTTCCTTAGTTATGGAGCATGTTCTCCATCTCTTATCCAAGGTCAGTCTGTTAACACATACTTATACATATATACGCTTCCTTAACTTCTTAATGCATTCCTACAATTAGAATCAATAAAAAAAAAAATTAACCAGTGTCACGCGTGATGATCAGTACTTGAACAAGAGAAGGAGGAAAGCTCTCAGTCGAGCCGTTGATCAGATCAAATCAGGTTTGTTACTTTTGTATAACGATATTAATGCAACATTATCTCTACTTTTCATTTAATTTCATGATCAGTGAATATAATGATTCTTAATTAATCATCTCATTCGTCGGTTTTTGAATTTTCTAGAGTTGATGCTGATGGGGTTCATCTCATTGTTTCTCACCGTGTGTGAGAAGCCTATTGCTAACATATGTATTTCAAAGAGCACCGCAGACACCTTCCGTCCCTGCCAAGACCACTTTCAAGACCATCCTGATCTTGAAGAAGCCAAATGTAAACATCAGGTATACGTATATATATATTTATATATCTATATCATGATCATTATCAAAGTCAAGCTTACTGATGCATTTGTTCACAGAAAACCGTCTATATATGGATGTTCCAAAACGATTATTTGCCAGTACTTAACAAAATTTTGTTTGCAAACCTTATATTCTTGATTTGCAGGGGAAGATATCCCTGATATCGAGAAGGGGGGTACAGCAACTTCAGGTTTTACTATTTATATTCGCCGCAGCCCATGTTATCTCTTGCTTTCTCACCTTCACTCTTGGCATGCTTAAGGTATTTATGACTTTTATCACTGACTCTGTAGAAAAGATGGAATGATCGGAACATCCATATATGGTCTCCACCAATATACTATCTCCTTCTCTAAACGAGTGCAATTTTCTTTTAATGTTTGCACAAAAATTAAGAAATTTAACATTTTCAAATTTATAAACGGCTTAAATCGCAATTCGGTCACCCTACTTTGACAGAAAATTCATTACGCTCACCCTACAATTTTTTTTCTCAATTTCATCACTATACTTGGCATAAATCCCACGTTAATCACTCCATCCAGATATTTGGATGAAAAACTTACTTTTTTTAAATCTCGAAAATACCCTTACTAATAACTATTAATTTAATCAATAATCACTGCACTTAGACATAAATATCAAGTTCATCACTCCATCCTAATTTTTGAATAAAAAGTTTAAAATTATCTTAAAAACCCAAAAATTGAGCGACTAGGGAAAAAGATTAATATTTAATTATCCTAAAAACCCGAAAATGTTATTACTAAAGCATTAATATTTAATCTATTACTAATTCTAATTAAATTAACATTAATATTTAATATTATAACTACATTGAGATAAATGTCTAATACTTTTAATTAGATTAAGATAAAAATTTGCAATAACTAAATTTCTTAGGAATTTTTCATAATACCCTTGAAAAATGGCATGTACCACATGATTGACTTAACGAATTTTTTGTAGTGGTGTCATTAACCCTTATTTAAATATCGATGATTACTTATGAATAATTTATAATAATATTTTAAGCTTACTTTATTCTACAATAATAACTATCTCATAATAATTTAATGCATTTGTTTAATATAATTAGTTTTATATAAAAAAAAAATGTCAAGCTAAAGAATTTATTGCTTTAGAAAAGACCAACATAATCTTTTATTAATTTTGATTAAGAATTCTGATAAGTTAACCTAATTTTTGTTTAATATTTTTAAGAATTAGTATGAAATTATGTTATTTTATTATATTTGAAATAACTTATTTAACTGATTTGATTATTTTAAATATTTTATACGCAAAAAATTTTATACTATTAATCTTAATTCATTTTCTGTCAAAGTAGGGTGACTAAATAGCGATTTAAGTCATCAATATATTATAAGGTAAAGGGCATTTTGGTCTTTTTGCAGTCCTTCATCCAACAAAACTAACGGAAGTCAAGCGCGGTGAGCTTATTGACTCAACATGTCAAGTAAAGTGATGAAATTAAGAAAAAAAAATTGTAGAGTGAGCTTAATAAATTTTCTGTCAAAGTAGGGTGACCAAATTGCGATTTAAACCTTTATAAACCAATTTACATAAGAGTAGGTCTCATGTGAGACCGTTATACAGATCTTAATTTGTAAGACGGAGCTCCACTCTCTCACAGTTTAGCCCACTAACACACGGTGAATCGGGTCAGAGAGATCCGTCTTACAAAAAATATTACATAAATGATACTCCCCACGCAATGTTGGTGAATTTAGCTATAGAAATAGTTGAGTTCTGAAAAAACGACATCATTTAGACATTTGTTTTCCCTCTTCCGGAAAGGGAATGGAGGTGGTAAATGACACCCAATTTGAAAAAGGAGTAGTACTTTTTGCCTGGCAATGAGGTGGGTTAGGAGATTTGACCTTTAATGGCCCAAAGTCGGTGTATTTTTAATAGGAGTGCTAAATAAGTAAAGTGGATCAATTCAACTTTGAAACTCCCTCCCATACTTATGGGTCTAAGTTCACAGAGATAGTTTTAAATAAAAGGTGGACCTGACCAGTTTGACAATCTTATGAACTTTCTGTTATGCAATTCTGCAGATGAGAAATTGGGAAACTTGGGAAGAACAGACTAAGACGTTGGACTATCAGTTTTCAAACGGTAAATTTCAAAATAATTATCGTTTTAAAATTGTGCACAACATACATATTAAGAAATTTTATAAATATATCTTTATTTAAATATCCTTAATTTTGTTGTGCTAGTTGGAAATTTAAATAAGATCAATTTTCAGAATCATGCTTGTTACTGGCATGGATTTCACTTTTCATTCTTTAGAGAGTGAATTATCTCTTTGTCTTAGAACGAGAGAGGGACAGGCTGACTATTTAGAAAGTATAATAAATATAAAAGTCTTAAAAGAGTGACATGCCATAGACGGTACCTATCACTTAATGGTGGGACCTACCTACAATTACAACACCGATAAATAATATAGTTGCCAGCCAATCGATTTCGTTTCCTCATTTTGTATGACTTTAAGTTTAACGGTAATTGCTATGTTGATTAGAGTTTCATTCCCCTTCTGTTGTTTGTTTCAGAGTCGAATCACGTTGAGGGTCTTTGAAGAAGGTAGATTTAGGATATAAAAAAAAAAAAAAAGTTTAACAGTACAATTTTTTTTTATCTATAAGTCAAATTTTATTGGCTCTGCGCTTGTATTGCCCGATTAATACAGCCTCAGCCTGTGATCATTGATACAAAAATTGACCCTTTGATACATTTTTGTAACTGCATTCGATTCCTGAACCCCCTTAAACAAAATCACCTATTATATTTATTAACTCGGTTTCAAAATAATTGTCGTTTTAACAAAAAAAAATTTATTCTAAAATATTATCGTTATAGGATTTTTAAGAATTTTTTTTATATTTTACCAAAATTACCCTTATTTGTTACTTTTATTAAAGAGAGTTGATAATACTTATCTACAATAGTTGGACTTAAATAAGAGTAAATTAATTTTTTTGGAAGCTTTCTTAATCTGTGTGCTAAACGGAGGTAGTAACTTTGAACATTACAGTCTGATGATGGTTCTAATTAAAAAGCGACGCACTTTAAGATCAAATATTGAGTGCCGTTTGTTAAGACATTGATATCTAGCTTCCTGTGGAGGCACAAACGCGTAAATACCCTCAGGCAGGGATTAAATTGTCATACGTACGTGCGACACAACCATGGCCGGCCCTGAACTTTTGGGGGCTCGTGGCAAAAAGAATTAAAACGGCCCTTATAAAAATATAAAAATAAAAAGTTTACACAAATAATTTTCGTTTTTCATGTTCCAATGTATTGAAAAAGTGCATCACCTGCAAACATACAAGAACTTCAATGGTTTACTTTGTTTGTTTTGGTAAAAACATTTGCATCACTTGCAATTCAGAAAATAAATCATGAGTATCGATGTCAAATTTGTCAATATTATTTTTAGGGCAACTTGAAGATTAACACAAATTTTTTTTAAAACTCCATTCGTTCCTAAATAATCTTCCTCTTTGACTGGACACACAGATTAAAAAAAATTAATATAAATATTGGTATAATATATAGTTTTTTTTTTTTAAGTCATTGCACGTGTGATCATAGTTAAAGAATGAAGAAAAAGTATGAGTAAAGTGGTAAAAGTGTTTTTTTCTTAAAAAGAAAAGTTTAGAAACAGGACAATTTTTTTTTTAAAATAGACAAAAAAGAAAACATGACAATTAATTAGTAACAGAGGGAGTGCCAATTAATATTTTCTATTACCAAAAATTATAAATATAGTATTTTATATATATAAATTTGGGGCCCCTCAAAATTGGGTACCCATGGCCATCGCCCCCATGCACCTTGCCACCCCTCAGGGCCGGCCCTGGACACAACTTTATAATTTTGTTGTAGCTTATAACAGTTTGTCTCCATTAAAACTATACATTTCTAGATCCTCGGAGGTTCCAGCTCACTCATCAAACAACATTTGGGAGGCGACATTTGGGATTTTGGAGTGAACTGTGGTTGCTCCGCTTACCAGTAAGTTAGTTAATCATAAAAAATGTAAAAATGGAAGATTGTAAATTGATATATTGATTTGTTTACACATCTACAATCTTAGGTTGTTTTATTTTGAAAACCTTGTTGCAGGCTTCGTTTCTTCGCCAGTTCTACAAATCTGTCTCAAGGGTAGATTATTTCGCTCTTCGCCATGGATTCATCACGGTACTTTTTCCAACTGCATGCTTGTCTATAATCTCATTTTCGTACCCCATACAAATTCTTCAACTTAGAACTCTTCTTCCTTGATGTTTGAATGTCTCGTCTAGGCCCGTTTTGATGGAGGAAGCAACTTGGATTTCCAAAAGTACTTGCAACGAGCTTTGGAGAAGGACTTCGGTGTTGTTGTTGCTGTCAGGTAATAAATCAATCACCACATGGAAATTTATATTGCAACGTTAACATTACTCTTGCAGTAAATCTTTAATCTTCCGAGAGTAATATTTTTGTGTTTTTTTTTGTTTTTTCTTCTCAGTCCCTGGATTTGGATGGTCTCTATACTATTTATATTCTTCAATGCATACGGTTAGGCTGAACCCTTTTCAATCAACTTGATTTTCCTTCTTTTTAAAAAGGAGCAAGTATATGAAGTACTAATTAACTTTCGGTTTGTTGGACGCAGAGTTCAGAACTCATGCCTGGTTTCCCTTCATTCCTCTAGCGGTGAGAACACGAATATTATACCAATGGAGAAACAGAAGTTCTAGCTTTTAAGTAGAAATAGTAAAAAATTGCAGCCTATATATGAATTGCAGATGTTGCTGGTGGTTGGGACAAATTTACAAGGCATCATAACAAGAATGTGCTTAGATAGCAACGATAATTCTCTTGTTGTCCGAGGAACTTTGCTTGTTCGGCCAAGTGATCACTACTTCTGGTTTGGTAAACCAAAGCTACTTCTTCACCTTATCCACTTGATTTTAGTTCAGGTGAATATTCCGTTATCTTTTACTTTTGTTTACCAATCATTAACGCCATTGATCAATATGAATTGTTAAATTTTTTTTTTTTTCAATTCTTGAGAGCACAAGTCCTATCGGCACTAATTTTTTTCTGTACCTTGTCCTCAATGTCCACGTACTTTGGCCTGCGCAGAACTCTTTTCAAATGGCATTTTTCGCTTGGACTTGGGTAAGAATCTTGATTTATATCATCTTTGAGAAAGTTTTATGGTTTCGCGAAGAAATATAAATGACTAATATTATGACTGTATTCAACAGCAAAAATTTGGGTTAAGATCATGCTTCCACCGAGAAACTGAGGATATTGTTGTGAAGATTGTCAATGGGGTGTTGGTTCAGTTCCTTTGTGGCTATGTAACACTGCCGCTATATGCTCTGGTTACGCAGGTAAACAAACAAGGCTACAAGTCTATCGAGTAATCTTTTACAAATTTATGCTTATGATTTTGCAGTACTTTATTACAGTTTATGTCAACAAACAAATTAAGGATTTTGCAATGTCAAATCAAACTAATTCATCGTAACTCAAAATGATTTCTGATTTCAGATGGGATCGTCAATAAGGAAAGCTCATGTTTTCCCAGAAGGAGTTATTACAGGTCTAACAAGATGGCAAAAGAGAGCAAAGAAAAACATAGCTAAAAGAAGCAATGCTCCCTTCTCAAACCGCTCATTAGACGCTTCACTTGAAACTTCACTCACCTCTTCACCATCTCATCATTCTACTCGTGGTCGTGATGCTTCAATCGTACTTCATGAACGCGATAATACTATTTTGGATGATGGGATTATGGAAATCCAAGTAGTGGATGAATATGAAGATTATAAGGACAATGCTCGAAGGCAACTTGGTGAGTCTCAGAGGTCTTTCCCAGGTTTTCACCCTGAGTTATAGGAATTATGATTTTTCTCAAGAGTTGAGGAGCATCAATTCTGGAGAGACCATGTTTATAGGAATAGATCATGTATAGTTTTCCATCGTCCCAAATTATCCATTTTTTAAAAAGTGAAATTACTAAGGCTCCGTTTGTTTTACGGAAAATAATTTTTAGAAAACATTTTCCTCATTTTTCTGTGTTTGGTAACATTTAGAAAATGTAGTCAATGTAATTAAGATCTTTTAGGAAAATGACTTACGGATTCAATTTCGGTAAGTCATTTTCCAAAATTTGTTCATTCATATTTTCTCTTAATATCACCTTTTGCACATTTGGATGTGCTATATTTATTTCTAACTTTTCTTTCAAAAAAATAATTGTAATATTTTACCGTAATATTTTGAAGTGATTTTATGAATAAAGTTTTATTTATACAACATTTTGTTGATATTGTCAAGATTTATTGAAACTTTTATAACATTGACAAATATATTCATGTTCGTCCTAAAATAAATGTTCACTTTTATTCACGATCATAAATAAAAGTAAATATTCATTTTGAGACGAGAAAATAACAATAATATTACAAATTCAAGTAGTTGAATTCCGAAAATATTTTAACTTGATATTTCAATTAGAAATACTAAGATAGAGTAAACACGTTATGTATATCCTGTTTGAAATTCTATAGTGAGTTGATTTAAAAATTTAAATTATTTTCTTAATACTTTAATTTTGAAGATAGTATTACACGGAATAAAATATTTGGTTGAAGAGTACATGAAACTTCTGGTATAATGTTTGAGATCATAGAATTTTTAATTTGGGGCTAGAATTGGAGCCTAATATCACCTTTGCACTACTCAATTTTAATAAATACTCCATTCGTCCTAAAATAAGTGTCAATTATTTCATTTCGGACGTCCCACAATAATTATTTATTTCTTTTCTTTTTCTTTTATTTAAAACATGTTTTCAAGTCAATTATCAATTACACTATTGTTATTTGTGAGATTGAAAAGTAGATGAACCCCCATTGATTTGATACCACTATTGATAATTGGGGGTTACTAAAGAAATTATTTAAAGTAAAAATTTTTTAAAAAATAAGTGTATATTCAATAGGGGACACTAATTTTAAGACGAAGGGAATATAACCTTTTTTATGGATTCATGATATATTTTTTGTAAAAAATTTAATGTATTTGCCAAACAGCCGAAAATATTTTCCAATATATTTTAAAAAGATTTACCAAACACCAGAAACTTTTCATTTTTCAAAAGCTATTTTACAGAAATTATTTTCCTTAAAACAAAGGGACCCTAAGTTTACCTTTACCAATTAGTATCATGTTCCAATGTGTACTTCCAATGCTATAACGTGAACACCGAGGGAACTTTTGTATATGTACTACTAAAATGACTCAAAAGTCAACTTCATTAGTTTTTTTTAAGTGTCAAAAATAGACACTCATTTTGGGACACACAGAAGTAATTCTTTACTGACAATTCATTTTTTAAGCCATCATTAGGGTATAATTTATTATGTTACTTAAACGCTTCGATTTTGCCACAGTACTTTTGTTGACGCAACACAATACGATACGGGTGTGGCAGTTTTACGCTAAATTTAGTGCAACTCTTGAAGCGGTATTGTTTTGGGTCTTTTGTGAGAATTAAACTTTTGGTACGCTATTAGTGTAAATTTATTTTTACATGAGAGGCATAAAATCTTGTGTAAATTTATTTTCACATGATCGGTATAAAATCTCGCTTAATTTAATATCAAACACAAGGTAAAACTTACACATTGTTTCCTTATTAGATACGTAGCATTACATATTGTCCTAAAGTTTGTGAGCAAAAATTTTGATTGTTGATGCTTAAATGATTGATTTTTATTTTCAAGCCATTTGATTGACCGATAAATAAAGTTAATTTCAAAGACATCAATACACTACTTTAAAATTTGAATGCATAAAATGTCAATTAATATAATACAAAAGGTTGTCAATCGATTTGAATGCATAAAATGTCAATTAATATAATACAAAAGGTTGTCAATCGGGCTTGAAGAGTTGGCCTAGCTCTGTCCAAGCTCGGCCTAATTTAAATTATGAATGTTCAAGCCCGAGCCAAACTAATTTGAGTTTTTTCCCGGGTAAATTACAGGTTTCTTTTTTAATATTTGTAATCGCTCCAGTCTATTCATTATTTTTTAAAATTAGAAAAAGCCATTTTTGAGACAAAAAGACGATTATGCCATTAATAAAAAAAATACACGTACATCAGTAATTCAAGGCATCACGATGCCCAATTTAAGTATTTATTTTTGTGCATCGCGATGTACCACTTTTGCATCGCGATACACCGCTTTGTTCATCGTGAATCCAATTTCAGGGGGACAAAACAAAATTTTGAGGCTGACGCACCTCGCTAAGGCGAGCAGGGTAAAAAATGAAACATTTTATTGTCGCACCTTGCCTTAGCGAGGCCGCCGCACCTCGCTAGGGCGAGCTGCCAAGTTGAAAGATTTGATCTACCTCACGTAAGGGAACTGCCATTTCTATCTCATTCTTTCCATCAGTTCGAGTGGCACATAGTGAGCCTCATTCCCAAGACTGGATAGGACTGAAAGTAGGCCCTTTCATCTGGAGGAGAGCAACTCTTTCATCCGGAGGAGGTGAGTTCCCTTCCTTTCCTTTATTTATTCTATCCAACACAATAGAAAGAGTTTCACAGATGGAAATAGGCGAGTAGCTTTGAATTCCCCACTCTGTGCACGCGATGCTCCACTTTGTGCATCGTGATACTTCACTTTTTGAATCACCACCTCTACTTTGTGCATCCCGATGCCTAATTTAAAGATGCCCAATATAAGACATCCCGATGCCCAATTTAAGGCGTCCCGATACCTAATTTAATATAATATCAAAATCGATCAAATGATTATTTTTGGTTTAAAAATTTACATATAAATATGGTATTGACTTCCTATAACAGTATGATATTGATATTATACAAAATTCAAACTCAAATCATTGATTAAAGTCCCAAAATCAGTTCAAGAACATCTCTCTCTGTTTTTGTACAACACATTGCCAAGCTCAATTTTAGCTCAAAAATAGTGTTTTTTGGTAGAAAAATTGTGCACAAATGTAGTACTAAGTTAGGATAACAATATGTGATTGATTTTATACAAATTCGAAACTTAAAATATAGATTAAAGTAGCCAAAACAGCCCAAGAATAAGAAAAAATGGGATAAACTCAGAAAATTTAAATTTGACTAAATTGTGATCAAATTCGTGTTCTATGCAAGAAAATTGATCCCCAAACATGAGGAAAGACTACATTAACAATATGGAATTATTTATACATCAATTCGAATTTCAAATCTGAAGCAACGATGTTCTTGAGGGCATTTTAAGAAGAAAAACTATTAAAGTGTACTTTAGCAGTTTACAGCAAAAATAAAAAAATGATAGACTTTAGAGAACAAACAATTATGAAAGTGAACTTAGGCATAATTTTCCATTTTTTTTCCTCGAACTTGACCCTAAATTTAAATTGGACTTGGGCCTAATTTGACCTTGTCCATACTACTCCACGGTAGATTTCAAAACATTTTACCTTATGATGCCACTGGGTCAAATAGAAATTGGGCTTGTACTTATAAGTTTCAGAGATATGAGCGACTAAAAGCAGAAATTTTAATTATTTAGGTAAGAGCGAGTTAAAAGTTAAAAGAGTAATAGAATAAGAGCGAGTTAGAAAAATAACAAATCCGACTCAAACTCGACCGATTGCCAGCCCTATAAATAATAGCTTAGTACAGTAGTTCGAAATTAGGCCAATTTGATATGCTGTTATGGGCAACTATGTAATTTAAGATAAAGCGAGGGGTTTTCTGTTAATCTCCAGTTGATATAACTTGAAGGAAAAGAAAAACAAGAGGATATTAAAGCTTAAACCCCCCCCGATAAACCCCTTCTCAAGTTTTTGTTCCTTGTTTTAATCAATTTATATTATTACTCCTATATTTTTGTTTGGTGCGGCTCAAACGAACAAGGAAACAGAGGCCAACAGCAGGTATTCATGAACTTGGTGTTTATGTTAATGTAACTTTGGATATATATGAGTACTGAAATGGAGTTTTAGTCATCGTGATGAATCGATGATACGTATAACAATGTATGTATATACCCATGTTGAGGTTTAATCTCTCTCTGTTTAGATCTCCTGTGAGACCGTTTTACGGATCTTAATTCGTTAACGGAACTCCAATTTCTTCCAGCTCAGCCCACCAACACATGGGTAAACATCCCTAAGACGGTTTTTTCTAAATTTTTGCCCTCTGTTTAATGCTCATTTGTGTGTAATTTTGTATGTGTATGGTCAGTGGGGAAGTTAGAATTTCGCCTTGATAGGAGCCAAATATGTTTTAATTTTTTTCCCATACACCTTTAAGTTTTGAGTAATGCTATGTGTACTTAAAGAATACTAAATTTTTTGCACCAAATGATGTGTCAGCTGATGTGGTAGCTGATGTGATGCATTAATTATGATTTTTAATTTTGTTTTTTGCATCACATCAGTTGACACATCATTTGGTGCAAAAAATTTGGTACTCTTTAGTGTCGAGTTTTACTAAGAAAAAAATAGCATATTAATTAATTAGGCTTTGTCTGGAAATTATTATTATTATTATTATTATTATTATTATTATTATTATTGTTGTTGTTGTTGTTGTTATTATTATTATTATTATTTTGACTTTTTTGTCTTCTTTTTCGTATCAATGCTTAAATGCATAAATAGTTAAGGATATGTTAGTGTTTTTAAAATTTATGATAATTAATTAATTACAAAAATATTTTAGCGAAACCAAGATGAGTTATATATCGTATAGGGGATAAATTTTGAATGGTTATTGTGATATTAAACGTAATCTTTAAAGGAAGATTTTTTCCGTTGACAACTAAAGTATCTAGAAAATGAATCCAACTTTCAAATCAACAAATTAAGTATTACTAAACAAATTAGGGGTCCAGCATATATATTTACAAAATCTTTGATTGACACATCAAGTTGGAACAATTTTCTCGATCTAACTAATTGAATTTTTATCATTATTAAAATATAAAGGATTACGTTCTTTTAATTAGAGTAATAGTCCTACATTTTCGCACTTACTAAAATAGTTCATAGATTGTACCTAGAAAAAAAAAAAATTAAGAAGAAGAAGAAGACTTCATAGCAGTTCAATTTGTAAGTGTCTTGTGGGGGCCACAACAATACTACTTTTCTCCAAAGATCAAACGCATTAGGGCAACTCCAACGTCTTCCTTTTTTGCGCCATCCCACCAATTTAGTGCAAAGAAGACCTCCAACAGCTGCTCTATCCATTGCGCCGAGATGAAACCATCCGAAATCTGCGCCAAATTTGATGCAAAACAGAGCCTGCGCTATCCTCTTTTTGTTTTTTTGTTTAAATATTACTTTTGTTTTGGTTAATTGTAAACCTCTTTTATTTTTTGTTTGATAATGTATTATACATAAAAGATTTTACCAAATAAAGTATATAAAACCTAATATTATTTATGTTAATTGTAATATTCAATAAAATGGTTTTTCAACTTGTATTTTAAAGTCTTGTATTTTATTTATTTAATTTTGTTTTGCTAATATATTAACATAAATTTAATGAGATAAAATATATATTTTAAATAGAATAATAAAGAATATTCTTAAAATATTTTTTTTGGTACAAGTTTGAAGTACGACGAAAGATATTTTGTGCAAAAATTGCACTATATAATGGGAATTGGCAATTTTTGAACCAAATGGTTGGAGTTGCTCTAACTTTTTCAAATGGGCTGGTGGGGCCCATCGTCCCTTGTGGCCTTACGCTCCCTTGGCCATTGGGTACTGGGATTTAGTCATAGTGATTTTTTTCATGATATGATCCATGGTAATATGGGTTTGATTTACGGAAAATATTGTAGTGTTGTATTGTACAATTAACAATGCAATAATAAGTTATATTGTACAACATGTTAAAGCTTGTTGTCAATTAATTCTATTGATGAATAATGAGTTCTATTGCTCTATCTTTATTTTATATTTGAACCTACATTTGACGCGTAAACCCAAATAGAACTATTAGTATTTGATTTGGGTGAAATGTGCTTCGGTCTTTGCATACTAAAGACTGGTTATTGATAATACGTCCCGAGAAAATTGTGATCTTGAACCTGTATTTTCTTTTATCTGATTCGCCAGCCACGAGACTTAAGTTGGAAAAGTTTGTTCTGATAGACGACTATGTTCATTTCAAAATTCATAGACGCTAAACGCAGCCCCCCCTCCCTTGTAAAATTATTAACTTGCCCTCGTCTTTTATATATAGAAAATATTTAACTTAAAACTCTCACTTTTATTTGCTTCGAATGTGTATGTTTTTGACATATTTTGTGTTGAATTTTATTTTTTTGTTCAGTTATTTGCTCTAGTGTGTATGTTTTTTTATATATTTTGTGTTAAATATAATTTTGTTTTTGACATATTTTGTGTTAAATATATTTTTTTTGCTTTATTATTGTGTTATAATGTATATTTTAACAAAAAAAAAAAAACCGAGGGCAAACTCAACAATTTTTTTTGAAAATTTGCACTTTACCCTCAAATTTGTTAATTTCGTTAAATTTTTTAACGAATTTAACAAATTGAAGGGGTATTGTGAAATTTTTCAATTTTTACAAATTCAGGGTGTAAAGTGCAACAATTAAAAAAAAAAAACATGCGCCTACACCAGCGCATGTCCTGGACATGCACCGTCCAGCATGTCTTTTTTTTTTTTGTGAAAATTTGCACTTTACCCTTAAATTTGTTAATTTCGTTAAATTTTTAACGAATTTAACAAATTGAAGGGGGTATTGTGAAATTTTTTTAATTTTTTACAAATTTAGGGTGTAAAAGTGCAACAATTGAAAAAAAAAAAAAAAAAGACATGCACCTGGTCCAGGCGCATGTCCAAAAGAACATGCACCTGGTCCAGGCGCATGTCTCTCTTTTTTTTTTTTTTTTTGCAAAATTATACATTATAACAAACGAGGGCAAGTTAGTAATTTTACAGGGGAGGGGGGCTGCGTTTAGCGCATTAGGGGAGGCTGCGTTTAGCGTCAGTCTTCAAAATTTTACTCAACTCCGTTATAATTCTTAATATCTCCAGTAGCTTATTTGGGGATAAGAGATGTGGAGTTTCCGTTCATCTTGATTGTTGTTTGTGGGAGTACTACTGGGTAGCATCATCTTCAAGTTCCTTATGTTTTTCACTATAGCAATGGTGATTCAAATATATAATAAGAAAATTTGATCTGCTCATTTTCTCAGTTACAAAGTATGTCTCGCATTTACAAGTTGACAAAGATAGGACTTATTGGAGGGGCTGGTCTCATTACTGCTTGTAATAGTTTCTACAATGTTGAAGGAGGTCACCGGGCTGTCGTTTTCAATCGCCTAGCTGGGATCAAAGACAAGGTATAATTAACCTTACCTCTGCTCTGCTGGTTGTCTTCTAAAACGGGGAATTCTGTTTTTTCAAGAAAGTTTTGTCTGGCTTGAGTAGTGTATATATAGGCTTGAATAGTGTATATGCTCAATAAGCTACAAGTGTTGCATAAAATTCACATATAGATTTTGCAGTTGAAGTGATATAGTGTATATATATGTGTGCAGGTCTATCCAGAAGGAACACATCTGTTGATTCCTTTCATCGAGAGGCCTATCGTTTATGATGTTCGTGCACGTCCTCGTCTTTTTAATAGCTCTTCAGGAAGTCGTGACCTCCAAATGGTAAGTTTTTGTGCAGGCAACTCAACTCACAAAGCCTTTGGGATCAATTAACTACATGAATCTTTTTTGTCATTCAATTGTCTTCGCATCAAAATTGTGCCAAATCTGTAAGGGCAAAACTATTGATGATTTTGGGGACTCATTTTCTTGAAACAGGTGAAGATAGGTCTTCGGGTGCTTACGCGCCCTCAGCCAGATCAGCTGCCAACAATCTACCGTAATCTTGGTAAGAATTACAATGACAGAGTCTTGCCGTCTATTATTCATGAAACTTTGAAGGCTGTGGTTGCACAATACAATGCTAGCCAGCTTCTTACCCAGAGAGAGGTGAGCAAAGCAACCTAACCATTTTACAACTAGAACTTGCAAACTTCATTTGGTTGTATGAGAATGGCTTCTCTGAAATGTTTCATATTAATTTGGGGTGATCATATTGATAAATATTTTTCAGAACGTTAGTCGGGAAATTCGGAAAATTCTAACATCGAGAGCTGCCTCGTTCAACATTGTCCTGGATGATGTCGCAATCACAGACCTAACCTTTGGGAAGGAGTTCACCAATGCAATTGAAGCAAAGCAGATTGCTGCTCAAGAAGCTGAGAGAGCCAAGTTTGTAGTGGAGAAAGCTGAGCAGGACAAGAAAAGTGCCATTATCAGGGCTCAGGTGAGAAATAACTCTCAAATTCAAGAATGTCTTATACGATCAAGTTCCGGTTTCCCCTTCTCTCTCTCTCTCTCTCTCTCTTATGCTACTGCATGTTTTATTGCCAGGGCGAGGCCAAGAGTGCCCAGCTGATTGGTGAAGCTATTGCCAAGAACAAGGCTTTCCTAGCACTCAGAAAAATTGAAGCTGCAAGGGATATTGCCCAAAACGTGGCAAATTCTGCAAATCGCGTGCTCTTGAACTCAGACGAGCTTTTGTTGAACCTTCGGTCACTGAATCTGGAAAGCAAGAAATGAAATATAGAGGTCAAGTCTCTCCGTTCTTGTGGGATTGTGCCTAGTCACAATTTTAGATTGCGAAAACTGATAGGAAGTTGCTGCGATAGATCAGTACATTTAAACATAGAGGAAAACTGCTAATTCTGGACATTCTTATTTTTATTCCACTGGTATCTGATATAGTGATATGGCATGTTTTATGCTTTCTTACCATAGTTTTCTTTCATCTTCTCGTATAAATTAAGGGTATGTGTTTATGTGTGTGTTTCTGTTACTATGATGGTGGATGTAGTAGTTGAAATTACTGAATTCTTTTTTGAAAATTCCAATTGACACGACCAGCCACAAAATATCGGAGTAGCATAGATTTGGTTTAATCTACTAGATCTCTTTCGAGGATTTAAATCTTCTATCTTACTCTCTGTTCTCGTTGACACATATCATATTCTTTCTAATATTGTATGTGGTTTTTTAGGGCATTAATGTACAAAATAATGCTACATCCACAGATTTTATCAATATTATACATAGAAAGCATCTACAACATGCTTTAAAATGTTGCACTCGTTGGTTGAAATATACAACACTTGCAACATGTTGATAAAATCTCTACATGTAGCATTTTTGTTAATGTACATGGGCTAATAAAATGTCTCAAAAGTTTAACTCTTTTAATTTTAGTGAAAAACTAAAATTAAAAAAAAAATTTAGTATGATGACACACGAAAAATCGGGCATACCGGGGGCAGCTCCGATCCTTGCTGCATCGTGGATTTAGGATATTTGACGTAGATTTGTCTGCAAAAGAGACACATTGAGAGGGGCGGGGAGAGTCTCCGCTAAAACCTTCCGGCGTGATAATAAGAGCCTGTTTGTTCGCGCGTTTTGGCCAAAACGCAGCTTATTCCTTAACTTAGCGTTTCAATGCTGCGGTAGAAAACGCTGCGTTTTCAAAACGCAGCTGCGTTTTAAAACGCTGAAATTCCTAGCTTTTTCCCAAAACGCAGATTTTAAAACGCAGTAGGGAATAAAAAGCAGCGTTTTGACATAATATCCCAAACGCATTTATAAAGAAAAAGGCCGCGTTTTAAATAATCTGCGTTTTAGAAACGCTGCGTTTTTAAAACACTGCGTTTTCAAAACGCTACACCAAACAGGCTCTAAGTATACTAGTCATGGGAGAGATAGGACACCGTATAAAAAGTAGAGTACAGCTTACCTTGGGTTGGCACAGGAGGGGGTATATATACACCCGCATGGACCGGGCCTCTATTTCTTTCGGGCTCACTTGTTTGCGTGAAATCCATACACTTTAGCCCAAGTACAAAATATGCACATCGTAGTACAAAAGGAATATTTATGCTCCGTTTGATGAATTTTATTTTATTCTTATTGGATACAATCTCCGTTTGATACAATGTGGAGGAAAGACTGCCCTCTCTCTCCTACTTTGAATACTTTCTACTACTAAGTAGGATTTCTGCAATTCAATTATAGAATCTCTTCCTGAAAAAGCCAACTATTCTTATAACTGACTTGTATATGGTCTTCGTATACGCCATGTCCTCTTTCCGTCTTCTTGGAGTTTATGCCATGAGCAGCAAGAGGAAGAGGAGAAAGAACAAAAGTGGGCAAAAGTCGCGAGAAGATTTCTAAAGAGAAAGGTTTTCACGAGGGAAGTATAGTAAGGGCGTCCACAATGGCTTCCGGATACCGCCCTCTAAAATCAATTTTAGAGATTTTTACCCTCCCTTGATCCTACAGTAGTTCCTCTACTCCACCCTCTATCTCTAAAATCAATTAAATCACTCTCTAAATATAGAGTGAGTTTTAACATGAATAGTGACTCAAATCCTCTACATTTTCCTCACTTTATTTGAGCACAATATACTTTTGTTTAATATTTTGAAATGAAAATTATTAAAATATACTCTCTCTGTCATTAAATTATTGTCTTATTTTTTTATCTGTTCCAAAATAATTATCTTATTTTTTTTATCCGTCCTTAAATAATTGTCTTATTTGAAATTTTCATAGTTTAGGAGATCATTTTTACTATTTTACCCTTATTTTTTTTCTACTTTAATTATGAACCATATACACATGGGCATTAAAAGAAACTACACATTATATCAATATTAATAATCAAGTCAATTATTTTTTTTAATCCATGTGCCGAATCAAACAAGACAATAATTTAGGGACGGAGAGAGTACAATATATTTTTCATAGTATATAAAATTTAAAATATTTTATTTTAATTGTGGTGGAAAAATATAAATAAAAGAGAAAAAATATAATGGTAATTTAGGTTTGTTAGTTGAGATGAGAGAGATTAAATTTTTAGAGGGTCGTATAGAGGGTGCTTGTTGGAGTAAATTTTTTTTAGAGTGTTGAAAAAGTAAAACTGGAACCGAAAACGAGGTGTTTAGAGTGTGATTTAGGGAGCCACTGCTGTGGATGCTCTAAGGAAAGGCTCGTTGTCACCCCCTCATGTTTTCAAAAAAACTACTCACTACTCCACTTTTTCTCTCGTTTGTATTTTTCATCTATAAGACTATCTCTTAATACATACTATAATTTTAAAAAAATGCTATAAGACTATCTTGTAATACGAAAGTTTTTAAAAAATGCTATAAGACTATCTCTTAATACTATAATTTTTTAAAAATGCTAAGTTTATAATTTTGGTAATATCTTTGTCTTGAAAACAAAGCGTATGTGAAAAAAATATACATTTTTAAAGCAGAGTTGATACCATATCGTAAATTTTGGGTAAAGAAGTGAGAAAACTAACTGCCGGCAATTAGTGAACATTCCTCTCTTGCTTTCTACGCCAACATATTTGTTATGATTAAAGCATGCTTGTGAATTTACTCTTTTTGACTTCTTACCTAACTAGATATAGAGCCCGTGCAATGTACGGGTGTAATTAAATTTTTGTTTTTAATTGATATATTTTAAAAAATATTATTATTATTGAATATAAAAGTTTGTTAATTTAATGTCTGACAAAAGTTAATTGTTGTCAATATATGCAAATTGGTAGTCGTTTATTATAATATTTTCGTTTTAAAAATAGATATTTTTTATTGGTGGTCAATATATATATTTTTGTTTCTATACATTTTTTAATTTTTTAAGTATCCTTTAATGATATCATATTTTTGGGTTTCTTTATCTCTTTTTTTCATCTTGCACTTAGTAAAGATATTTTAGACAAATATTTGAAAAAAATTACAAAATTAAAAATAAAATATTTACCTTGGGACATATTGAAAAAATATAACATTTTTCTGAACAAATGAGAATTGTTTAAGGATTGAATATAATTATATTTTTTGAAATAATTTTTGGAGATCATTCAATGATTAGAAAATGTTTAGTTGGATACTATATTTATATATTTTTTTTATACACTATCAGTTTGAAAAAGAAATTTACACAAATATCAAAAAAAAAAAAAAACATAAGCATCAATTTTGAATAAATAATTTAAAATTTTGTTAATATGGATCACATATTATATACATTATTTTAGAACGTCTTAAATAAGAATATGAAACCTAATTTGACATAAAGAGAGTATCATTTATAAAAATAAAATCTAGTTTGTTTATATTATAAAATAATTTATATAATAATATAATATATTTTTAAAATCTTTACATATAATATAATTGGTTGAGTTAGTTTAAGGTGTATAATCATATTTAAAAGGGTGTAAGTTCAAATCTCATTGACAATATTATTTTATTTCCTAAATTTCTTCTTCTATTAGTATTACCTAATAGTAATACCTATTGTAAAACCATTATTATTAGGCATTGTTATTAGCTAATGACTTAGAAATGAAAAGTCATTTCACTCTAAAAGTCATGCTTATTTGGAGGCTTGAGAATCAAAAGAACCAAAAGTTGGATGAGGTGGTACACTTAGAAGCATCCTCACCAACTTTAATTAAATATATATATATATATATATATATATATATATAGATTTCCATTGGGAAAACTAAACTTTTTTCTTTTATATATTTAACATGCTTTTTTTTTTTTTTGAGTTAATCCCAAAAAAAAAGCCCTTTACTAGTTTCAAAATTTTAAATTAAACCTCGTAATTTTTTTTCAACCGATCAAACCTTTGCCAAATTTTTTTTTTCAATTAAAATCTTCCGTTAGTATCATGTTATCTACATTAACAGAACATTGATTTGGAACAAAACACTGATTTGGAGCTGACTAGATGCCAACGTGGTGCGATGATGTGGCAAAGGCGGGAAAAATGGCCAGATTCCCTCCAAAATATTTTTAAAATAAACCTTGTATTCTTTTTCCGATTTAAAAATAACCCTTTTTGCAAATACATTTTTGGTATTTATACCCAATTCATCATAACTTTCCAAATTTCCTAAAAAATATACTCTCTCAGTTTCAAGAAAATAGTTTCACTTTGCTTTCTTATATGTCACAACAACAAAAAAAGTCAAATTTCTAAAGAAAGAAAAATTATAGTAGTATAATTATAAAAATATACAAATAAGTAAAAGTTAAAATTTTAAAAAACTTGACAAATATACCTCTAGATCATGACGGTAGACCACCACGAAATTAGTAGATTCATTGACAAAAGGTAACTCATTTCAAATTGTTTTATTTTTTTTTTAAATAACACTATTTTTTGCAATAGCAAAAACAACATTTTTCTGAGTAATGATAACTTATAAATCGTACTCACCTTAATCATAAAAATGAGTCATACTCCCTCCGTCCCTAAATTATTGTTTTACTTTCATTTTTTGTCCGTCCCTAAATAATTATCTTGTTTGAAACTTTACTTTTTATGACATCAGTTTTACCGTTTTACCCTTACTTTTTCTCCATATTTTAATTATGGGTCGTATACATATGTGCATTAAAGGAAACTACAATTACACAATATATTGATATTAATAATCAAGTCAATTGTTTTTTCTTAATCCGTGTGTCGGGTCAAATAAGACAATAATTTAGGGACGGAGGGAGTATTTGATTAGGCATACAAACTAAAAAAAGTTAATTTATTTTATTGCAAATATTATTACACAATTCTAATATTGCTCTTATGACGTAGAGCTATTAATTAAGTAACAAGCAAGTCAATAAAGATATAAAAAAAAAATCACATTTTTGTTTTAATTTTTAAAAATGACCTAAAGGAAAGAATATTTTTTATTCAATTTTTTCTTTTTTTTTTAGTTTTTAAAGGAATGAATGGAATAATTTACGGCACAGGAGTACAACCACTGGGCTAGGCTATGTTCGTAGCCAACGATCACCATGTCTAATATTACAGTTTACACACATGAAAATGCTACCATTGCATTAAAAAACTTCTTTTATACTATGGCTCATATTCACAGTTATCTAAATTGTCAAGTTTCTGGACAAGTGTGTTAATATGTGCTATGATTCTCAATAGTTATTACTCCATATTAAATTATTAATTAAACAATAAAAATGAATCGACATAAAAATGGTTATTCTTTTTTTCAAGAAAAATTTTACTCCTTCCATTTCAAAATTAATGTTCTCTATTATATTTTAGGATGTCACGAAATAAATATTTCTTTTTTTCAGAAAGATCTTTAAAACTATTTGACTATACCTTTATTGCTTATGAGTTGATAAAATATTATGACTCATTAATTTAACATTATTAGATTAAATATTGAGGGTACTAAAAACATGCTTATTTTGAATAATGTAACTTGATAAAGGATTATTTTATTTGGAATTTTAGGATGAAATAGGTATATAAATACTCAAAATTTGTTTGCAAAAAGGGTTATTTTGAAATCAGAAAAAGAGTGCAAGGTTTGTTTCGAAAATATTTTGGAGGGAATCTGGTCATTTTTCACGCCTTGGCCATGTTGACATCAAGTCAGATACCAACTCACGCTTCCGTTAACGTGTATAACGTCACATTAGCGGAATATTTTAATTGCAAATTTTTTTTTATGAGGGTTTAATTGGTCGAAAAAAGAAACACGAGGTTTTATTGAAATTTCAAAACTAGTATAGGGGTTTTTTTTTTTGTTGCAATTAACTCTTTTTTTTTTTCTTTTTCATTCTTCAAAATGAAAAGTGAAACCTTTCTCAAGAAGAAGAAAAAGTTAAAAATTGTGAAAAATATTTTAATATTGATGAAAATATTTTGCATTGAGATCACTACTAAGGACAATGGTGAATAATTTATTCATTAGGGAGATAATAATGACATGTTCGTTTCAAATTTTCTTGATTTTTTAAAATGAAGATCGACCTAATGAGTAACAATATTGTTAGGTTTACAACTAGTTCTTACACTATCGTAACAACTCTGTTTTAAAAATATATACACATGCATCTAACATGCACTTTACTTAACGACAAAATTATTATTATAGTGATAAAAGTAATTGTTCGTATGCGGTCGTAGATTCGGTCTAAGGTAAATGAGTATGTTGGACATCCCATTATTGTTGTTGTGGAGTAATAAATTGGGTGGAGAAAAAGAAGAATTAGTATGTGTTAGGATGCTTGTTGTGACATAACAAGTGATGACATTAATTTTAAACATTTGTATTGAAAGAAGATGGCATTGAATTGATATGGAAGACCAACGTTGTTGGCGTATCTTTAAAACTTCAAAGAAGGCCACGTCAAGGTCGGAGGGGTCCAATTGGGGTTTAAAATATGAGGTGCTTTCGTCACGTAAAGATAGACGTAAATCTTCTTACGCTTTGGCCTGCACGCGGTGAGATTATGACCAGGGCCGGTTCTGACATTTTGGAGGTTCTGTGCAAGATTTAAAACTAAACTCTAAAATTGATAAAAGACGAGTACCAAAAATTAAAGATAGGTTACATATTTTATAATATTATCATATTTAAATTATTTTCCTAAAAATAAAGTACCAAAATCCCTAAAACTTCAAACTAGTATCAAACTTTTCTTTAAAAAAGTATTATCGTATTAAATTTCTTGAACCAAAATCTTCAATTAGGTCATCATAATCGATTATTTTCAGAAAAAAATAAATAAAGATAGGTTACAAATTTCCATGAAATTGACCCCCCTTAAATTTGGGACACAAATTTAAGAGAAAATATATTTATGAAAATGCTAGGAATTGATCTTCATACATTCATACCAAACAAAAGAGGTATTTAATAATTATAGTACAAATCTTGAAAAAAATTAACAGAATTATGATACTATTTCTGTGTTAAATACACCAAACAAATTGCAGTTTAGTTCCCTTTTTTCTATGTTTTTTTGAATCAAATCTAAAGCATCAATCAATCATATGTAAAAACAGTACTAAAAAAATAGAATTTTTTCTAAATTATGAGATTAATGAATTTAGGGAGAAGTTGAGGAGAGAGGTAGAGAGAAAGATGCTGCAAGCCACAAACCACATGAAGAAATTTGAGTGATGGAACAACATTATATTTGGGCTAAAAAGAATTCTTAAAAATGAGCCCCTTAAATTTGGGGGCCCTTTTCAACTGAACACTTTGGAACACCCCAAAGCCGAGCCTGATTATGACCTGTGTTTAATTTTGTGATTTAGAGCCGTTTGGTGTAGGGATAAAACGAAACGTATTTATAAAAATTGTGTTTCAATTCTGTGATCGAAAAAACAGCGTTTTTAAAACGCAGTTAGGAAAAAAAACACTGCATTTTTAAAACGTAGCTTTCGAAAACGTTGTCTTTTAGAAACGCTGTATCAAACGGACACTTAGTAATTTGTTTTTTTGAGTTTTAAATTTTTTTTATAATTATTTGATAAAAGATAGAGTAAAAAAGTCTTAAAATTATAAATTAAACTGCTGAGACTATGTATCATCTTGATTATTATGTAGTTTATTGAGCAAAGGCAGTTATGCGGCATTTTCAAAACTAACTATCCGACCCCAAGTAATGTTATACAATTAAGTTTTTGTGCCCGTTGTTGCTATGGCATGGTATGAGTATAGACCAGAATAATGTATGATTGAGGTTAATCCCTTTGCTTTCCACTCAACATCCAACTCAATGCCGCAAGACCCATGCTCATTAAACTTGGAAGCTTTCCGCAATCTTTATCACATGTAAATGGAGAGTTTGATTTGTTACATGAGACTCTTTTTTGAAAAGAACGGAGTATCATCATTCGTACTATATCAATGATGTGAAAGAGAGAGTCTTAGTAATAAATTTTTCAAACGACATTTTCAAAACTAACTATCCGACCCCAAGTAATGTTATACAATTGGTTAATCATACCACATTGATGCCCATCGACAACCCGGGACTATTCCACTAAAGTGTCATTCTCATATGTCACGTCGTGTTTATAATTATTAAATTTTTTTTTTTTTAGTAAATAATACTCCTTCTGTCCCAAGATAAGTTTTCGTCATAATTTTTTGAAACTTTCTAAAACTATAAAGAGGATGGCATGAGGAAAATGGGAAAATAATATTCACTAAGTTTAACAATTTTAAGTTACTCCCTCCGTCCCGTATAAATATTTCTATTTTTTATTTTAAAATATTTCAACTAATGTTTCTAAAGACTTTTGATCTACCTATTCTCTATCATTCTTCCTAATATACCCTTAAAACTTCATTTAATATAACACATCCCCAACAAACTCAATTATTTAAAGTAGTTAAATTCAATTAATATTTATAGGCATTATGGTCAGAACACATTTTTACAGCACATCTTTAATTATGTTTTTTATTATTGTATTTTATCTATTAAAAATATTTATTCGGAACAGAGAAAATATTTATTTATAGAAAAGGACAACAGTGTCTTGGAAAAAATGAATATGTGAGAATCACATGCATGATTATTGAACGGACAAAATAACTGAAAAATGGATAAAAGAATCAAATATGACTAAAAGTACAAAATGTTGGCCAAAAGAGTACTTTTTTTTTTTTTTGAAGAAGGGCAAAAGTGTACTAGAAAACTATTGATTGGGAATTTGGGTGTAATATTATGTAAGCTCTATCAATAAATAATGAAATGGTCAATTGGGAGTAACTAGCAACAGTAATCTTTATTTATTTATTTTGTTCTTAATTTTCCGCAACGACAAGCCGAAAGCAGTCACCAAAGTGGACGCAGGAACCAAGAAACCTCCTAACGAAATCACTGACGCACTGACACGTTCCCTACAGTTTCTGTGACGTTGAGCATTGCGTCACTCCCGTTGACGTTGAAGTCTTCCCTCACTTCCAAAACCAATCCCCATCTTTATAAATCTATCGCCCACCACCCCTCTCTTTCTCTCTCTCTCTCTCTCTCCTAATTTCCACCTCATTTCTCTCTCCAAATACGCCATGCAACGCGCAATCCCCTACAGAACCAGCCTCTCAACCATCACCACCACCGCCGGCACCACCAACACAACCGCCACCGCCAGTGAATCGTTGACGTGCGACAACTCCGATGTTCAAAACCTGGTGAGAGAGAATGCAGTGGTAGTGTTTGGAAGACGTGGGTGTTGCATGTGCCATGTTGTTAGGCTTTTGTTGTTAGGGTTAGGTGTGAACCCAACCATTTCTGACGTTGATGAGGACCATGAAGCCACCGTGATCGATGAGTTATCGAAGATTATCGGTGGTGGTGGTGAGGGAAATGATATTCGGCAACCGCAGTTTCCGGCAGTTTTCGTAGGGGGGAAGTTGTTTGGAGGGATAGAGAGAGTCATGGCTACACATATTTCAGGTGAATTGGTGCCTATATTGAAGGATGCTGGGGCTCTTTGGCTTTGACTTGGTCTTAATTTTAACTACTTTTCTCTTTCTTCATCGTTTTGTTACTCCTCAATCGTTGTTTTTGTGTGTTTTTTTTTTTTTTTGATCTTTTGATTTAACTTCAATAATTTTGTTTTGGTTTCTTTGTGTCTTTCAGATCACTATGGATAGTAATTTTTCTTTTTTGGAATTTTATAGGTTTCAAAATTCAAACCTTGTAGTCTACTACTTGTACATTACGTAATTTTGCTTTTTTGAGTCAACTTGCATGTTGCACATAGAGCAAGAACAGTTGTAATTTGTAAAGGGATCAAAATGAAATCTTTAAAAACAATCGAGATCTAATGGGGAGTAAAGAAGGGAGTTTATTTATTTGGGCAAAAGTAGATTGACAGCAAATTAAGCTAATTCCACCCAATACCACGTTCTAAACATTTCGTTTTCTGTTTCAGTTTTATTTTTTTAATTCTCTAAAAAAAAATCTAGTTCAACAAGCACGTTCTATACAATCTTCTAAAATTAAATCTTTCTCATATCAACTAACAAATCTAACTATTATTTTATTTTCCTTTATTTTTATTTTTGTACAATATATCAGAATGAAATATTTTAAATTTTATATTCTATAAATATTATAGTGCTTATGTTTTAATAATTTCAATTTCAATTATCTAAAATATATATGTGACAAAACTAATAATTTAGTCATTAAATTTCTCTATTTTCAATAATATATTTAAAAAGAAAGAGAGGGGAATAGATCTTTCTTTGTGTGTGTGAAAGTGAGGCGAAAGGGAGAGGGGAGGAGAGAGAAAATAAATGGAGAAGGGAAAAGAAGACTATTGCTCTTGTAGGAATAGTGAACGGAAGAAGAGGGGGAGAGCAGGAGACAAAAAAAAAAAAAAAAAAAGTCACTATTTATGTTAAAATTTATTCTATATTTGTAGGGTAGTTTGATTGATTTTATTTATGTTAAAACTCATTTTATATTTGTAAGGTAATTTAGTTGATTTGAGAGAAAAAGCATGAAGTAGAGTGTCCATTGTAGGATTAAGGTGAGTTAAAAACTCTAGGAAGGGTTTTAGAGTTTTGGTTGAAGCATCCACCGTGGATGATCTTAACAAGTGAAAACGGAGAGAATCCTCGAAATGACGCCGTTTTAGCTTTTAAAAGGGACGATAATGGGGCAGTTCGGGGGCGGTTATTTACAATACCATATATATTCATTCCCTAATTTAATTTTATGTCCCATACTCGCCCCATTCCCCACCGCGGAATCAGTTTGTCTCCCTATATCCATTCTCCGCGGGTAATGGTTAATCAGGTAATACCCACGGGTAATTGGTCAAATTTACTATTTAGTCTAAAACACTTTAATGAAGACAAAAAAAACAGACTAATTTTTTTTCAAAAAGAACATTCTTCCTCTGTCCCTAAATTATTGTCTTGTTAGACCCGACATACGGACTAAGAAAAAATAATTGATTTGATTATTAATATTGGTATAGTATGTAGTTTTCTTTAATGTCCATGTGCTTGTGACCCATAATTAAAGTAGGAAGAAAAAGTAAGGATAAAATAGTAAAAGTGATATCCTAAAAAGGAAAGTTTTAAATAAGATAATTATTTAGGGACGAACAAAAAAGGAAAACAAAACAATAATTTAAGGACAGAGGGAGTACTATTTAATCAAGTTCGTAAGACTTGATAAAAGATAATAGTTTTATTTGAAACTCATCATAATTATATTCATAAAAGCTAAAAAGTCTAACTAAATAGTTGTGTCTGACATAAATTCACTTAATATTAAAAAAGTTTCATAAGACGGGTACTGCTAATACTAAAACCAAACAGCTCTCCATTTTTTCATTTTGGTTATTCCCCAATACCCGCCCCCATATATAGTGAAATCAGTTAATAATCGTCAACTTAGGTTCGATTTAGTTCGAATATACACGGTTCGGTTCAAAATTGTCATGTCTTGCTTCTAACCACCAAAACGACGTCGTTTTGAGTGGCGTGTATGACAAGAAAAATTAAAGCGGCTGATATACCGCTTACATACCTTTCCACGTGGCCGGAAATCCAAATGAAATTATTTTCTATAAGCAATATTTTCAACTTGATAGAGTACCAAGGTGGAGTTATTTTAATTGTTAGCATTGAGGATGAAATAGTCCATTCCACAACCTATTTTAATTTCTAGTACTCACTCCGTTCCCGATAAAGAGTCAATTTTTGATTTTTTTTGATCAAACTAATTAAATTTAACCAATAATTAACATAAATTTAGTGTTTTTACAAGTTATGAAAGTTGTAATTCATAATATTAGTAAGATATTTTTTAATTAATGAATGTTATTTTTTAAAACATAAGTAAAATATGTAAAATTTTGATTTAATTTAGTTGCATGTTAATTTTTTTAAAAAGAAAGTGGACTTTTATCTAGAATGGAGGGAATATATGATTTCTAGGACCCACGTAAATGTTACCTTGATCCCATTTATGTGTGATGACCAATTTAAATGATCAAATATGGATTGGTGAACAATCGGTTTAGTTCTTGGCTCATACATGGTTATTGATCACGCAAATTTGGATATGGTGACCACGTCGAATCCACGTGTAGCTAATTTTCAAGTCAAGATACCTCGGTTCTCTAAAGACTTTCTCGATTAGGACTTATTCTTAGGCCTACAACTGTGTAACAAAGACAAGAACAGTTAGGGGCGTCGGGGGTTTGACCCGACTATTACCCTCCGGTGTGAGAATTAGTTTAGGGGTATTAAAATGAGAAGGAAGCTAGTGGACAGCCCTCTTTAATTCTCAGGCAGTATGATAAATATGTGTGTTGTTGGTAAGTAAGAGCAAGCTTTTAAGAACTTTGTCCTCTTGGGAGTAAATGTTACCTTTTTTATAAATGGAAATGGCTCCTGGTATTTATAGCCGGAGGTGGCGTGCGTAGTGATACAAATTGAGCCACCTGCTTGCTGAGGGATGCATGCATATTGAGGGGGGCCATGCTGCTGTCAGGATTAGGTTAACAAATAGAGGCTTCCTTCCCGGGAAAATGGGAAGTTAATGAACACCGATAGAGCTCCATGCTGAGGGAATGTCCTCTTCCAGTAAGGATGTCTTGATTTGATAGGTTATGTACGGCAGACATCAGGCATTAAATGTTATGATATGGACCTGTGCCGAGGACAGGCATTGCTTGTCCAACGGTCGACCTCGCCCCAGGTGAAGGTCGTCTCAGGTGACATGCCGAGGTTTGGTTTAACCGTCGACCTCGGCTAGGCGATTTCTGCGGTTTGAGGACCCCGTGCGGGGTACTTAGCGAGGATCTTGGAAGGCGAGCTGGTACAACATCCGGGTTCTTTTAATCAACTAGGTCTTATGGCCCACCAGAGGCTGATGTGGAGGGCGCGTGTTTATATTATTTGGGAGGATCCCGTTAGTTATGTTATGTGTAAGTCCAAGTGACGATAGTTCGAGTGATGGTTGAAATTATTATTAGACTTTCTACTCAGGTTCAATTTTTATAATCCATTTATGTGAAAAATAATTTTCAAATATATAAGTCGAATGTTACGCATGCATGATTAAGTTGAAAATAAAAAATAAATCAATGGACAAGTTACAAAGAGGATATATATATATATATATATATATATATGTATTTATTTATTTATTTTAATGTAGGGGTGTCCACACAATCGATGAAACTTCTCTCTCATATCTAATACTAACAGGCCAAGCTCGATCAGCAGCCTGGCCATAGGACCAAACACAAGGGTCAATCTTGAGTTTTTCCTTTTGAGTTCCAGTCCAGCCCTGCCCGCCACTTTCCATAAGCCTACAGGTCTTGGTCCAAGCTCTACTTGGGCTCACTTGATCATCTTTTTGGCAACGACAGGAATCTTACGAGCATAGCTGGCCAGGCCCATTTAATTTGCAATCACAGAGAGAGAGAGAGAGAGAGAGAGAGAGAGAGAGAGAGAGAGAGAGAGAGAGATGTTGGAAATGGCAATATACTTTGCTTTTAATTTGGGACTTTTTTGAGAGAGAGAGAGAGAGATGTTGGAAATGGCAATATACTTTGCTTTTAATTTGGGACTTTTTTGTTTATTTTTTATGCTTTTTCCCTTCCTTAGTTGTTATTTGTGTTTGAAGTAGTCAAAGTGGTTTTAACCACTTATTCTCTCTCTTCCAAAAACTATGCTATTTTCGGTTGAATGGAAAGTGGGTGCAACGGTTAGAAAATTCTCTCCCTTTTTATGGGGTTGGGTAGCAAGAGAGAAAACAGAGTAAAAAAAACCACATTTCCTTCTCTTCTTAGTTTTTTTGGAGCAGCTTGCTGGGTTATCCTTTTCTAGTGCTGGGCAACACTCTTGTGGTCTCCATACACTACAAGAAAACCCACTTTCACCGACACATTTTTTTTTGACGTTTGATATAAGTGTCGGCAATTGCCCACACTTCGATATATCTGTCGAAAATAAACGACAGTTAAAATTTGCGTCGGGAATTTGACGACAGTTTTTTATAAATGTCAGGAATTTACGACATGTTATTGAAGTGTCGGAAAAAACATTCGACGCTTTCTTGTTATAGTCGGTAATTATACGACGAATATTGCATAAGTTGTTAAATATACGACAAATTTAACTAATTGTCGGAAAGTTCATGACACCACTGACCCAATTTAGTCTCCCCTTTTATTTGTGTTGTTTATTGCGGAGACCATTTGAGCTTTAGAAAATAATGTGTGTTGTGGTGGTTTCAATCAAATCCAATAAGTTCAAGAGTTATTCACTTACTTGGATTTGTTTGTTGCCCCACTTCACTATGTGTCAATTCAAAATCGAAAGATTATTGACACTTCAACATTCTTTCTTATTATGTTCCCCAGATTCCTTTTTGTGTTCTTGCCATTTGTGGGGGATTATTGGAAATGACAATATACTTTGCTTTTAATTTGAGACTTTTTTAATTTATTTTTTATACTTTTTCCCTTCCTTAGTTGTTATTTGTGTTTGAAGTAGTCAAAGTGGTTTTAACCACTTATTCTCTCTCTTCCAAAAACTGTGCTATTTTCGGTTGAATGGAAAGTGGGTGCAACAGTTAGAAAATTCTCTAACTTTTTATGGGGTTGGGTAGCAAGAGAGAAAACAGAGTAAAAAAAATCACCTTTCCTTCTCTTTTTAGTTTTTTTGGAACAGTTTACTGGGTTCTCCTTTTCTGGTACTGGGCAACACTCTTGTGGTCTCCATACTTGCTTACCTTGAGCACAAGTTATGCAAGTGCTGTGTTAACCTTGGGAAACGACCGGCTTCAAGACTTGCGCCTTTGGGTCTACCGAAATCGTTTTTAAGGCAGTGGTTCTTTGCCACTGCACAACGTTCTTCCATCTTTTCATTCCATCTCATATCTCCAATTTTGCTAACAAGAGAGAGAGAGAGAGAGAGAGAGAGAGAGAGCATGGATAACTGCTGATAATTAAGTAATAACAACATTTTGGATCGATACTTATTCTGTGGAAGAAAATTTGAAAAACTAATTAATGCTTGAGCTTCCATTTTCAACACATGAACTTGATCAGAAAGAAGGCAGAGAAAAATACATTAGAGTGTTTGAAGACACCAACATTTCTTTAGCCTTAGATAACTGTCCTTAATTTGAGCCCTTCAACCTCTCTTTCGAGCCTACTATATGGGGAGTATTATCTTACAAGACGCTCTCTAGTCTTAGCCGAAGGGGTTGTTTGGTAGTTAGGCAGGGATAATCATTATTATTAATCCTGGTGTTATTAGTGCCCTCGTTATTAATCCCTACTTATATATAAGAGGTAATTTTAAAATTAAAAATGTTAATTACGTGTTTTTTTTTCTAGTGAGGGTGCTAATAATACCACCCTCTTCCTTGGTATTATTAGTGAGGGGATAAGGATCTTATCCGAATAACTCGTTCTAATAGTCCCGACCGCCTATTGCGTACCAAACATCCGACAATTCGGATTATTAATCCTATCCGGCCTTAATCCTGACTACTAAACGGCTCCGAAGTGCCTTATGATCAACCTCAAGGATCTGGTTTTTCCGAAATGGGGCACTTGTTTTCGTACACACACCGTACTGCAATTTCCCTAGCCAGAACTCCAAGTTCTACGACTGTGAGTTGACTCTCATGATTAGAATGGAGCTTGCAGTTATAGTTGAAGCTTGATTCCAATAGTACTTACCTGGTCTTGGCTTCACCTCCTTTTGGTGCTTCTTCGTGGGTGTTTTCAGGTTTCATACGACTTAAAGTAATCCATCTTTTTATCCTTTTAGGGACAAGCTGTTAGGCACTGAAAACAAGAGTACTTCGGCTACAATAGAGACATTGGCTCAATATTAATGTAAGATATATACAAGGGTGAATTACGGGCCGGTCCCTTTTTAAAAGTTTGTAATCGCTCCAGTCCAGTCATCTTTTTTTAAAATCGAAAAAATGCATTTTTGGGGCGAAAAGACGATTATACCATTAATGAAACAAAAACACGCACAAATCAGTAAGTCTTTGCATCGCGATGTCCTAAAAAGATCATCGCGATGTCCATCATCATCGATCGTCGCGATGACCCAATTGCACTAAACTACGAGCATCGTGATGCCACAGTAACATTCAACATATAGCATCGCGATAAAGAACTCCTGCATCGCGATGAGCCATATATGCATCGCGATGAGCCATATATGGATCATTCGTATTAATAAGTCTGATAAAGAACTCCTGGATCGCGATGAGCCATATATGCATCGCGATGAGCCATATATGGATCATTCGTATTAATAAGTCTGATAAAGAACTCCTGCATCGCGATGAGCCATATATGCATCGCGATGAGCCATATCTGGATCATTCGTATTAATAAGTCTGATAAAGAACTCCTGCATCGGGATGAGACATATATGCATCGCAATGAGCCATATTTGTATCGCGATGAGCCATATCTGCATCGCGATGAGCCATATCTATATCGCGATGCAACAATTGGTGCATCGCGATCATCGCAGCGCGCTTTAGGAAACTTGATTTTCGTTTACCTTTCGGCGTTGCCCCGAACCCCACGAGGGCCCCCTCGACCCTCGCGACCGACCGGTGTCGAACCCCGTGCGTTGCCCAAAGATCTGCGATTGTCGAATTAAATGAGTCCAAGAACATTTTCCTCTGTTTTCGGACATCACACTGTCAAATTTGATTTGAAGCTCAAAAATAGTGTTTTTTGGTAGAAAAATTGTGCACAAATATAGTACTAAGTTATGATAATAATATGAGATTGATTTTAAACAAATTCGAAGCTTAAAACAGAGATTTAAGTGCCCCAAAACAACTCAAGAACAAAGAAAAACGGGATGAACTCAAAAAATTTAAATTTGATCAAATTCGTGTTTTATGCATGAAAATTGATACCCAAACATGAGGAAAGACTATATTAACAACATGAAAATCATTTATACATCAATTTGAATCTCAAATCTGAAGCAACGATGTTGTTGAGGGTATTTTAGGAAGAAAATTTTTAAAATATCTTTTAGCGGTTAAAAAAAATGGGTGTACTGGAGAGAAAAAAAGTTTGGGAAAGTGGACCGGCCAGCAATTTCTCCTATATACAAAGAGTTGGGCCTTCTATCTTCAAACGGCAGCCTAGAACTGATGCTCAAGTATCCGGTCCATGCATACCAAGTAACCTGACATCTCCACAGCCCACTCCTCATAGGCCCATGTCACAAAGCAGCCCATATCAGTGCTGAACAGGCCTGTATTCCATAACGCGCCTGTCCCCTTCGAGCTGGGTCAATCACAAAGCCCAGTTTTTTCAAAACCAGACCGATTCACTCCTGTGCCGCTGTTCTCACTGAGCAACAACCCCACTCATGTCCTCTGCAACTTATAATAACATCACTGCTGAAACCATGGATGCCTCCACCACTCCCCCAGTTTGGTATAGGGGTGTTGCCGAGCTCTTGCAAGTCACCTCCCCCTACTCTCTCCCTCATGCCATGACTGCCATTCAATTAGATGATGCGCTTGGCTAGGAACCTTGCATTTTTAAGCGAGCCTCTCGGTTTCCACATTGGCAGGCTGCCATGGCTGAGGAGATCGATGTCCGCATTTCATAAAAACAAAACTTGGCACTTTTAGTTCTATGTTGTTCTAAAGTGGTTTTCCACGTAAATCATTGCGTTCGTCTTATGTTTTTCTTGCATCGATCTATTTTTCTCTACTTAGTTGTCTTTGTGTATTGGCATAAAATAGCAACAGATTCTAACAAACATACAGCTAGCGCCAGGGCACATGTGCAGGTACACGTACATATGGACCTTCAAAAACCTGCAAAAGCTAGCGCACCCAGCGAGTAACAAATCTGTGTTATTAATACCCCATGACTGACTACTTGGAAGCAGGCAGAATAAGAGCGAAAGCGCTAAAATACAAGCACATGCACACAACGAAAGCAAGATAAATGCTATATGCACCAAATAAAGGCTACAAACAAAAATAAAAACCCAAACACGTGCACAACTATATATATATATATATATATATATATATATATATATCAGAATGGAATCTCTCTAAGTAGCCACCCCAAGCTCTATATATATATATATATATATATATATATATATATATATATATATATATATCAGAATGGAATCTCTCTAAGTAGCCACCCCAAGCTTTGCCAACGCAGCAGTGTATTAATATGCTTTCCTATAATTTGACAAAATCTAATTCGCTAGTTTTAAGAAACGGGATAATCATGTATTCATCCGTGTCATCTATGCCACAGCCTTCCCGACCTTGCCATCCCTGCTTTTATTTAAGCAGAAGAGTCCATAACATTTGAAATACTCCATCATTAAACCTTAGCAAAATACTCTCCATTATATATTTTCCATCACTCCCCCAATACCCATCTCGAACTTGGCATCCTTTGTATGCCAAATGTGACACACAATTGTGCGATTCCATTTACTGATTGTGGATTATGTCTTGACCATTTAATTTCCAAAACTAAGTAAGAAAATGACAACATGCATGGTACTATAACCCTAATTTATCATCAATCTCGAATCACCATTATCGCTTTGTATAAGCCGCTCAAGAATTGTACGCTAGCTTTGACCAATTTCCAAAACTAAGTAATTTATCATCAATCTCGAATCACCATCATTAAAACTTGACTTGAACATTTTAAGCTATGATTTGTAATTTGTATGATCAGATTTCCAAAACTAAGTAAGAAAATGACAACATGCATTTGCATGGTACTATAACCCTTTATCATCAATCTCGAATCACCATTATCATTATCGCTTTGTATAAGCCGCTCAAGAATAATTTCCAACCCTCTAACCAAAGAAAAAGATACGGATGGGTCCCAAAAATCTCTACCGAAACACATTTGAATGTTTTTGTCTCCGTACCTGTTCATCGGAGCCATCTAGGCAATTCATGAATCAAAAAGAAAGTCAAACCAAATTTCTTAATATATACTGTAACAAATTTTCAAGAGAAAGAAAATTTTCATTGTGGGTTTCTCTCTGCATGGATGCTAGCGTTGAGCCACTAGAGAAGGACATGAAGAAAAATAAAAAATTCTCTACATTTCATTTAGTACAGAGCAATTGACAGATAATTTTTCTTATGCAGTCGCTTTCTTCCTAATAGATTGACTTACTATGGGTTTTCTATTAACGTTTATGCATTTCTTCCATAATCTCGGCATTTACTCTTGGCCTTATTATAAATCCATTTTATCCATAAAGGTGAAGTTGACAGCGAAAATTCAAATTCAAATTGAATTTGAATTTTGTTTTGAATTTTCGCTATCAAAATTAAGTAACTCCAAGTGTATGGCATTCGAAACATCGATATGAAAGCTACTTTGAAGTGTGCCTCACCTAATGAGAATCATGGTGAAGTAAAATGCAAACAAAATCTGCAAATTAATCAGATTATAGCATTTCGTCTAATGAGAGAATCAAGGTAACTTGGTAAATTCCGAACAAGAATTAATTTGTCAGAATGTTATTTTTTGGCTACAGTTTACTGCAATTACCATTGGTTAGATAGATCTTAGTTTGAACACTGATCGACTAACACCCTACAAGCAACTATATATGAAAATTGTAGTGCGAAGACTCAAGTTTAATAGCTTCATATAGTTTTTATCATTATGCTAATAATCATTTCTAAAAGCTATAGAGATACATGACATAGATGAGTATTCTATTACGTTAAATGCTACCTCTGTTGGGCAAGAATATGTAGTCGACCGAACTTAACACTAGATGCATTGGCCAGAAAATAATTTTTCTACTATCTGTTTTCTTTTTTTTTTTTTTTGGTCGTAAAGAGGCTTGGGACCTCAAGTCCCAACTCTACCACTAGGCCACTTCTTAAAGACTTTTTACTATCTTCTGCATAGAAAAATGATTTACTTTGAAACACGGGCGGATCTAAAGGCCTTATGATCGTGGGGCTCAAGCCCACCTCAAAATTTGCCAAAAAAATAAAAATATTAAATTTATAAAACCCAAACTCACATGCCAACCCCCTCACTCCACTCTTTCTCCATCAATCACCAAATCTCCAAGAAACCTTGCAGTACTCATACAAAATCCATCTTTCCTCGTTCACTCAGTGTCATCTCTGATCTTCTACTAAATTATGAAAAGAAACAACAAACATTTACATCTTCGATTTCTCATAGAGTTAGCTTAAGCTCTTTTATAATTATGTGTGTAATGGGTAAGGCTTATTATGTCACCGATTATATGTAACTTATTTTTTTCGATAAATGAAGTTATTTTACACGGTTATTACTGTTAACAATATTTTTGAAATACCAAACCCACATGGTACCAAAATTCTGGATCCGCCCTTGAGTTTGAAAGACAAATTGTTGAAATACAAATGCAAAACTGAGTTTCATAATTATTGTCGCAGCCTGTTAGAATGGGTATCGTGCAAGGAAGACACTGCTGGAGGCGCATCTGCGCAGAGAATAGGGGTGCGGCCGCGGGGGTGGCGCGTTGCTCAGGGCGGCCACGCAGTGTGCGAGCTGACATTCTGGAAGCGGCGCGGTCGCGCCACTTGGGAGGATGCGGTCCCGCCGACTTGTGTTGTACGAGTTTTCCTTATTTGTCTTGTATTTTTTGCTGTTGTATCCTATATATAGGTTGTAACCCTAAAACATGTATAAGATTGATATATTAATATACAACAATCTTAAAACTCCAATCTCTTCCGATTCCCAACTGCTTGATAATGTTATTTGTTTAATTATTTGTTTGCTTGCTTCCGCTGTCGCACATCACAACCCAATGTGATGAGAGAGAATTAACAATCTTGCAAGAAATTGTGGTTCATGAATTATAGGAAAAATAAATCTAAAGGAACATCGTTTAGGGCTTATATATTCTGTAAATGGACAATAAAAAAGATTACGCGAATCAAGTTGATAAGGCCATGCAAGGATTTGAGGATTATTTAATCGTAGAGGGTGGTCTCTCCAAGACGTAATATAGAACTGCCAACCTATTGCTTAACTTCTCTTCGCTACGTAAAAAGGACTGTTTTGAGAGAGAGAGAGAGAGAGACCTAGACCATCAAAATTCCTTTAATTGTCCAATAATAGAACTGATCATTAGTAGTATGTCTCATGCTACCAATCTACCACCAGGTTTCAGGTTTCATCCAACAGATGAGGAGCTAATCATTCATTATCTTAAGGAAAAAATTTCGTCTCCGACTAATCCCTTCGTCTCTATTATTGCTGATATTGATCTCTACAAGTTGAATCCATGGGAACTTCCCGGTACCGTTGTTTATTTTGTCTTCGTTATAAGTCACAATAGGTCATGTCATGTACATTGGAACATCAGTAAACATGCATTATGGTTTACAAGTAAAAAGATATGGATAATACGGATACATGCATACAAAAATCTGGACGTCTAATTATCCATTGGAAGTTTTTCAGTTTTGGAAACTTGTTAGCTTTACCTTTACTATTTGTCTCTATTGGTCTGTTTATGTCTCATTTTGTATGAACAGGGTCAAATTTTGCTCACATACGATGTCCTTATCTCTTTGAAGGGTTGCTGCTTGTGCAAAAAAAGCTCGGTAGAAAATAAAATTAATATGATAGAAAGGTGATCACAGTGTAATAGTTTGAGACGATTTTTAAGGCCAGACAACCTTAACGTACATGACGACTGTTTATAGATTACCATACTTCAATTGAATGTAAAGCTTATTATAGTGTTGCCTTGGTTCATTTTGTTGTGCATGCAAGTTTGTTAAGGTGAGTATTGATTATATTTGCTTTTATTTCTTACGTTTGTTGTCAATCTGTATTTTGCAGGCAAGGCGTTGTTTGGGGATGGGGAGTGGTTCTTTTTCACTCCAAGAGACCGGAAATATCCAAATGGAACTCGTCCAAACAGGGTGGCCGGATCGGGGTACTGGAAAGCTTCAGGAACTGATAAACCAATATTGGCTAGAGGGAGTTTACAGTGTCTTGGAGTGAAAAAGGCTCTAGTCTTTTATGAGGGTCATTCTCCCAAAGGTGTTAAAACTGATTGGATCATGCACGAGTACAGGCTTCTTGACGATAACTGCCCTTTATCAAAATTCGATGGTTCCATGAGGGTAAACGCGATGCATCATATCTATCTACATGTTTGTTTGTTCTTTCCCCCCATTTTTGCTCATGGTCTGTTTCTTTTCTCTCTTTCAAATAATACTACTAGTAATATTTACTTAAGGGCATAGTAGTATGATTATTTGACTAATGGACAAGCGAGCGGAGTCATTGGATAGTGTTGGGCAAAGGCAAGAACAAGGGCAACACGGATAGGATCCTCTATTCCAAAAATATGTATCATGTCCTATTTTAACCGTCAGATTTTCACCACATATGCATAAAAAATCACGGGATAATTAATGTTGTTTATTTTCATGCACATGTGACAAAGATTCGACGGTTGGAATAGGAGATGAAACACATTTTTGGAATAGAGACGATGAGGTTGTTTGATTTGAGGTAGAAATGAAGGACTAGGCACTATAGGCTTCGTATGGATTCAAAGAGCAGTTCTGTGCTAGGATGTTTGGTAACAAGCTTCTCCCTTCCCCTCCCCCAAAAAAAACAAACCAAAAAACAATCCTTTCAAGAAAATCAATCTTTCTAATACTTCATCTCTTTCAGGTAAAAAGTCAAATATATATATATATATATATATATATATTTGGATGTTTCGCTAAAGAGTTTATTTTAAAAAATTATGTCTACAATTTTCATAAACTTTCAATTTTATCCTCTACACGTACATATGTTATAAATATTTTGGCTATTCTCAAATATTTTTGTAATTATGACCAACTCGAATACTACTTATATGTCTCTTAAGTATTAGACTTTTCAAACTTGAAATCTTTAGTGGCAAGGGGGGTTGTACTTTTAATAGATTTGCTTTAAATTACGCCAATAATTATACTCCCTTCGTTCCAAAATATATAGGTGTTCATGTTTTATTTTGAGACATCCAAAATAAGTGTACCCTTTCTATTTTTAGAAAATTTCTTCAAGCAAATTGTCTATAAAAATTGTACTTTATTTTGAGAAAATAATGAAATTTTATAACTTCAATTTTAGAAATTAATTGTGATTGTGGGGGGGGGGGAGAAGGGGAACTAAAATGGAAAGTATGACTCATTTATTTGTGATGGATGGAATGAATTTTTTGGAAAGGGAAAGGTGGAAGGAGAACCTTAGAGCTGGCAATGGGTTGGGACGGGCCAACCCAACTCCAGCCCATCGGGCCAAGCCTTGAAATTGGGCCGGGTCGGGCCAACCCAAATTTATATCAGGCTTTTAAAACTAAAGTCCAGCCTCTCTAAATATCGGGTTGGACCGGGCCAGCCCGCGGGCCAACGCATTATTTCGGGCCAATTTGCACTAATTTTAACATTTTTGTCAGCCCATACATAAGCGCATCAGGCCGAGCCTTAAAATCGGGTCGGACCGGCACAGCCCAAAGTTGCATCGGGCCTAAAAACTAGAGCCCAGCTCGTTTTAAAGTCGGGTTGGTTGGCCAGCCCATTGGGCCGGGCCGATTTTACCGGCTCTTGGAGAACCTCTCTGTCCTTCATAGGATCGGTTCCTCAAATCGGCTTCAAGTCTTCTATCCCAACCCCTATCACACTCTCTGTCCCATTAAATCCCAACTCTACATATTTCCTTGTAAAAATTGTAAAAATAGACAAACTAAAATAACAAGTACACGTGTAAGGCTAGGATTAAGATGAACACTTAATCTATTAAGAATCTCTTAAAAATAGCCAAAATTTGAAGTCAAAAGGTGATGTCATAATATTTTAAACTATACTTTTTCAGACATCAGTTTTTAGAGTTTAATTTTCAGTTTTAACAAATAAGTCCTTACTCTCTCTCTTCATTAGTTTTTCTCTTTTCTCTCACTATTTTTAAAGTTCTCTATTAATTTCTATCTTTTCAACATTTTTAACAGTTCGTTTTCAACCCATTGTACATATCTATATATTAATAATTTATTTCTTCAACACAGTTTTTTCTATTATTGTCAAACCTATTAATCTATTTTGTTCTTTTATATATATATATATATATATATATATATATTTCTATAACAATTTTATTTTTATTAAAATCGTGCATTGCATGGGTACTAAGTAGTTTACTATGTAAAGTAGGGACTCATCCAGTACAACATTTTAAAAACACAACTGTATTGAAATTCAAATTTTTTTATAATTGAATTTTTCCTTGTAAATGAGTTTTGTAAAGTGGTTTTAAAAGATGATTTTGTAATCTGAGTATTTGTCAACAATGACAATTTTACCCTTTTATAATTACTTATTAGGCAATAGTAATTTCTTTTAAAAGAAATATGAACTATAATAAGGTAGAGACTATTTCCACTACAATATTTGCTAATCCACTACATTATTAATTATTACATTAAATAAATATATATTTAGAAAAAATTACGCTTAATTACTTGCCCATATTAAGTTGACAAACAAAGTTACTTTTCTAATTAATTTTTAATATTATTTTCTAATTAAAAATATATTAGATGATCTTTGATTAGAGTTCACATGAACGGCATTATTTTTTAATTTTTCTTTATATTAAATTTTTAATTAATTAAGCTCACGACTAGAGTCACGTTGCATTACAGAAAAACTAATATCGTAAGGATATTTTTTGTCAACCAAAATTTGAAATTAAAAACATGTGATCTTTGCTTATTGAAATAAAAATTTTACATTTAGATTTAAAAGATTTAATTGTAAAAAATCAATCCAATAGTAAAATCATATTATGGTATAATATTGTAAAGTTTTCTTACCTTTTGGCTACCTATAACAATTGATTCTAAATTTAGAATTGATTGAAATCGACAATCAATTCAATACCTAACATATTGCTATTATTGAATTTTTTAAAATAATACTATTTAAATTAAATTAAATTTTTTTATTTTACTAATAAAATATCATATATTTTCTAAATTTTTGATCTCTAAATGTTTTTAATTTTTATTTTATAATAAAACATGAAACAAGTCATTAGCATAATTGAAAAAAAAATTCTTAAAAATAAATATAATTAGAAAAAGCAAAACTACCTCATTTGTTGATATGTTAGGAATTAAAAGGTAATTTGAAAATAAGAAAAATACTAATCCACTTCAAATGGCTAGTAATTAATTAAGGGGTAGTTTTGTCCAAATATATATATTTATTTAATGTAATAATCAATTATGAAGTGTGTTAGCAAAAATTGTAATGAAAATAGCCTCACCCCTATAATAATTATGAAAATTTAAAATAAAAAATCTGGTTAACCATAATACTTATCTAGAGGAGCAATTCTTGTGGTACTTTCAATAATAGGCCTATTTTTATTTGAGATTTTAATGGGCTCTTTTAATTTTACCCGTTGGTCCATCTTTTTAAAACCTAAATTCTAGAAATATCTAAATTATGGAGGCAAAATGAAAAAATTTATTTTCCCTCCTTTGTTTCATTTCAAAATTTAGATTACTTTTCACATTGTTTTTTGGGTTAATGACACTACTAGTCCCTCGACTATGGCCGATTCCACCATTAGTCCCTTAACAAATTTTTTTCAAAATTTTGTCCCTTGACTATAAAAATTAGACACGGTTGGTCCTTTTGGTGGATGCCGTTAGTATTTTTCCGTTAAGTTCGTCTTGTGCCTAACACGTGACTTTGGTTAAGGGCATTTAAGAAATTTCACATACCTTGTTGATGTGATGTTGATGGGAGAGAGAGAGAAAGAGAGAGTGGTGAAAGAGATAAAAGAGGAAAAGGAGGTCCACCACCGACAATTTCCTCTGCCGGTCAACTCTAAAATTAAACCCTAATTTTTCCTTCTCTCTATCTCTTCCTTCGCTCTCTCTCTCTCTTTCGACAAATCAACCTCGTCGTCGTCGATCTATCGGATCCGGGAATAATGGACGATGATGATGAAGTCCAGTCACATCCATCGGCGGGAAGTGGATCTCCGGAGTTCCTCGTCCGAACAAGCGGATTACGGCGGCGCCGCGCTCCTCGAACACCTTGACCCTAGCCTTACCAATTCGGCGGCCAGAGTGGTGGCGGTGGTGGAGGTGGCGGAGGAGGCGGACGGGAAGATTGCTTGAGCGAAGGTGCTACCTCGGTGCTAATCGATGCTTGGGGCGAGCGGTACGTGGAGCTAAGCGAGGAATCAAGGAGAAACACTGGAAAGAGGTTGCTGATATAGTTAGTAGTCGAGAAGATTATTCCAAGGCGCCTAAGACTAATATTCAGTGCAAGAATCAAATCGATACTGTGAAGAAGAAGTACAAGCTCGAGAAGGCCAAGAATCGAATCAATTAGCTATTCTAACCCGCCAGAAAGCATCAGAACGATTTGGGGTTTTGATGCTTGGGCCCGAAGAGATTTTTGTTATTCTTGGCAAGGAAAAGAGAGGCCATTTTCGTGGTGGTTGAATGGTGGTGCTGTAGGAGTAGACGGTGGTTTGTGGTGGTGATTCTGTCGTGGAAAGAGTGTGAGTGGAGAGAAATGGAGAAAAAAAAGCTTATTAAATGTAGGAGTAGACGGTGTGTGTATGTGTGTGTATGTATGAATTTGGTTTTGTGTGTGTGTGTGTGTGTATGAATCTGGGTTTGGGTTTTGATTAAAGAGCCATGGTTGAATCTGGTTTGTGTGTGTGTGTGTATGTGTGTGTGTGTGAATCTGAGATTGGTGTTTGAAGAATTGGTGAAGAAGATGTAGGTGAAATTCCCTTTTTGCCCTTGGTTAAACGCATGTGAGAGGCACATGACAGACTTAACGGGAAAATACTAACGGCATCCACCAAAAGGACCAACCGTGTCTAATTTTCATAGTCAAGGGACAAAAATATAAAAAAAAATTATTAAGGGACTAATGGTGGAATCAGCCATAGTCGAGGGACTAGTAGTGTCATTATCTCTTTTTTTTTCTTTGATCTAATGCTCATTAATTCTCAGTCTTATCTATAAATGCTCACAGACTTTCATATTCATCTTCAAGTTCCTTTTGGAATTCCTTTTTTAAGGAGACTCTTCTAAGGAACTTGCTAATACTTACTTTTGGTGTATATAAATATATATATATATATATATATATATATATATATGAAAAAAGAAGAAAGAATAGAAGCAAGAAAGGATAAAAGACATAAGAAAGGGCTATTTTGGTCAAATTGATCTTTAGCAGCATTTGTACCACTAAGTTTAGGTGAAACGTAATCAAAATGCGGCTTATTGTATTACTTTATCCATACACATAATTGGTGATAAGTCGTGTTTTAGTCATGCTCATTGGTCATAATGCAGGGCAGGTCCTAAATTTGAGATGAACTACCAGACTTGATTTAAAATGGTGTCACGACGAGCCATGTTCTCATATATCAATTGATTTTTAGATGTACGCTTAGACTTTAAGACTATCTACCTTGGATAAAACTTTCACAAATCAACACTAACCACATGCATAGTTTTATAAAAATGTTGTGTATAAAAGTAATTTCCATTTGGCTTTAAAATAGTCAATCTCAACGCGGATTTTATCCAAGGGTGGCATTGACCCAAACTCGAAAACTTCCATGGAAAATCAAAATAGTTTTTACATGTACCATGCCCCTTATATTAGACAATTCTGATATTCTATTAACATTCTACTTCCATGTTTGAATCTCAGCTCGATGATGTTGTACTGTGCCGAATTCGCCAAAAGACCAGCTCCCCAACAGAGATAGGCGATAATCACTATCACAACAGTTTCAGAAGCCTCCCTCGACATAAATTCCACTATTCCCAGGACGATGAAGCAATGAAGATGAGTCGTCAAGCTTATTCGAGAACCGCTAACCAAAGAGACAAATCATTAGACAAAGAAGAAACAACAAATTTTGGGTTTTCAAGTTATAGCCTACACATACCATCAGACATCTATGACAAAAGTTCTTGTTCAAATGTAGGAATGTGGAACAAATGTGAGCACATAAACCTCAAAAGAAGGCTTCCTAGTCCAGAAATTACCTATGCACCAGATAAGAGACTAGCTACATCCTCTGATAACATGGGTTACTGGGATCTGATGTAATACTTCCAAGCATCCATAATCTTAATTTTCATATCAGCAACGTTGAAATTCAGCTAAAAGTTATGTTCTCACTAATGCAAGAAAAAGTGCTTTTCTTTCATCTTCTTCCATTGGTGCGGCGCCAAGAAATTTGGTGTGGCACCAAGTTGTTCTCAGCCCACCAATTTTGACTTTTTCCATCATTTTGACTTTTTTTCTATTTACACCTAGGCCTCTGTACGTCCTTCTTTCGACATTAGTACAATTTCTCGAGAGATTGGGGAATCTACATGGACAAATTTGGATTGATGGTTCAAAGAGGAATTTAGTGGATACACCAGGGGGTAAACATATTTTGAGTAAAATAAAAATTATTATTGTCTACTCACTCCGTCCCAAAAAAATGTTCTCGGTTGATAAAGTATATGAATTAAAAAGCATAATTAATGTTGTGCTATAAAATGTGTTCTGACGATAATACATAAACATTAATTGAGTTCAACTATTCTAAATAATTAAATTTCTTTAGAATGTGTTATATTAAATAAATTTTTAAGGGTATATTACGAAGAATGATAGAGAATAGGTAGATCAAAAGTCTTTAGGAACATTAGTTAGGACATCTCAAAATAAAAAAATAAGAATATTTATCTGGAATTGAGGGAGTAATAAATAGGGTAGGAATAATTTAGAAAGTCAAATGTGTCCCTTAAATTTATCCTTTTGTTCATTAGTTAGTCATTTATTAATATTATTCTAGAGTTCACAAAATACAATGTAAGTCAATTACTTAATGGTTCTTTTAATTTTTTTTTTCTCTATTAAAGATGAAGGGGTTTCAAAGAGTCATTTAAGGCATAAAATGAATAAATTTATTTGTTTTTTGTTTTTTGGGTTAATTACACCATTAATCCCTCGACTATGGACTATTTCAAGTTCCTTAACAATTTTTTTTAAATTTCAGTCCCTAGAGTATCGAAAAGTCACGCAACTAGTCCTTTTGATAGACGCCGTTAGTAAAATTCCGTTAAGTGAATCATGTGCGTTGCACATGCCATTTTTTAAGGGTTATTATGGGAAATTCATGGCAAATAATTAAAAGATAAAAAAAATAACATCCCACTTTGTCTTCTTCATCACAGTTGGGGACGTCGGCTAGCTCCGGCAATGAAGTTCTATGTAGCTCCACCGTCGGTTTTAAGAAAAGATGGAATGAGTTCGAGGATCAATCGATTGACATCGCCTTACTTACGATTCAGGAAGGAGAGTAAGAGGCCATGGTCGAAACCTAGTCTGCTGTTGCTGCTTTGGTTCAGAAGTCGTCACCTTTGCTTCCAAAATTTAATGCAAATCTAACCCTAATGTGGTGCGAATCAATTCAAATCCCTGAAGATCTTGAAGACAGATTCTATTGGCAGTCAATTTTCACTAATAGACGGAGACTCAAGATCCATTTTTTTGACTCACGAGGCCGTTCGGCCCGAGGCTTCCAAGACTCAAAGAAATGCTTTAGCAAGAAAGAAACTAAGGAAGATCAGTGGATCTGCATCGTGATAGTCAACCTTCCTCGAAAATGCACCTTTTTTTCCGATCTACATCAAGATCTTCTTTCCCCTTTCGTTACCATGCAAGTCAGAGAAGGAATCTATTGGAAGCATCGAGTCTTCTTTCTTTGAGCTGCTCCCACGCAGGCAGATCGAAAGATCTAACAGTTACGGATGACCTATCCAACTCGGGAAGATAGAGTCTATGAGATAGCGGTTATGGATTTGGGTCAAAGGTGAGTGAACGAGAGAGATCTAGATAAGCTATTCTTTATAAATAATCTCATCTTCCTGGGGGAGGTGGGCCATGGTGAGATTCGAGATTAGAGGGAGGGGGCGGATAGAGTGGTGGGAGGTCGATGGGATCGGAGGGGGAGATCGAAAAGGTGCCGAAGCTGGGGGGAGGGGAGTCAGAGACGGGAAAGAAAAGTATGGTTTGATTATTTAAGTTTTTTGTTTTTATTTGACCAATTACTGTAATAATTACCAATCCTAATTTTGTTTAAACATTATTACTAATTCTAATTAAATTAACATTAATATTTAATATTATAATTGCATGAAGATAAATGACTAATCTTTTTAATTAGATTAAGATAAAAATTAGTTTATTCAAATAAAAAAAATTGTTATAATTAAATTCACTAGAAATTACCCGTAATGCCCTTGAAAAATAGCATGTGAAACGCACATGATTGAGTTAACGGAATCTTTCTAACGGCATCCATCAAAAGGATTAGTCGTGTGACTTTTTGGTACTTTAGGGACTAAAATTTGAAAAGAAATTTGTAAGGAACTAATTGTAGAAAAGCCCATAGTCAAGGGACTAATGGTGTAATTAACCCTTGTTTTTTTTGTTTTCTTTAGAGCTTTCGTTAATTTATTGGATGAAAAGTTAACTATTGGGGTAATTTAAGATAAGGGAGGCAAATATGGTTTTCCACATAAGAGATGAGATTAGTGAAATAGTCAAAAACTTCAAGGGAGGTTAAGTATAATTTACTCGAATATTTAACCATTCTTTGCTTTAATAGATTTAAGGATGGAACGAAGTCCTGCTTGTATTAAAAAAAAAAAAAAAGGAATGGAAGTCCTTTTCTTTTTATATTTCTATAAATACTGTTTTATCCATTCAATTAGTATGAGATTCAGTGATTGTTCTATTGGTTAGAGTTTTGCTCCCCTGCTATTGAACTCAGGGTCGAATTTGGGGGTATTAACAGCACCTAGGGTTGAATCTCGTTGGGGGTATTTGGGGGTTAAGAGTAGATTTAGGATATCAAAAAATATAAAAATAAAAAATTCCATTCAATTAGTATTAAATTACCATAAACTTTGACACGTACATTTAATGATTTCATGAGAAAGGTACTTTATTGTTAGAGAAGACAATCTATTGAACAAATGATTCCATTGTCAAATCTTAATTAACATATTGAGTCGCTTTCGTAGAACACCAAATTCATTGAATTGTGAGAAAAATAATCCATTTTCTCTCTTTTTCCATGATATCTTTTTGTTTTTGTCATCTCATTTATGAAGACTTTATTATTGATACAAATTTTAGCACAACAATAAGGTTTCTTTCTCTCAGCAAGGAGATGGCCTCGCAGCTTTTGAACCACAAAAATGGTCTCACTTTCCATTGTGAGAGATATGCATGCTTAAAAATTAATATACTTCTTAGATTTTGCAAGTGTTCTAATTAAATATCGCTGCGCAGACGCGAGGTGCCATATCAACACTTAGTGCCTAGAGGGTCCAGGAGGGGCCTAGAATTAAGGTGTAATTACCTTGATTTTAAATTTTTTTCTTAATATAACAAACATTAAAATTCCAACTGTACTAATTGTAAATATCACCAAATAGTCTAAAATTAATGATCACATTACATGATTAAAACCAACAATTCAATACCATTCCAAAGTTCAAAACTATACAACAATAATCAATAATTTCATACACCATAGGTTCATAACATAGCAATAGTTAATATGACCAAATAATCTATTTGTGTTTTTTAAAGATCCAAAACGACGTCGTTTTGGACCAACGCCTTAAAAAAAAAAAAAATCAACGGGGTAGGCTTGAAGCCAATTTCCCACCTGAGCAATTTTTTTGGCCAATTTACTTGATTTTTCGATCGAGAAATTACTGATCGGTCCTCTTTTCAAAGTTTTTAACCCCTAAAGTTCATAATTTTTTTTCTTAACCTGACAAAGATACTTTCATAAAATTGTTTCTAAAATACCCTCGTTTTTTCCATAACTGTTCTGTCTTCCTCTTACCAACGCAATTGCAGCACCCCAAGAGGGGCCGAACGTATAAAACAAGGAAAGTTCAGATCAAGCTTGTAATGGGACAGAACTTCTTCATTTGCAGTATCCCCGGCCACTCTGAAGCTGGAATGAAGATTGCCGTCACAGCAACTTAACTCAAAGTGTTCGTTTGGTACGCAACAATTATGCATGGATCGAAGAAAGAGTGATCTGCTTTCCATGCTTCTCTCATCAGTAGTATAGTGTGAGTTGAGTTGGAAATTAATCAATATGAATGTGTATTTATAAACACACATCTTATGCGAAGATGAATGCGTATTTATAAGGAATTAATAAGTTCAATTATACAAGATGGAGATTTGTTAGTCAAGATGCAGAGATTTGTGCATCTCGATCACAATTGTTGCATCTCAAATTGAATGGATTCATAATTCTTGCATCCCGATGCACAAATTAATCTGAGAAAGTGGCACTGCATCCCGATGCCCAATTGTTGCATTTCAAATTGAATTTCGATGCACACCAACGAGCTCTAGCTCAACTGGTACTGCTCATTTCTCTTAATGGAGAGGTCGAGTTTTTAAATCTCACCAGAGACGATACCTGATACTTAAAAAGGTCGGGTGTTCAAGCCTCACCAGAGGCATCGTTGTTGTTTAAGCCTCACCAGAGACATCATTGTTGTTCAAGCCTCATCAAAGGCCCATATAGTACTACTCATCTCTTAACAGAGAGGTTTAGTATTCAAACCCTACACCATATATAGCCACTCTGGTACTTCACTACTCTCAGCGAAGAGGTCGGGTGTTCAAACCATTTATTATAGCCACATCAAAGGCATTATATAGTCTTAATTGTAGTCATTCAATACACTAATTAAGAGATATATTAGTGTCATTGGAATTTGTAATAATTACAAAAATACCTAAGCACAACCAAGATGCTTACAACACAAGTGGAAGGTAAAGATGAAATGTTTTGAAAATTGTAAGTAAATTTTTTAAAAGTAAACTTTTTAAGTAAAATATCCCAAAATAAAATAGACGACTCTTTAGTTGGAACGGTGGGAGTATTTCCCATGCATTCAGTATGGCCGACATATGATAGAATACTTAGTGTTGGGTTGTTAAAGCCCATGATCGGATCTAGACAAAGTCAAGCCAATAGATTTAAAGTTTGACTATAATTATCAAACTATGGATAGTGCAAGACTCAAAATCCAAGTAAGAACATCAAATCTTGTTAGATGATATACCAGAAAGCGATGGGTAATCACAAAGATCTTCATTACAAATCTCAAACAATCCAATGTTCTGTTTACCTTTTGAAAGGGATCTCCTGCTATTAACTAAATTTATACAACACTTGTTTTCAATTGCATACATAGTAGAACAATCTGCAAAAAATTAAGTCCATTGACAAGAAATCTTTAAGCTCCATTAAAAAGATATGGAATTTCAATGATGTAAGCAGTATAGCCTTCCTCCAACTTGCATCTGATTTGATTTGGGGAGATAACTTTTAGTCAATTAACTTACATAAAGAAACAGCATCAAAGGATCAAGCTTTGATTTGGCAATATCCAAAATGGATTTTCTTTTCTTTGTCATCACCAAATCTTTAATTACTTCTTTTGTCAAGAAAATGAACTCCCAATTTCTATTCATAAAAATCAAACAATTTTACAAAGTTAACAATGACTTATCGATTATTCAAAGTCCCAGGTGATCTCTCCAAGATCCCCGACAAGATTTCTTCTTGTTCTCTATAAATTCATTCCTTGTCCAATTCTTAGGAAGAGCTCCCGGAAATCCTCCACTGATCTGCAATGCAGGCTAATGACATGATTAACCCTTTCCTCCCACCGGGTTTCCGGTTTCATCCCACCGATGAAGAGCTGATTGTGCATTATCTCAAAAACAAAATTGCTTCGACTGGAAATTTTGTTGCTTCGCTGATAGCTGATATCGATCTCTACAAGTTCGATCCATGGGATCTTCCTGGTAATCAACTTTTTACAACTAGATTAACAAAATTAACTTACTATATATTCATTGTCTTCAACTATTCATTCTGTTTATTGCTTTGACTTTTCCTTTTGGGCTACTTTTTGTGCAGATAAGGCCTTGTTTGGTGAGAATGAATGGTTTTTCTTTAGTCCAAGAGACCGGAAATATCCCAATGGTGCTCGCCCAAACAGAGCAGCTGTATCTGGCTACTGGAAGGCTACGGGAACGGATAAAGCTATCTTGTCATCCAAAGGTTCTCAGTGCATTGGAGTGAAGAAAGCTCTCGTGTTTTACGGTGGTCGCCCTCCAAAGGGGTCTAAAACAAACTGGATGATGTATGAATACCGCCTTCTTGACCATAGCAGCCATTCTTCAAGGATAAGAGGATCGATGAGGGTAAGTTTAGCTCTAATTCCAAGTTAAATTTTGGGTCTGAAGTCTCAGGTCTCAGATCTCAGGTCCTTTTCCTACTCCGGGTTGAAAAAATAAAAACAAAACAATCTGTCAAAATCATAAGTCAAGTTATTAGTTTAACATTTTCCTAGTTGACATTTTCATTCTATGCAGTTGGATGATTGGGTTCTATGCCGCATCCGCCACAAGAGCGACATGCCTCTAAAATTGAACAGCAAAAGCGATAACGCCAGCTCTTCTTTTGGTGATCCCGAGATTTTCCAAGACAAAGATATCATGGAAAAGATAAATTACCTGAATGAATTTGAATTGGCTTCCAGAGAAAGGGAAATGTTTGATGGATATGGACACTTTGATTTCAAAGAAGCAACTTCACAACACTATATTTCACAGGGATATTTTAGCACTCAAATAAACATGCAGCAGCAGCAGCAGCAGGTTGCTTCAACAACAGATGCACTTGCAACTATCAAAAGAGTGCTGTCTGTTGGAACAATGGATGAACTGATGATGCCAAACAAGAGAATGTTCTCTCTCACGACTAGCGACTCTGACAACTCGGATATATTTGATCAGAGCTCTCCCTATTAGTTCTGCTGAATTCTGCCCCGATAATCTATAGTCTTAACTACTCGATTTCTGTCTTGTTCTATCCAATAGAGCTATGTTTGTGAGCATGGGATCGATGCCTTAGAATTGGGATTCTAGCAAAATTAGTTTATGTTTTGGACTATGTGAGCTCTAAGTCCAATTGCAAGTCTATGATTTTGTGCTCCCAGACACAGGCTAAGTGGAGTACAATTTAAAAATGTAGGTGTGCGCTCTTTATAATTAGTTTGTGGCAATTATCTAATGGATTAGGTGGTGTTTATGCGCATAAACACGTAATCACAAACTATTGATTAAAGTGTAAGGACTTGAAGAAAAAATAAGCAGGGACAGATTATTTAAGTATTGCTCTCTCTCTCTCTCTCTCTCTCTCTCTCTCTCTCTCTCTCTATCACACACACACACACACACACAGAGCACCGAAAATTCAAGGAAAGCGCATTAACAACATTCAAAGAAGGCTGAAATAAGAAAATTAATAGGAGCAGAGAAAAAGTACAAGCAGAGCAAAGGCCCCTGAATCCAAGTACCAACAAGCTTGACAAAGATCATTTCTTTTTTTTTTTTTTTGGGGTGGGGGGTAAATGAGTCAGTTTGCTCATGTTAGCCTTGCTAACCATTGAGGGTGAGGGATACATATTGGCAATCATAACATGCCTTCTAACCGCTAGGCTAAAGCCAGTAAAACCTATCACCAGTCAATAGAAGACTTGTATCGGCTACCGATCTGAACTATAGTCTTCTCTCATCTCATCTATAAGACCACATCCCGGACTTGAGGCAACTCTAGTCTTGGTTCCTAATTAATTAGTCGTTTTAGTTTATGAAGATTTGTGATGAAAAAGAATATGGAATGAAAAATTTGTGATTAAAATGTCTCCAATTCTAGTAAAGTGTTTAAAAGAAAAGAAAAAGAAAATGATATGCCGAATCAAATTTGTAATTTTGTAGTGCTTTTCCCTCTCTATTTTCATTCCTTTGGCTCCCGAAGTCCACGATACCTGCCATGATCGGATGAGATCAGAACCAGTTTTAAGTAGTAAGTTGACAAATTTAATGAATTAATTAATTATATTTTATTGTCTTTTCTGGATAAAAGGCATGCATGTATTCAAACAACCGAAAGCATACACAGAAAATTAGACAAGTATATATACTTCCCCCAACTGCAAGGATATATAGCCAAAAACTTGAAAAACTACATAAAACTTTTACAGTCAGACTAGCTAGTGCTTTTTTTCTTTTTTGTTTAGAGAAGGAAGGGCAGCACCTTTGCAATTTTATTAATAACAAAACCATATATAAAAGAAGTGCAGGGCTTAAATTAACTTGACTTCTTGGAAATTGGAATGCCATAAGGCTACAAGGAGGGGAACATCAACTCTCCGTCTGGTACAAATCCAAGCCTCAATTCTCCGTCTATCAAATGTAGAACATTTGGAAAATTTTTCCGCTTAAAAGAGTCTATATATAAAGCAAAGTAGTCACTGATTGGTCTTTACCAATCTTTCAGATCACCCGATGAGGGATTGACTCATTGACTATCCCATGAGGAGAAAAATTTTGGGCTCTACTATACAAACTTATGTATAGTTCCTGTCTGGAATTAGTAAACTCATAGAATATGCATTTGATGAAGATTACTCAAGAACATTGAGAAGAGAGAGAGAAAGAAATATGGAGAGAAAATTGATTATACATATTGTATTAATTCTGTATATTGTTGTTTGTAAAGAGAAGAGAATACAAAGTATATACTCTTCTCCAACAGAATAACCAACTATTACATCATCATTACATCATGATTACATTAACAGACTAACTGAATTATATGAGCATCCACAATGTGAATATTCTTAACAAATCTTCTTAGCTAGCTAGATCCCATTGTCACCTACACATTTTTCTTTTAAAAATTTATCTTTTCATTGTTAATTTTCTTAACATATCTTCTTAGCTGGGTCCCACTGCCACCTCATTAACTGTACACTTTAATCTTATTTTTATATTTTTCAAACAAATAAAATTATTTAACTTTACTTAATATATTTTATATTTAAATATTCCATAAAAATAAATTAATTTATAAATAAAGAAATTAATTAATTTATAAATAATAAATTACTCTTAAATTATTTTATTTATAATTTAATTAATAAATAATCTATAAAACACATATTGTACATAACTCGTAAAATAACATGAATAGAAAGTTTCATAAAACGTTAAAATTTAAAAAATACATAATTCAAAAGTTACATAAAACATAAATACTTAAAAATTACATAAAAACATGAATAATTAGAATTACAAAAAAACGTGAATAATTAAGCTCTATCACTAGTTATCGCTGTAACGACGCCATATATGCCCAACCAAGTCGGCTCGAAGTTCATGATGTGTGCTTCTATCACGTACCTCAGAATTTCGCTGAAGATATTCTTGAAATGCTTGTGTTGACCCATGGTTGACTTGTGGAGAGTCATATACGGTATCATCAGCGCAGTTCGTAACGTGATCACCCTCATTCTTGACAATCATGTTGTGTAGAATAATGCATGTGAGCATTATTTCTTTTAAGTTATCTCTATACCAAAACTTGGCAGGACCTTTGATAATTGCCCATCTTGATTGGAGTACTCCAAATGCTCGTTCGACATCTTTTCTTGCAGCCTCTTGCATCTCTTTGAATTTCTTTCGCTTAGCATCCGACGGGCACGTAAAACTCTTCACAAAAGTAGCCCAATCCGGATAAATTCCATCAGTTAGGTAGTATCCTTTTGTATACTATGTGATTCACTTCAAAATTGCACGGCAGTGCATTTTCTTCGAATACGTTATTGAACAAAGGTGATTTGTATAGCACATTAAGATCATTATGAGAATCCGCGTTGATGTAAGGCAAGGTTATCTGGAGTCATATTCGAGGTATCTTTCGTAAGAAAACTTATGTCTTTGACGAACCTTTCACGCTCCTTTGTTGATGCTCTTTGCCGCCTCGCTTCTGCTTCAATCATCTTACTTTTCACATTTGAATCTCCAATAATTGAAACATTAACATGGGAATTTGAACACTCAATTTTCTCATCTTGCACAAGAAGAGAAAGTGTAGTACTTATGTTTAGTAGGGGTAATTTAGCTAAGATAGTACTACGTATTCCAGAATATAGGATTCATTCAAACCAATTAGAAATTGAGTGACTTTTTATAATTGAGTATATTCATCCATTTTCCTTTATGACTCACAGGAGAAATTACACACACATCTAGGCATATTACTCACAGCTTCAAATTCATCCCATACATACCTAAATTTTGTAAAATAGGCTGAAAAAGTTCTTTCTTAATTTGAAATACTTGAGGAGCATTACCTTGAGTAAATCTACATTCAAGATCCTCCCAAATTTCTCTAGCAGTTTTAAAGTAGACCAAACTAGCACTAATCTCTGGTGAATCAGCATTAAGGTTCCATGAGATAACCATATCATTACACCTTTACCATAGAGGCAAATATTTGGACTGAAGATTAGGTTTCTTATGTAGGCCAGTTACAATTCCTAATTTGAGTTTGGAAGACAGTGCAATCAACATAGCACGTTTCCACTGATTATAATTTGTGTGACCAAATTCATACCAGGATGATCATTTGGGTGAAGATAAAGAGGATGTGAAGCTGGAATCACGAGATGAACTTCAGTTCATATTCATCAACTTCTGCAGCTATTTGTGTAGTCGGAATGTTTGAATCATTTGGATTTGATGAATCTGCCGCCATCGTTGAACAATCAAGGAATGATTTGAAGCAGGAGGATGCTTAGAACATTAGTGCGGAAGCAAGGATATGCTTTGATACCATGATAGAATATGCATTTGATAAAGATTACTCAAGAACATTGAGGAGAGAGAGAGAAAGAAATATGGAGAGAAAATTGATTACACATATTGTATTAATTCTGTATATCGTTGTTTGTAAAGAGAAGAGAATACAAAGCATATACTCTTCTCTAACAGAATAACCAACTATTACATCATCATTACATCATGATTACATCAACAAACTAACTGAATTATAACTAACTCATGACATCTTCACTTGGTACCCCTGATCTTTGAGCAGTACTACACTCGCCACTACCACTGTTGCTAGCCTCTGTAGTTACTACTTTGCCAGTATTGCACTCAACACCCCTGCATATATAAGTTGTATTAGCTGCTGCATGTTGATCTTTGGAGACACTAATATCTTCAATATTATTTTCTCTGACAATGACTGGATAATGAATCACCGTTCTTCCTTGTGTTGTACGAGGTGGAAGCATATATATTGAGGTGAATGAACTTGAGGATGGAAAATCCAAATACTACATCACTCTTTAGTAGTATTAGAATTCTGTCATGGTAGACTTAGTTTAAACTTTAAAGGAAGAAGCTAACCATTTGCTGCCGTTAATGATCCAAGAAACATTAATTAACTCTCGGAAAGGTAGAATCATAGTTGTTTCTCTTACCGCACTTCTACTTGAAAGACCAAAAATTAAGGATTGAGCTTTGATTTCAATAGATTACTTTGACCGAATTAAAAAAATAAACAACATTAAAAGATCAAGCTTTGATTTGGAAGATCCAAATTGGATTTTATGTTATGTCATTACTTGTATTGAGAAGAAATGAATTTCGGATTTCTAAAAAAAAAACAGCACACAATGTTCTAAGTTAACAATGACACACTGAATATAGTATGTGATAGTTGATCTCTCCAAGATCCCCCACAAATTCTATTCTTCTTCTTTATAAAGTCATTCCTATTCCTTGGCAAGAACTTAAAGCAAATCCTCAAACAGATTTGCAATGCAGAGCAACGATGTGATTAACCCTGTACTCCCACCAGGTTTCAGATTCCATCCCACTGACGAAGAGTTGATTGTGCATTATCTGAAGAACAAGATCACTTCTTCTGCAAACTTTGTTGCTTCATTAATAGCTGACATCGATCTCTACAAGTTCGATCCGTGGCAACTCCCAGGTACTTCATACTGTTACCAATTATCTTAGCAAAACTTACTATATTTATATGGTATTTATACTGTTCCTTGCTTTTCATTTCTTTTTTTCTTTTTTTGGTGGATGTGCAGATAAGGCCTTGTTTGGTGAGACTGAATGGTTTTTCTTTAGTCCAAGAGATCGGAAATATCCGAATGGTGCTCGTCCAAACAGAGCAGCTGTGTCTGGCTACTGGAAGGCCACTGGTACAGACAAGGCCATCCTATCATCCAAGGGTTCCCAGTGCATTGGTGTGAAGAAAGCTCTTGTCTTTTACCGTGGTCGCCCTCCAAAGGGCTCGAAAACAAACTGGATGATGTATGAATATAGGCTTCTTGACCATAGCAGCCACTCCTCGAGAATAAGAGGATCGATGAGGGTACGTTTATGTTCCGATCACAAGTTGAATTCTTCAAATTGAAGTTCACACCAATTGGCTGATGGATGCAATAGGCCGTCAAGGTCATATGATGATCTGTCTAAGAAAAATACTTCTAATATTTTCGTAGTTGACTTGCAGTTGGATGATTGGGTTCTATGCCGCATCCGTCACAAGAGCGACACACCTTTAATATTTGGCAGCAAATGTGACAATGCCAGCTCATCACATGATGATCCTGAGAATTTTGAAGAAAAGCACATAATGGAAAAGACAAGTTATCTAAATGACTTTGAATTGGCTTCCAAAGAAAGAGAGATGCTTAATGAGTACGGACAGTTCAGTTTGAAAGAACCAGCTTCACAACACTATATTTCAGAAGGAAGCGTTAGCTCTCATGGAAACATGCAGGTTTGTACAACTACAGATGCTCTAGTAACTATCAAAAGAGCGCTCCCTGTGGAAACTATGGATGAACTGTTGATGTCAAACAAGAGAGCATTTGCACTCACCACCAGCGACTCTGACATTACAGACCTCCTTGATCAAAGCTATCTCTATGACTTCTGCTGAATAGATATGGTGGCAGTCGTGGCTTCTCGAAATTTAATAGTCTCAAATCTTTGCATTGTAATATACTACTATTCCACAATCAAAGGACAAAATCCATGAAAACTTGAATTTCAGCTATGTTAGCTTCTGAACTATATGAACTCCAATCCCAATCAGTAGTCTGCAAATTAAAGCTTTCAAACACTTCCAAATTACAATATTCATATGTTCTATGCAATTCTAATAGTTTACAACCATTCAAATGCATTAAATGGCGCGTTTATGTGCATCTACAAGAATGCACTCCCTCCGTCCTAATTGAGCATCCCCTTTTTAAAAAAAATTCGTCCTAAATGTCACTTTGTGTATAAAGTTACTAAATTCACCTTTGCTATTTTATCATGTCCAATGTGCACTTGTCAAACTATTGTTCAAACACTAATAAGTGACATTCATATGTGCATAATACTAAAATGGCCTAAAAGTCAACTTCCTTAATTTATACAAAAAACTAAAAAATGACACGCAATTGAGGACGGAGGGAGTATGAAAGATGTTAAGCACTATACAGGTGATTTAGGTTGTGTTGATTGTTATGCAGTTAAGAACCATGCAATTATGTATCTTTCTCTCTGTGTGTGTGTATAATTATATATATATAGTTCCATACTGACCGAAAGAAAGACAAAGAAACCAAGGCCATTACCAACATTCAAACTAGGGCAATCCGCAAAGATAGAGCCAAGAACAGAACAAAAAGTGTGAGCAGTTAGAATTCCTTAAGCCAACCATCGCGAACCCTTGAAATTGTTTAATTCTATTTCTTCTTGTCTTGTTCAAATTAGTACTTCATATATCATTGCACTCAGCATTCACAACCATTGAAGCAAAGCGACATATGCAGGATTAGAATTACTACAAACTAAAGTTGCTTATGGCCTAAATAATCCATTTCTGTTGTTCTTTTTTTCTTTTTTATTGCTACAAGGTGCCAGGTGTTTTGCTGATTCTGTATCAGACTATGCCATTTTTCTGCTATGAATACGTGTTCTAAAGAAACTCGACCTCTCTAGACTCCACTAAATAAATCCATGCATGAAATTTGTTTCAACTCTCATGCACTTCTCATATTATAGATTAGATAAATTTGTCCAAGTTATCTCTGAAATAGCTGGAGCCCCCTAGGGAGCAGGGATTTGATCAAGCATTAATAGAACTATTTACATTTCCTAGACAGGATCAAAGCTATATCAACTCATTGTTTGTCTCAAACAGTCTTCTTTTACTTAAGCTATATCTGTATCTCCTTTACAAATGACTGTGGAGTAAACAACATACAAATTACCAACTAAAATTGGATGAATAAGTGCAGGTGCATGCACTCCCTTCATGGTGTTCTCTTCTTACGCAAAATCTAGTAATTAGTACCGTGATTGATCAGCAAACAATATACAAAGTTTGAGAAAATTGAGGTTTATTGAAGTATTACGTACGGGTCTACTGGTCATGATAGGCACGAAAATCTTAAAGTCCGTGAGGAACTTCTGGAGACCAGCATTACTGTTGCCGAATGAGATTCCTGTATATCATAAAAAAACTTAATGTTTCGATGTTTTTCTGAGAATCAAACAGAAAAAATAACTTCGACATCATTTACTTTTATATTCTGCCAGCTAAAAAAAAATAGATATTCAATCTGCTTAGACATGGTCTTGTCTTTTTCCTTTTATTTTTCTATCTTTTTTTAGGCTTAGTCAAAGATGGATTTGTTGATGTGGGAAAGAGCGGATGAGAACACCCTCTTAATAATTATAGCCCAACAACCACAACAAAACTGACCTCACCTAACATGAGCACTTTAACTATTCCCATGTCCCGTAGTGAATCCTTACAAACAATACCAAAAACTATTCTTCTTCCTGATAAACTTAGCACAACGAAGCAAAGAATCATACTATTAATTTCCTTATGGACAACATCCATTTACTCGTTTATACGTACATCTACCTCGATATGATGCTGGTGAGAAACGCGTAAAGGAGACCAAGTACTGCACAGAGTTACCGTGTTGAGCTAGGCAATGGAGATAACTGTGGCCACTTCAATATTAAATTTACCCCGGATGCTGTTTTCCATTATTTACCGACTCCATTTGGTGAATATCTAATCTATATATACTGGAGCTACTAATCAAACCGTACTTTAATTTGGGATATTCTTCGGCATGCAAGCAAACTATATGCTTGCGTAATCTAATGTATTGTATACTGATTTTGTTCATCTGTTGAAGGTTGAAACAATGTTTTTTAAAAAATGCAACCCAACCTGTGTTAACTACGCGATAAGATTAACGAATATTTTAATGTTCTCTAATTTCCTTTATGCAAGGACAAAATATCAATGTATAGATGTCAGCGTATAATTTCTTACAAATAGTAAATAACTGATATAATGCTTATTTATTTGAGTAACGAATAATTTGTATGGACGGCTACATACAGAGATTTGATGAATTGCTTAGAGAGGAACCTAAATTGTAAAAAAGAAATCCATAGGGAAATAACATTGCCATCAACTTCGTAATGGAGTCGTTTTCACTGCACACCAAACGTATGGATTGGTACGTTTATGCTGCTAGATCTTAGGAAAAATCTACTGTTTGTGACTGTTGGGAAACGGGCTTGTGATCCAATTTAACGTATCCGCCATAAAGGCTCATAGAGCCCTAGTTATATTATGTTTGGTAACTAGTATCCTAATCCAACGGGATTTGAGATTGACTTTATCTATCCTAAAACAAATAGGTTTCTTGTGGAAATAATATAAATAGGGCAAGCCACCAAAGAGAAAAATACACTACGTGCAATATTTTTCCTCTCTCAAGAAATTACATCTCACCAAAATACTCTCTCTAAGTCTAACCATCGAGAGACTTGGATTTGCGGCGCGAAATTGTAATTGATATTCGTCCTACGTGATATCAATTAGACGAGAAAGAATTGCAGATTAATTGTTCGTGGTGTTCGTGAGTTCATAGCTCAAGCCGAAAGTCTTCCGCTTCGCTCTAGGGTACGAATTCACACAAGGTAATCCGTGATACTCTATTATTGTATAGTGAATTCGTTCCCTTCAGTGACTAACAACAAAGCGACTCACAAGCGGAGATAAGTTTGCAAAATAAATAAATTTAAATATTGAATTATATATGCAGCTCGAGAATGAATGAATACATGTTGATGCAAACTTTGAAGGCCACATGAAATTGCGTGGGTTTCCTGTGAGACCGTCTTACGAATTCTAATTTATAAAATGGAGTCCCACTATCTCACATCTCAACTCACCAACACGCCGTGGTGGGTCGGGTCTCGTAAGACGGTATTTTCTAAGTTTTTGCCCATGAAATTACATAATTTAAGGAAACATCTCCACAATCAGGAGCTCCTTAATAGTCATTAAATTTTAGATAGTTTATTAACCTCTATATTTATCAAGAATAGCCGATCTTAGTTTGTATTCATAGTTTATAGGGAGAATAGGTCGGTTCGTCCTTGTAGTACCACTGTTTTTTCAAGTTGGTCACAAACTTTTTTTTTTCTTTTATTTTGTCACCTTAGTATCAAATTTAGTCCAATATATATCGTTGCCCTTAATGGGCGTCAATTTTTCTAATGGAATGCAGAAGATGATAAGTCTATGGGTTTTTGCTCTTTCTCTTTTCTCTCTTTCTTCCTTTGTTTTTTTAAATAAACTTAAGTCTTGCTTAAATTGATGAAGACGTGTTTTCTAATTGATTCTATAAAGTTTTTCCTTTTTTGTTGTTATTTTTCATTTAGGAAGAAATAAGAGAAAAAGAAGGTAAAAAATTCTTTGTAATACTTCAACCCCCTGTATTTAGTATAAAATGACATCTTGATGCTGCCTAAGCAAAAGTATAATCTCATCAAGCCACCTCATCAATTTCTGTTAACTATTTGACGTCCTTTTGGGGCAATGATCACATTGATTGGACTAAATTTGATACTATATATGGCGACTCAATCAAAGAAAAAAAAAAAAATCAGTGGCCGACTTCAAAAAGTAGTGGTATTTACAGGGAGACTTATTCTCCCTATAGTGATACTAACGATGTCCTTGTTGAAGTCGAAGGCCTTTTTAAGATCACAGCAAAGGTGGTGCCTATTACTGGAGAAGAATCAAGAGTTCATAACTATGGTATAACTGAAGATGATTGCTTTGCTCATCTTGACTTAGGATTCAAATTCTTTTCTTTGAATGATGAAGTGAATGGTGTGTTAGGCCAGGCGTACAAAAGAAACTATGTGATCTAGTTTAGTTATATATATGCCTTATCTTTCAATAACAAGGAAACAGTGGATTGAGCTAAGGGTGTTGCTCTCTCTGTCCTATTTAGAGAGTTTTTGTTTCAATTTCAAGGTGTAGTATTAGAGGAATGAAGTCTTAATCTCTGAAAATTTAGAAGTACCGATCAAAAGAGAAAATAAAGAAATAAACGCTAAAATGAGCAGCATTGAGGCTTAGCTGGTATGTATTTCGTATCAGCAGGCAGAGAGTGATGACTACATGAAGGTAGTGTTAAATTTATGTATATATAGATAGATATCTGAACTTAGATATATAAAAATAAATAAAAATATTCATAGAGAAGAATCCAACAGTAGTAGTTGGTCAAGGAAAAGCCAGGCAATCTGATGAATGTGCTTAAGCAATCCAAACAGATTTGTGCAGCTGCATATGATGGATGCAATATAGATTATAAACCATGCAATTCATATACAGCCAATATTATTTGATACGGGAAGATATGGAGCCAATTAAATTAATTTGCATAGGAAACAACATCCAATTAAGAAGAAGATTTGTTTTGGAACATCCTATAGGGTGATCCTTCCATGCAATTTTAATAATCAAATCATAAGTTATAACTTTGACAGAATGATTATTATAAGCTACAGATGATCTTCCCAAGATCCCCGACAACATGTTAGCTTGCTCTCTATAAATTCATTCCTCTTTCTTGGGAAACAAAGCCTTCAAAACATCCTCAGCCATTTGCAAATGGAAAGCACCAAATTTGTTAACCCTATTCTCCCACCTGGCTTTAGATTTCATCCAACCGACGAGGAGCTAATTGTGCACTATCTGAAGAAGAAGATCTCTTCTTCCTCGAACTTCGTTAGTTCTTTAATAGCTGATATCAATCTCTACAAGTTCGATCCATGGGAACTTCCTGGTAATTCCCCTCTTTCTTCTTTTGCATTTTATTATAGATCTTCAAGTAGTTATATATTTTTTCTTTTTGACCGAGTTAGGGAGGATACCAACTTGCTAAATTCATATGACATTTCATATTTGTTTGACATTCTTTTTACTAATTTGTGCAGATAAGGCCTTGTTTGGTGAAAATGAATGGTTTTTCTTTACTCCAAGAGACCGGAAATATCCCAACGGTGCTCGTCCCAATAGGGCAGCGGCATCTGGTTACTGGAAGGCCACGGGTACTGATAAGGCAATCCTTTCGTCCAAGGGATCCCAGTGTATTGGTGTGAAGAAAGCCTTAGTGTTTTACCGAGGTCGCCCTCCAAAGGGTTCAAAAACAAACTGGATGATGTATGAATACAGGCTCCTTGACCATAGCAGCCATTCCTCAAGGATAAGAGGATCAATGAGAGTAAGTTCAATGACATAAAACCCTTGCTAATCTTTCTTTTTTATTTTTTCTTACAATTATTTCTTTTTGGAGAATGGGTCGTTGTTAACTTTGATGATTAATGGGCTTTTATTTTATTTTTTATTGCAGCTGGATGATTGGGTTTTATGCCGCATGCGGCACAAGAGTGACATGGCTACAAAGTTTACGCGCAGCCATAGCATTACCAGCTCTTCTTGCAGTGATCCTGCAGACAGCTTTGAAGAAAAAGATATCAGAGAGAAAATAAATTATTTCCAAGAATATAATTTTGCTCCAAAACAAGGGGAGGTATTAAATGAATATGGACATGTTAACTTCCAAGAAGCAAAGTCAGAAAATTATATTCCAGATACATATTTTAACACTGAAACAATCATGGAGCCAGAATTTTCCATGATAGATGCTCTGGCTAGTATCAGAAGAGTGCTTTCTGTTGGAAATTTGGATGAAGAAATGCTTTTGATCCCAAAGAATACACAATTTTCATTCACCTCTAGCGACTCGGACAACTCGGGCATCTTTGATCAAAATTCGCCCAACTCATGGACGTACACTAATGATCAGAAAAGCAATGAAAAGGAAAACTCGATTTAGGATAGAAACTCGTCTGCAACAATAGTTTTAGTATTTCATTTTTGCTTTAGAAAATAGTTTTATTAAATTAGGTGTGTGTGTTTGTAGTGTTTGTCTCATACATTTGTTGGATTGAGGCATTTGTTGTTTGATAGAGATGGACTACTTTTTTGCACCTTTGCCTGCTTCCTGTTAGTACTAGTTTTGGGCCGTTTGGCTTATGTTGTCTTGTTTGATTGAACAAAGTTTTATTTTACTCTCTCTTTGTCTTATTTTCTTTTTTCTGTTTTTTTTTTTTTAACCCTCTAGAGAAGAGAAAGGTGAGGAAATTAATAATATGGCTGGGGATAATCTTATAATTGATACTTCCATGAAATTCAATAGTAAGTACTCCCACAGTTCCTAAATTATTGTCCACTTTTTGATTCAAACGAACTGTTTTTCAAATGAAAATTTGACATATATATATTTTTATTTTTTTCAAAATGGATCTTCTTAACTTTAGTTTTTATTTTCATTGCTTTTGTCTTTCCTTTCCCCTTGCACTTCTTTATTTCAAAACAGAGTGTGGAAGAGGTTTGCAAGTACTTCTAGAGACGGAAAAAGCATGGGGAGAGAGCAGTTGATACATAGCTAGATAAAAAATTTTATATATATATATATATTTATATATTACTCTCCCCATCCCATAAAAAGAAATACTTTCCATTCAGTTTTTTCTAAGAAAAGAGTTCCATTTCTAAATTTAAGCCACGCATTTCCTTTAAAGGAAATCTTTGTTAAGTTTAAAGGAAAATATGAAAGTAAAGTTACATTAGTAAAAAGTTTATATTAACATAAGAATTTCTATTTTTTTTTTTTTTAAATGGGTGTTAGTGGGAGAGGGGATTGAGGGAATGCATTCTGAAAGCTGATAAAATTTTGAAGTTGGCTAGCAACTAACATACAGCTGAATGTGCCTTTTCTTTTTGGTTCGAAGGCTATGACTCTAGGGGTTGAACGTGTCCCTTCTGAGTTTTGAGGACCGACCCTCAATATCATTTGGCAACAGGTCAATTAGTGAATGCACCTTTTAGTTGTAGTGTACGTGGCACATCCAAATGGTTAACTTGGTACATTGAGCCAACAAGATGCAAATGTTCAAGAAATGAATGATTTCAATTAGATCTGGTATGTGCATGCCAGATTATATATAAGTTTTCAGACGGCTTGCATACGTGTTTCGTAGTCTAATCTATGGAATATTAAAATATGTTAAGAAACTAACTAGCTACTTCATAATACATTCCAATTATTGATACAGGTAATTATAGTAAAACATGCTGGATCCTCTCCATTACTTAGATTCCCTCAGTTCCATAGTGTACCTTTGGATGACTCCACATGTCTATATGTGGCAAACATTCAGAGGTGTATTAAGGGAATTGAGCGAATCTAGAAATACAGAGGAGCCAAATCCTAGTACAACAATCAAGGTGCTAAGACAACTTTATGGTTCATTGGATAAATATATCTCTGCGAGAAATGTCTGCCCAGGTATTATTGATAATCTATCCTTAATTCAGCAGATAGTAATTTAAGTTCAAGTAACCACATTAACATTTGGATCCTTAAAAAGTGCCTTAAGGGCACTTGCACTAGTCATAGAGATGAATCAGTCAGATAATTTGCCCCCTTAAAAAAAAGGAGGGAAGGCGTGTACTTGTGGAGAAGAGAATAAGAAAAGAATGAGTCAAACATTTTGTTCCCTTGTTTATGTTCTGTATTTTCTGCTGATTTTTATTATTTTTATATTTTTCTTGTCTGCTATGGGCGAGGGTTTAGATTGGATAAGTCAGGGGGGGGGGGGTCTTATGTTTATGTGGGTTTTGAATATAGATCAGTTAATATAATCTCTAACTAGCTTTTGGCCTAGCAAAAGAGGAATCATTTGTTTATTGGGTTGCTGTTGGATGATTGGGTTCTATGCATCATTGGCCGAAGGAGCAACAAACTGACAAAAGAATATTGACAAGGCAAAAATGAGCTCATCTTCCAATAATCTTGAGGGCTTTGAAAAGAAAGATATCAGAAAGTGACCTTATGGATAAACTAAGACAGTAACTTCCATGAATTCGAAGATGTAGTCAACCATTGTTAGAAGTTGGAGTATTTCCTTGGCCTTGGTGCCAATGGAGCTTTGAATGAACTAGTGAAACTATTACCGTCAAACTAAATCATGGCCACTATAGAAACTAAGTCTCTCTCTCTCTCTCTCTCTCACACACACACACACACCATATATGTTCTAAAAAAAATAAAAATAAAGTCAAGTTATGTATCATGACGAAGTCGCATTGGTTGTAGGTATAAAAGAGTCAAGTTATGCAAGAAATTTTTTTTTAGGTAAATTGGGGCGGTACCCTGCTAAATTTTATTAATTAGAAAAAAATAATAAGAGAGGGACAACCAGCCTTGTCCTTAAAAATGGGTGGACAAAGGAGCCAAACCTCGAATTAAATAACAAGGGTTTCAAAACAAAGCAATAACAAAATACATAAACCGGAGGGAAGTGAAAACCATAACTAAAGAAACCTATGAAATACGAAGACGAGTGGTGCCAGCAATGACAAGCAAAATATCCCCTCTGATAGCCCGAGGAAGAGAAGAGAGGTCAGTGTATCCACAATCTGAGGTTGAATCCACAGCCAAGAGAGAGAATAGAATTATGAAATAGATTACTCGACTCTTTCCTTTTTTTTTACGAACTCTCCATATTTGTATTTATCAACCTATTGAGGTTAAGTACTCTAGAGCATACCATTGGTCATTCAACCCTTTCGATTAATATGACCTTAATTTTGAGTAAAGGACTTTTTAATTGTGTTGAGAAAGTTTGTTGATAGGGACTGGACATTGAGTTAGGGGCTTTAATAGAATTCATGATCAGGATCTAACAAAAAGTTTTCCTCTGGGAGTTGAGGAACCTAATGCATCCTTGTCCTTCATCGATCCGAGCTTGGGACTGGCTGTGTAAAGGTTCTAAGAGCCCGTTTGTTCGCGCGTTTTGGCCAAAACGCAGGGTTAAAACGCAGCTTATTCCTTAACTTAGCGTTTCAATGCTGCGGTAGAAAACGCAGCGTTTTCAAAACGCAGCTGCGTTTTAAAACGCTGGAATTCTTAGCTTTTTCCCAAAACGCAGATTTTAAAACGCAGTAGGGAATAAAAAGCAGCGTTTTGACATAATATCCCAAACGCATTTATAAAGAAAAAAGCTGCGTTTTAAATAATCTGCGTTTTAAAAACGCTGCGTTTTTAAAACACTGCGTTTTCAAAACGCTACACCAAACGGGCTCTAAGAATAACAGAGGAGGAGTTTAACAGATTTCTAGCAAACCTGAGGAATAATTGGCATAAAGCTGAGTGGAGTTGGAGCTAAGTAACAGCGATACAAAAACAAGAAGTGGTAAAACAGTATACATATTCAAGTGCATAATCCATAAATAGAGTTGGAGCTAAGTAACAGCGATACAAAAACAAGAAGTGGTAAAACAGCATACATATTCAAGTGCATAATCCATAAAAGAATGTAGGGATAGCCGTCATTATTTGGACTGCAACCAATACTAATGTGATACAAATCTTGTGATCAAAGATCAAATAGATTTGTTTGAAAGGTCATCAAGCTAAGATAATATAATTTATTCATTTGATTGCATTATTTTAGCTTTTCCTGATATCTTGCAAATCCAATGACAACGTTTTTCTTAGTTAATAACTCAACTGTCGTCCAATGAACTCTACCACATTATCTCTTGAAAATAACTACTACAAAAGTTTCTTTTTGTTTTCTTTTGGCTTAGCGGCACTGAAATGAATTTTGCAGTGCTTAGTTGTCGAAAGCTAGTACGCAAGAATAGCTAGGAAAACGATCGGGAAGTTCTCAGGAAATGACCCTAAAGGGAATTGATTCAGCTGGTGCATTCTTTGTCATTTCATCCGGTCCCCACAAATATTTTTACTCCCTTCTTAGACTTACATTGCATGCATTTTCAACTTAGTAGTCTTAGCTTTTCTGTCTAAGTAAAGCTACAAAAAAAAAAAAAAACTATGGAGATAAGAGTACTAGACATGTAAAGGTCTAGATGTAATTGTACCCATATAGAAATACGGTATTTCTGCTTCATCTTTCGTTATTTCTTCTTTTTATTTTTATTACTATTGTTTATTTATTCTTTTGGGGTTGGATAAAATTTTTGAATCAGTATATAAAGCAATTCCATGAGTTAATGAACTAATAATGTTTTTACGTTGGATGAAACATTTATTATATTTCTATTATGTCCCTTTCTTGCTCCCCCTCAAGCAATCAGCATGTTACTTTCTTCTATTACTGTGAGTGGATTGCATGGATGGTGACATAAAACATATCTAATGATCTCACAAAAGAGGTGATTTGATGTTAAAATATGCATTGAACTGAGGTTCACACATTTGATGTGAACTAGTTTTACGATAAGGTTAACACATTTTGCTGTAACTAATTATATGTTAAACTTGATCCAAAGTCACTCATTGAACATCAAATGCATTTGATTGTGATTCACAATTTTCATCAGGGTTGATCAAGCCAGATTTGACGTGAACTGATTAATTTGATATTGAAATCGGTGCAGCAGAAGTCGGCTGTAAAGCCCCTTATGTGGGTGAATGATGATTGATTGACCTTCTAATTATGAAGGCAAGAAATTTTTTTTCTTGGTCATTGTTTATATTTAAGTCGATTTGTTGAGGGATATTTGGTTTGACATTTCATCTGAAAAGATAATAAGAAAGTCTGAATATCCAATGGTTTCTTTAACCACTTACGTGCACGCCCTCATGTAGCTAAAGCTTTCTCTACTCTTTAGTTAGAATTATGTTTATTATCCCATAATGTCAATATGTATCCCTCACAGTCATCTTCAATTCGACAAGATCAGAGAATTGACATTATTGTTTTTCATGCATTAGAGACGAGAAAATACTAGTGAACAAAGAACTAAAATTAATTTAAAAGGTTGATGAGATGTCCAAGACTGTTGCTGACATAACCAAGTCCCTTGAATCTTTTCACATAGATTGTTGGACTCAGTTTGAAAACATTAGATATCATCAATTTGAAGACTTGAAGGATCCTATAGCCCTGCTGCATGCCACTCAAAAGGCTGAGAATCAAGCTCTCTCTGAGACCCAATTAATCAGGACCTCCAATCTTGTTGCCAATCTTCTAGACAATCTTCAAAATATTATATTTCAGATGGAATTTCAGAGCCTCAAACAGACATGCATGCCTTTTTTTTTTTTGTGAGAGATGCACTCGAAACTATCAGAAGAGTGCTTTCCGTTGGAGCTTTAGATGAGCAACTCTCACTGATGCCAGACATGAGTCTATCATCACTGACTTCTGATGACTCAGACAACTCAGGCATAATCGAAATCTCCTCCCAAAAATTGAACTACATGTGATTAGTCTCTTTTGTCTGATAAAAAAGTGGTGTGCTGTAGATTTGTGCATGATTGTGTTATTGACGAGATAGTTTGTTTGTGTATATGTATGAACTAGTGAATAGCATTAAATCTCTATATTTTCCTGTTGAGACCTTGTTTGACAATGATGAACTAGTCAAGTTTATATTAGACCAAGTACTCAAGTTGCAGATGAGAGAAAAACAATGATAAAATATTTAGTGTTAATAGAGCACCACGACATCAACTGATATGGTGCTCCACAACCAATAAAGAACTCAAGAAACTAATAACGTATACAAATTTCATAAAGGTTCAAGAAGATAAAAGTTCACTGGCTCAAAAAAGTGTCCACATCAGCATTTTCTTGAGCTCTTATTGATTGCGGAGAATCATGACGTAAGTCCACAGCGTATAGGCTACGTACTGAATATTTTCTCAGGAATAAATGGCCTAGTCTTGCAAGTTTTAGGGTGAAATATTGTGATGTTTAATATTGAGAGAACAATTACTCCAAAGGGTCAATCACAAGTATCCCCTTGCACCCCTTGCAGTTATATTATCCTTAAGGTTGGACCTTGAAATTTTTTCTTTGTTTTAGGGTGTATTTACCAAACAAGAAAACACACACAAAAAAAAAAAAAAAAAGACAATAAAAAATTTAAAACACAACCTCAAAAATTGAACTATCCTCAACAAACAAAGCAACTATGGATGGTCAAACGTTTCTTGTCTATTGGTTGCCAAGCTGGCCAAACTAATACCGGCAAACCATCTTCTTAATTTTTTGTTTCTCGCTATGCCATTTAATTTGACTGATTTCAATGGACTTAATCAAGTTGGAAATGGGCATTGGCATTGCCAAATGTTGGTATACTATTTCTCCACATAAAACTTCCTCTTTGATAATTTGGAATATTAAGTCCTTAACATCAATTAGTATGAAAGTATATAAGATCATGACAAAAAGCACAAGTGGTCTAGTGGTAGAATAGTACACTCCCATGATACAGATCTGGGTTAAATTCCTGACAGGTGCAACAGAGCTGTGATGATAAGCCTTTGCAATGGAGGGTCCGTTGCTCTGTCTGAATTAACATGATACAAAGGCATTGCTGAGCTCTACAATTTTTTTATGTACTTTTCAAGATTTTTCGACATTAAAAATTATTCTGGGATCATGTTTTCCCCTTATCTTTCTTTTGTTTGCAGAGGCAGTAAAATGAACTTTAAATCATTTTTTATTTTCCCACCTAATATGTGTAAGCATCATAGTGACTCGAAATTTCTAGAGGAAACAAGAAGATGAGTCACAAGAATTATCGGTAAAACTCTCGAGAATTTCTTGGAAAGAAGCTCTACCATTTGCTTTGTCATTTTATTCAACTCAATCTCATTAGTTTTTTTCAACTTGTTTTATGTTAAACTATGACGGCGCTTAATTTCATTTTTTAGATTGTTTCTAGCTTCCTGTCTATATTTAGCTGTCTTTGTAATATACATTGGTGAATGATGATCCTCTTTATTTAGGGGTAGATGGAATAACATTAATTCATCTCCGCTTTCACTGCCATTTGAAAATGAGCTACCCTCTTAATTTATTGATACTTGAGGATAGTGATCTTAGATCTTTATTTGATCTCCCAGTCCCTGCAGAAAGGAAAAATAATTTCACGCTCGTTCTTTCGGTAAGGGAGGATTATAGGGGTAATAAATGGTAAAGTGTTTACTTATCTATATTTTCATTCTTCATCTAAGAATAAGCGGCCGTGATTACTGAATACTTTCTCAAGAAGAAATGGCCTAATCTTGCAAGTTTTAGGGTGAAATATTGTGATGTCTAATACTAAAGGATCAATTACTCCAAAGGGTCAATCAATGAATATCCCCTTGCAGTTATATATTATCCAATAGGTTGGACCTCGGAATTTTTTCTTTGTTTTTAGGTGTATTAACCCTTTACTTAGATAGACCAAACAAGAAAACACACAAAAAAGAATTTAAAATACAACCTCAAAAATTGAACTCCTCACCAACCAAAGCAACGTCCATCGCTCCTCGAACGTTTCTTGTTTATCGGTTGCCAAGATTGCCAAACAAATACCAGCAAAGCGTCTTCTTAATTTTGTTGCTCGTTGTGTCATTTAATTTAGCTGATATCAATGGACTTAATCAAGTTGGAAATGGGCATTGGCAATGCCAAATGCTGGTATATATATTTTTCCACATAAAAGTTCCTCTTTGATCATTTGGAGTATTCAGTCCTCAATATGGATTATTTAAGAAGAATCTAAGATTGTAACAAAAGGCACCGGTGGTCTAGTTGTAGAATACTTGAATAGTACCCTGCCACAGTACAGACCAGCGTTCGATTCCCGGCTGTTGCACAAGGAGTGATGAGGATAAGCCTTTGCAATGGAGGGTCTGTTGCTCAGTCATCTTCAAGATGAGATTTACAGGCAATTCTGAGCTCTTTTTTTTATTATTTACTTTTCAAGATTTTTTGACATTGAAAATCCTAATTATCGCATCATGTTTTCCTCTCATCTTTCTTTTCGTTTCACACGTAATATGTGTAAGCATCGTAGAGGAGACAAGAAGATAAGTCACAAGAATTATCGTTAAAGTTCTCGAGAACTTCTTGGAAAGAAACTCTACCATTAGCTTTGGCATTTTATTCAACTCATTATCATTAAATTTTTTCCACTCGTTTTATGTTAAATTATGACTGTGCTTTCATCTTTAGATTGTTTCTAGCTTCCTGTCTTCATTAAGCTATCGTTGGTAATATATATTGGTGGATGATGATCCTCTTTATTTAGGGGTAAATGGAATAACATTAATTCATCTCCGCTTTCACAAAAATGAGCTGCCCCCTTAATTTATGATACTTGAGGATAGTGATATTCTTGGGAAAATTATATAAATGATCAACGTACTATCATTTGACAACCGATTTGACCTTGAACTCTCAATATCCTAAATCTAACTAATATACTCACGAATTGAGTGCAATGTAGTCGTTCTGACTAACGGACCATCCATTTTTTTAACGGTCGTTAACTATTTATCCTATTTTTTAACAGAGCTGCTGATATGGTCTACGTGAGCCATTTTATGTGGGGTATCCAAGTTCGTCACGTGCACAACATGCGTTCCCCGGAGTTTTTGGGCTTGAAGGCTTCGAAATGTGCTGTTGTTGAAGGAATCAGATTTCGGTTCAGATCTAGTCATTAAAGTCTTGGATACTGGGATTAATTTGACCCGAAAGAAAAAGTTTTGACGATAAAGGTCTTGGTTCGGTGTTGGCCAAATGAATAATACCTCTACTCTTCCCTAATGTCCTCTCCTTTCGCCGTCGTCGTCGCTATCCCGTCGCCACCGTCCTCAACAACCCATAAATAGATGGAATAGCCGGAGATTAAACTTTCCTGAAAGAAGTGCAGAGCAGTAGCAGACAAAGCCTCCAAACTTCGACAAATCGGCATAACAAGGTTAGGGAATTTGTTTTGAAGGAGATAGGATTGGCCTGATTGGGATGGGGAAAGGGGGGATATGGGTAGAATTTTGGACAGTTTAATAACGAGAGAGGGGGAAAGGGAATTTATATGTTGTGTTAAGAGGGAGTTGGATTTGGTTTGGTTAGGCGTTGGAGGCGGTGAGGTGGGCTAAGATGGACTAACAAGAGGATCTTTTTGCAAGTGGAACAATGATTTCACGTGTGTAGGGCTATGGAGATGGAAATGTGTTTGATCATTTCAAAACTGTAAGCATTAAGTTTGATGATTTTCTTGGTTAATTTCTTGTGTGTGTTTGTACGGTGGCAGCCATTGACGGAGGTGGTGGAAGAGACGAAAAGCCCATAGACAGTATTTTACTTGAGATAAGAAATTAAATTTATTGGATGGACAAAAATACCCCTCATAAAATGGCTCACGTAGACATATCAACAGCCCTATTAAAAAATAGGATGGAGAGTTAACGACCGTTAAAAAAATGGATGGGTCGTTTGTCAGAAGGACTACATTGCACTCAATTCATGAGTACATTGGTTAGATATAGGATATTGGGAAGATGGGGTCAAATCGGTTACCAAACGATAGTACAATGGTCATTTATATAATTTTCCCTGATCTTCTTTATATAGGGGTAAATGGTAAAGCGTTCAGTTATCTCTATTTTTATTATTCATTTGATAAGCGGTCGTCATGATTATTGACACACCCCAGGTCATGCAGCTTAAGCTGTTACAGTCACTTAGAGACTCCTTAATAATGTACGTATATCAAGTTTAACAAACTTAAGTTTTGGGATAGTTCTGAGGATAGCTCTTGTATCCATCAACATAAAAACTCAAACTGAGCGTTGATAAGGTATAAAAAGATCCGAATCTTGTTCGACATATGTTTCTATCTAAATTTCTTTCCAAATGATAAATACTTAAACAAAGTAATTTCTGTATATCAAGTAATTACCTTCTTTTATCGTAGTAACATCAATGAATTGAACGAACGGATAGTGACAGCAACTAATTACATGGATGGTGACATGAAAATATTTGACGATTTAATAAAGAAAGTATAAATCAAACAAATATTGGTTAGAGTTAGCTTCCCCTCTAAGTAGTTATTTTTCAGCATTTTGTAAAACCCTTTTCTTGCCTTTCGAATGTAGCTAAATTCCAATCAGTTCAAGATACTTTTGCAATTCAATCTCTTGTTTACTCTTTTGATTCAATGAAAAGATTCAATGGAAGAATTAGTTTAATTATCTCAAACTTTACATGGTATCAGAGCCACATATCTCTATATCGATCCACGCTTTCGGTTTTAATTTGTCTTGTTGAGATTTGAGGGTTTTCTTTGAAGATCCATGACGACGAACATCTCAACATCAAATGCTAGAGCTACGACAATGGAGATTCCCATTGATTCCAACATGCATCCTCTATTTTGGCATAACAACGACCATCCAGGTTTGATTCTCGTTGGTACCAAATTAACTGGGAGTGATAATTACAATTCATGGAAGCAATCTTTAGAAATTGCCTTGTCTGTGAAAAACAAATTGTGCATTGCTAATGGTAGTTTTAAGACTCCTGCAAAAGATGATCCACTATTTTCTCTATGGGCTAGGGCAAATGATATGGTAATTTCATGGATTTTTAACGTAGTTACTGAGGAAATTAGTAATAGTTTGAAGTATGCTGTTAATGCCTTTACTATTTGGAGAGAATTAGGAGAGAGGTTTGCCAACATTGATGGAAATAGAGTTTTACAATTGGAAAAAGATCTACATAGGCTTGAACAAGGCAGTGGATCTAGAGAATTTTATTATCACAAGATGAAAGGCCTTTGGGATGAGAGTGCTGCTCTCGATCCAATTACAGCCTGCAAGTGCCCTTGTAGTTGTGGTGCAAACATGAGTCAAGAACAAAGAGATCAAAGAAGGTAGCTAATACAATTCTTGATGGGCTGCATGATAGCTATATGAATGTAAGGGGACAGATTCTTAGGTTAAAACCATTACCAAGCATTGGAGAAGTCTACTACATGGTAAGGCAAGAAGAATCACAAAGATAAGGTTATGTGCCATATAATACTACATTTGCTGCAAATGTTACACAAATTGGGCATCAACAAAACAATGCCAATTTGGGACTAATTGTTGCAACATATCAATCCAAAGGAGGATATACAAGAACACCTTTCAAGAAGGGAGTTATTTACAATTATTGTAGCATGGAAGGCCACATCAAGGCTGAATGTTATAAGCTACATGGTCTTGCAATAGGTCATCCAGCAAACAAGGGGAAGTTCAATAAAGGGATTAACACTAATGGAGGGGCAAGGACCTATGGCAACCAGAATCAAGGTAGAAATCCAAAGGTCATACAAGTTCAAATAGTGCAGTGCGTAATTCACAGGATGAGACAATTAAGGTTCCTACAAGGCAGACTAGCATTGAGCAATTACTCATGAACCAGGTTCTAACCATGCTTAAAGGAAAGGAAAGTCCAGAAGATCACATTAACATCAATAATGTATACCAGGCCAAAACTCATGTGGCATTACACATACTGCAGGTTTGACAGTTTCAAACTCACCTTCTTTTGTTGCATCAGTTTATAATTTGAATACTTCGGTATTAGATTCAAGGGCTACAGACCACATATGCATTTCTCTTCCTCTCATGTACAATGTTAATACTCTTGCTAAGCCACTTATTTTTTCCTTATGCAATGGCAACCATGTGACAGTAACTCATGTAGGTTGTGTCTTCATTAATTCATCCAACTCTCAGTTTAACCAATGTTCTCTATATTCCTGGATTTCATTTCAATCTTCTTTCCATTTCTAGACTCATTCTTCAAATTCCTTATGTTGTTCAATTTACCAAATCCAAGTACTATTTCCAGGACTAACTCTTGATGAAAGTCATAGCCACTAGTGAAATGCATGAAGTCCTCTTTCTTCTTCATGCTGAATCTTCCACAGTCCATAGAAACTTTTATTCACATGTCAATTCTGTGGCTGCAAAAACCAACAATCTCATTTCTTGGCACCGAAGGCTGGGTCATAGTTCTCTTACTACCTTACAGAAAATTGTACCTCTTTCTTCCATTTTTCAATCTAAAGATGTAAACACTGAATCTGTTGTAATTTGTGAGATCTGTCCTTTAGCCAAACAATATAAACATTCAATGTTAGTAATATCAAGACTGCTTCTTGTTTTGAATTAATCCATTGTGATCTATGGGGTCCATATAGAACTACAACTATGAAAGGATGTACATATTTCTTAACCATTATGGATGATTTTTCCAAAGGTGTCTAGACCTTTTTTATGCTAACCAAACCACATGTCTTCCCTTTTCTTAAAAACATCAATTCCTATGTCAAGAACCACATTCATACATCCATAAAATTTTGCAGAACTGATCATGGCACAAAATTTTATAATTCTGAAGTTATTCCTTTCCTTGCTAGTTTTGATATTGTTCACCAAAGCTCATGTGTTGATACTCCACAGCAAAATGGAATAGTGGAACGAAAACATCAACAACAACTTTTAAACATGTCTAGAGCCTTGAGATTTCAATCTGGTTGGCCCATTCATTTCTGGGGCTGTTAGGTCTCAAGTTGCTCAAATAGGCTAAAAGGGGGGGGGGGGTTGAATAGCCTATTAAAAATTATTTTAAAACACTTCACAAGAGAGTTAGAAAATATTTTGCAGCGGAATGAAGTGAAGTAGGACAAGTTCAGGATGGCTGATCTTGATAGGACAAGATCAGCTGTTCTGAAATCTGTTGGAATTTCTGGAAGATAAGAATTAATAGCAATTCACAAGTGCAGAAAGTAAATGGATAGAGATTTTAATATGGTTCACACTTAGAAATAAGTGCTACGTCCACAACCAAAGTGGTCAACTTTGGATTTAAAAAAACGTGTACTAAGTTTTCCACTAGAATATTTACAAGATAGATCACTAATGGATCGTGTACAAAAATGGAGTTGACCAAGTGTTTGTGGGAGAATTGATATCTACAAAGATATAATTCTCGTGTACTTGAATGCTAAGGATTGCAATCAATGAAGAGCTATAAAGACTAATTGTCTAAGTGTGGAGCGTTTCAAAGAGTGCTTTTATAGATTTATCTTTGAAGCTTTTAATGAACTAGCTGTTGAAGATGAAGAGTTCAGAATATAGAGCTTTTTAATTTAGAGAGTTCGATTCAGTGTTCTTCTTCAATGCTTCAATGGAGTCTTCTATTTATACTTAGGGAAGCCCTTGTAGCCGTTGGAGATCTTCAGCCTTGGAGAATTTAAATTTGAATGCATTTAATGCTGAAGATATTAGCATTAAATGTTTTTGATCTTGTTGTCCAAATCTGATAGTAAGTTCTACAAAGTCCAGATAGTATTCTTCAAATTTGCCAAGAATAGGTAGATAGTAATTGCAGGAAGAATGTTCTTTTTGATATGTATGCCTAATAAGGAAAGAATTAATAAATGATGTTTGCAGGTTATTGTTGTATCAAAGTCAATGAAGGACTTTTCTGATAACTTAAGGCATATCTTCAGACAAGTTTATATCGGACGATCTTCAAGTCTTCAACATTGCTGATGAAGCTTGACTAAAACTAACTTGTCTGATGACTTGATGAACTTAGTCGATTATGAAGATAACTGATCTGAACATGACTAATATATAACAGGCTATCGTCTGAAGACTAAGCTGATTACAGGAAGCAATCCTTAAGCTATACAAGCAGTTATCTAAGTACAAGTTGCCACTCTAACAGACACGCATGCCCACTAGTCACCTTGTCTTAGACTTAGGTTATGGATACAAGCAAATCTATACAAAATATAACAATCTCCTCCTATTTGCTTAAGTCCATGACCTTATGAATACAATGGACACTGACCATGTCCAATTCTAGTAATAACATGCTTTAAAAAATAATATATTAAGTGAGCATGTCCTAGATGGACTTACGAGGAGGTCAGTGTATTCATATCACAAATGTTTTATAGATAATGAATTAAGGCAAAAGAACATTTGTAATGAAACTGTGTTAAAGACAAACAAATAAAGTACCTTATGGGATATGTCTTTAAACCAGTGGTTTAAATTCCAAGCACATAGAATAAGCAGTTACTTATAAAGCATGAGAATTTAAACAAGTGGAAATAATAATTGTATATTAAACAGGAAGTTTAATATGATATTTTGTCAAAAGAAAAGTTCTTTTTCAAATAAAAGCGAGAGCAAGAAAGGTTATACCAGTTAAGTTGAGGCTTGGCCCTCTTGTTTTGAGCTAACAGCAGCTTTGATTGTTGCAATTTCAGCTTTGGCTTCTTCTAGCTCATTCTTGACTTCATCTAGCTCTGTAGAGAGGTTCTTGTTGTTAAGTCTTAACATGGCATTTTTCTCAAGCAGATCGGTCAGCTGAGCATTATGAAGTCGACTCATCTCCTCCTTCATGGACGCAAGCGACTTGTCCATGTGTGAGAGCTTATGGACAGAATTTTGAAGTTCTTTCCGGATGTAACTATAATGCTTGTCCGAGAGTGTCCGTGTAGCACGAACAGATAAATGCATAGAGCAATTAGCAATCCGTTGAGCCTGAAGCACTTGTTTGTAGCCGAAATCGATCATGGCAATCATAGAAAGTAGCCCTTGAGAAAGAGACTCACATTTGTCATTGAGGAGGGCTGTGAAGGAAGTTGATGAGCTGGAGAGGTGATTGACCAGGAGGTTTTGACAAGCAGTAATATTCATCTGACTCACTGTAGCAGCATGCTTGGCTTCACGAGCAACAACAATGACTTTGGTCATATGGTTAGCAGTGACATCAGTCGTATGAGACTGTGTGGTAGTAAGATGCTGTAAATCATTACTTAGGCTTGTCAGAAGTTTGTTAAAACTTTTTAAAAAGTCTTCAAAAGAGGAAGGGCTGATGGTTAAGGAGCTAGAAGGTTGACTATCAGATGGTTGATATTGGCTGGAGGATGGTTAGTATTGGCTGGGAGAGGATTGGGGTTGACTAACAGGTAGTGAAGATTGGCTGGTATAAGGATGATTGATGATGGGTGAGGAAAGGGTAGACTCGTGAGATGAAATACCAGGCAGGCTGGACCAGATGCGAGGTACAGGGAAAAGTATTTTGATGTAAGCGTCATAGGACTGGACATGAATGAAGACGGGAAGAGTGAAGGGAATAGGTGAACGAATAGATTTGAACAGCATAGGGAAATAAGGATTAAAGCCAATATAGGTTGCAACACTTTCAAAGAAGTCACAAGAGAAAGGCTTTGTGAAAACAGAAGGATGACAGATTATGGTAGTGATTGGAGGCTTTGGAAGTGACAAAAAGGGGGAGATGTCTGATTTCGTAGGAGGTGGAAGACCTAGGTCCCTGTGGATAGCAATCCTTCGCTGAAAGATCATAAGATCTTGCACAGCAGAGTTGTGCATGAAGAATTGTTAGGACCAGGCTAGAGGAAGAGGATCATAGAATGCACCCCACTTGAGGAGAGTTTCCCTAGCAGACATAGGTTGACAAAGAATTCTTTTGGGGTAGTCGAGAGTAGAGAGATATGGGTCGGTGTCGGCAGAATTTGGTGTGGGTCAGCTGTCATTAAAGATCAGCAGTTTTTGGACATCAGGGTGAAGATGGTTATAAGGGCTTTGTTTGGTTCATTTTGATGTAGGTTGATCAGACGAAAAGGTTAGAGCTCGCTTGGGGCAGATGATAAGGTGACTATCAGGTGATTCTTGCAGCTCTTCTTGGTGAATTGGTTAGATAGATGGAATAGAGGTTAGAGGAGTAGGTGAAGATGGAGGTAAGGTTGGCCCATTGGCAGGGGGCAAGAATTTTGCCCTTTTAGCGTTCTTCTTAAGTCGTTTGACATGCCTTGATTTTGAAGGGGAGGATTCGGGATTGATTGATTTGAGGTAAGTTAGTGTGGTGGCTTCGGTCATGGGAACGGTTGTAGAGGATTGAGCAGGTTGAGGGTTGTCGGATAAGGGAATGTCTGATGGAGGAGAAGTTGTGGTTGAGGTTTTGCGAAGACCAAAGGTTTCATCTGTGGGTAGAAAAGTTTGTTTGATTTCGGGCTTAGTTGGTTTGGAGATGGGTTTCGGAGGAAGATTGGTTGGTTTTCTAGTAGTTTGAAGGTTGGCTGGTTGGAAGGTTGTGTCTCTTTCAGCAGCCGCTTTGGTTTTGGCAGGTTTCTTATATGGTTTGGGTTTAGGTGAGGAGGGAGGTGAAGATGATTGCTTGGATTTCTTGGAAGAGGGTTTATCAGGCTCATAGGGATCATGATCAAGCCTTGTAAGGTCAAAATCCTCGGGAAGTTCAGCACTAAGGGGTTTTGGCTCCTCCTGAACAGGAAACCCCTCAGAAGAGTAGGTTACCTTTCTCTTACCCTTCTTATCTTGAGTAGAGGGACCAGCAGTAGCAGTTGTGGCAGCGGCAACTCTTTTGGCGATATCTTTTCTATATCTAGTGATGTTTTTTACTGTGAAGACATAGGTGTTGGTCACCTTGATGAATTCATCACCGATCATGTGTTCTTCAATCTTCTCATACCCTCTCATTAAGACATTAATTACCCTTACAAAGGGTCTCTTCATTCCAGGATTGGCTTGTACTTCTGCCACACTTTGGAACAGCATTGAGAAAATAATTTTAGCCCAGTTCAGCTGTTTTCGAAGAATGATGGCTTTTGTCCATAGTAGCTGCTGCGAGGTGAAGATGTCCCATGATCCATTTTTGAAGATCTTGTCTGATAGCATCTGATATCATCAGTAGAATTTAGTTCTTGAGAAGTGGAGATGTCTGGAGCTTGGTAGGTTATTTCCAATGTGGGTTGAAATACTTCTGGTATAGATGGAATAGTGGATTCTGGATGTTCTGAATCATCATTAGCTGGTCTACTATCACCACTGGGAGGTTCTATCTAGTTATTCGTTGGAGGAACTTGTGAAGATGTAGCTTCAGCAAAGTTAGAGCTTGGTTGTTCTGTACCTGTCTCACACTCATCAGAATCATTAGAAACCTTAGGAGTCAAATGTGACCCTATAAAATCAAATTCATCAAAAAAGACAAGTATATATTCAACAACTTTAAGAGAAATTTTATTATAAACTCTATATGCTTTTGAAAATTTAGCATATCCCAGAAATATTCCTTCATCACTTTTGGATTCAAATTTACCTCTATGTTCTCTACCATTGTAAAGAACATAACATTTGCATCTAAATATTTTGAAGAAGCTAATATTGGGGGCTCTGCCTCTCCATATTTCATATGGAGGTTTGTTATGGACCTTGTTAATTATAGACCTGTTTTGCGTGAAGCAGGTTGTGTTTACAGCATAAGCCCAGAAATACATAGGCAGCCTTGCTTCGGCAATCATAGTCTTTCCAGCTTCAATAAGAGTTCTGTTCTTCCTTTCAGCAACTCAATTTTGTTGAAGGAGCAGAGAAGTTGTGACCAATTCCATGGTCATCACAATATTTGTCTACACCATTATTTTTGAATTTTGTCCCATTGTCCATCAGCAATGTTATCCAGCTTCTGAGTCTGCAGTCTTCTGAAAAGTGTTGTTATGGTGTCATAGGTTTCATCTTTAGAAGACAACATTTCAACCTAGGTGAATCTCGAATAGTCATCAACTATTACCAGTGTATATTTGCTGCCACCAAGACTAGTAGTAGTGACTGGACCAAATAAATCCATGTGGAGCAGCTGAAGAGGTCTGGTAGTGGATAAGCATGGTTTGCTTTTGAATGAAGTCTTGGTCAATTTGCCTAGATGGCATGCTTTACAAAGCTTGTCATGATCTGCTGATATCTTTGGCAGACCTACAACCAAGTTGTCCTTTGATAGCTTAGAGATGTACTTGAAGTTAAGATGACTGAGTCTTTTGGGCCACACCAACTGTTATCATTTGAGGTCTTTGCAATCAAACACAAACTTGATTTCCTTCCTACAGCATTCAGATCAACCACATACACATTTCTTTTTCTAAATCCAGTCAAGATTGTTGTTCAGGTGTCACTTTTCTTGATAAAGCAATGACTTGAGGTGAATTGACATGTCAATCCCTTATCACAGAATTGTGATATACTTAGGAGATTGTGCTTCAAGCCTTCTACTAGAGATACTTTGCTTATAGAGATTTCCTCGAATTATACTTCCATATCCAACTGTCTTCCCTTTAGAGTTGTCACCAAAAATTACTTAGGGACCCTTTGCTTCAGTAATGTTGGAGAGAAGATCTAGGTTTCCAGTCATGTGTTTAGAGCAGCCACTATCCAGATACCATAACTCTTTCTCCTCCTCATTGATGGCTATGAAGCATTCCTGAAATTTAAAAGTTTAAGAATATGGTCCCTTTTTATTTTTGGGTCCAGAGGGTTAGCAGCCTTTTGGAACCCATACCTGTTTAACCTTTGGAGGTGTGACCCCTTTAGGTTTAGGTATAAATCTCAGAAGACATTCATAAAACTTGTGACTATGGTCTTTACAAAGAGAACATTTGTGAAATCCTTGAACATGTTTGATGGTTTCTTTAGAGGTTTTCTGATGATCAGCGGTTCTAGGAGTGACATATCTGTTGATGATAGGTTTATTGAATTTAGGCTAATAATACAATTTCTTAGTGATATTGGGCTTAGCTATAGCAGGCCTTTTACCAAAAGGTTTTGCATTCTCAAGCATAAATTCTTTTATCCTTTTATCAGTGGAGATGTGGTTAGCAATCTTTCCTTTGAAAAATTTAATAGGATTGAGTTGAGACTTCTTTGACCTGTTATCAGCCACCACTGCTTTCACAGGATGTTTGATAACATGTCTTCGTTGCTCAGTCTCCCTATTAGTAGTGTCATTGGCCTTGACAATTTGCTTGCTTTTGGACTTGTTTGATTTGTTTTTGGAGTAAACAAATGGAACTTTGTTAAAACCAAGTCCTTACTTTCCCTTTTGAGAAGGATGCTGATCATAGACAACTTCCTCAGCCATTTCCTTAGCAATCACTTCAGCTGTCTCATTTTCTAGAGAACTTGATGAATTTCCTACATTGAACTCACTTTGAAAACTGATACCAGTTTTATCATCAAGAGGTTTTTGTTTTGAAATAATGGTATCAAAATTTTCTTTGGAGTTGTTTCAAGTATTAACAACCTTTTGGAGGTCATCTTTCTCAGAATTGATTTCTTTATGTGCTCAAGTAAGAATTCCACTTTTTCAGTTAAGGCTTTGTTCTCCTTTTGAGTCTTGATGTTCTCAGTTTGTTGTCTATTGAGATCTTTGATTTCAGACATCAAGGTAGATTTCTCAGAGACAGCCAACTCATGCTTTTTGGCTAATTTTACATAGGCAGTTTTAAATTTAGCAAATTCTTCTAGCATGTTTTTGTTGGTCTTGATGAGTTCTCCCATTGAAGGTTCATTGCGCTCATCATCATCACTATCATCCTGTTGAAATGGCAATGATCTAACTGAGTCATGGGGTAATTCCCTAGCCATAAGACATATGTTTGCTTCCTCAGCAAAGTCACAGGAATCATCCTCATTAGATTCTGTATCACACTAAGTGGGCATGTTGCTTTCATCAATGTTTTCAGCCACCATCCCTTTTTATTTTTAAAATTTAGATTTCAGACGTTTTTTGTAAAGTTCATATTTAGGCTTTGGACATTGTGAAGCAAAATGACATTGCTTCTTACAGTTAAAACAGACAAGCTCGTTCTTTTTTTGGGAAACAGTAGTTTTATAAGGAGCAGTTGTTCTATAAGGAACAATAGTCTTGTAAGGAGACTGCTTGTAGGAAGACTTGTTAAATTTTTTGAAACGTTGATATTTCTTAACTAACATGGTAAATGCTTCGTCAGAAAGAATATCATCACCATCACTAGATGTAGATGAGGTTTCATCAGGTGTAGAACATGAAGGTTCAACAGACATAGCTGGTAAAGATAAATTTTTTAAACTCTTTTCCATTTCTTGAGCTTGTTGAATTTCAAACTCATAAACCGAAAAACTTGCATAAAGATTTCTAAGGGACAATTTATTTAAGCCTTTTGATTCTTTCATGGCTGTAATTTTTACATGTCATAGACTGCCTAGTGCATTAAGAAATCTCATATTTATTTCTTTCTTCTCATATTTCTTTCATAAAGAATAGCAAGAATTTACTACCTCATAGAATCTGTCGTAGGCGCTTCTTAAGGTCTCTTTAGGATCTTTCTTGAATGAATCAAACTTCTGGATGCAAGTATATAGCTTGTTGTTCTTTGTTTCTCCATCACCTTCTAGATATTCCTATATAGCTTCCCACGTTTCTTTAGCTGTATCTAGATTGATGATTTTCTGGTAGGTACTGATGTCTACACAGTTGGTGATAATGTTAATAGCTTTTCCATCCAGAGCATCATTCTTTCTGTCTTCATCATCCCATTTTGCTTCTAGTTTTAGAATTTCAGGATAAGCGGTGGGATCAACAGCGGCTAACGTATTTGGCTTCATAGGAATCCTTGGACCATCTGTAACACATTTCCATAAACGTTTATCAATAGAATTCATGTGTCTTTTAACTTTATCTTTCCAGATATCAAAGTGAACTTCATCCAAGACTGGACAATGGTTCACATTTAAAGTTTCCAACATTTGATGAGCAGCCATTGGATCTTTAATCTCTCAAGAGTTTAATCTTGGAAAAACTTGTTTTTCAAAGAGTTAAGCTCTGATACCAATTGTTAGGTCTCAAGTTGCTCAAATAGGCTAGAAGGGGGGGTTGAATAGCCTATTAAAAATTATTTTAAAACGTTACTTCACAAGAGAGTTAGAAAATATTTTGCAGCGGAATGAAGTGAAGTAGGACAAGTTCAGGATGGCTGATCTTGATAAGACAAGATCAGCTGTTCTGAAATCTGTTGGAATTTTTGGAAGATAAGAATTAATAGCAATTCACAAGTGCAGAAAGTAAATGGACAGATATTTTAATATGGTTCACACTTATAAATAAGTGCTACATCCACAACCAAAGTGGTCAACTTTGGATTTAAAAAAACGTGTACTAAGTTTTTCACTAGAATCTTTACAAGATAGATCACTAATGGATCGTGTACAAAAATGGAGTTGACCAAGTGTTTGTGGGAGAATTGATATCTGCAAAGATATAATTCTTGCGTACTTGAATGCTAAGGATTGTAATCAATGAAGAGTATAAAGACTAATTGTCTAAGTGTGGAGCTCTTCAAAGAGTGCTTTTACAGATTTAGCTTTGAAGCTTTTAATGAACTAGTTGTTGAAGATGAAGAGTTCAGAATTTTAGAGCTTTTTAATTCAGAGAGTTCGATTCAGTGTTCTACTTCAATGCTTCAATGGAGTCTTCTATTTATACTCAGGAAAGCCCTTGTAGCCGTTGGAGATCTTCAGCCTTGGAGAATTTGAATTTGAATGCATTTAATGCTGAAGATATTAGCATTAAATATTTTTGATCTTGTTGTCCAAATCTAATAGTAAGTTCTGCAAAGTCCAGATAGTATTCTTTAAATTTGCCAAGAATAGGTAGACACTAATTGCAGGCAGAATGTCTTTTTCTGATATGTATGCCTAATAAGGAAAGAATCAATAAATGATGTTTGCAGGTTATCGTTGTATCAAAGTCAATGAAGGACTTTGCCGATAACTTAAGGCATATGTTCAGACAAGGTTATATCGGACGATCTTCAGGTCTTCAACATTGCTGATGAAGCTTGACTAAAACGAACTTGTCCAATGACTTGATGAACTTAGCTGATTATTAAGATAGCTGATCTGAACATGACTGATATATAACAGGTTATCGTCTGAAGACTAAGCTAATTACAGGAAGCAATCCTTAAGCTATACAAGTAGTTATCTAAGTACAAGTTGCCACTCTAACAGACACGTAGGCCCATTAGTCACCTTGTCTTAGACTTAGGTTATGGATACAAGCATATCTATACAAAATATAACAGGGGCCATTGTTTACTTGCAGCCACCTACATCATTAACAGAATACGTACAGCAGCCACTAATTTTCAAGTACCTTATACACTTTTACACAAAGCCTCACCTTCTTATGATCACCTTAGAACAATTGTCTGCCTCTGTTTTGCTTCCATTCACATCTCTGATAAATTTTCCCCAAGAGCTATTAAATGTGTTTTGCTTGGTTATCCCTATGACCATAAGGGTTATCTTTTATATAATCTCACCACCAAACAAACATTTGTGAGCAGGCATGTCATTTTTCATGAATCCATATTCCCTTTTCTTCATAAAGAGCCTGCAGCTTCTTGTATACCTGTCATTGACATTAACATGTCTCATAATACTGCATCTTTTAGCTCTCACACTGCAGTTTCTAATGTTGTTCCAACCTTCACTCCTTCCAATGAGCATCATCTTCATGCTCACTATGATTCTAATCCCGTTGTTGATCAACCTTCCAATACTGCTTCTCCTCCATCTATCATTCCCAAAACATTTATTAGAATCAAAACTCCTTCTTTGAAGCTGAAGGATTACATATATTGTTTCATCTGTAACTTCATAGGTTCCTCACATTACTTCCAAGCCCATTTATTCCAGTTTGTTTGCCATATGATAATTTTCATTCCACACATCAATCTTTCATCAATGCATTGTCACACACAATAGAATCTCAGTCTTATGCCCAAGCTATTCAAGATCCCAAATGGATTGATGCTCTTGAAGCTAACAACACATGGAAAATTGTGGACCTGCCACATGGGAAGAAGCCAGTTGATTGCAAGTGGATTTATAAAGTGGAGTATAACTCTGATGGAAGTATAGAAAGATTTAAGGTCAGGTTGGTTACAAAAGGGTACACTTAGACAAAGGGTGTAGATTATTCATAGACTTTTGGTCCTATGGCCAAAATGGTAACAGTCAGGACTATCCTTGCTATAGATGTTGTTAAAGGATGGGAAGTCCATCAACTTGATGTAAACAATGTATTCTTGCATGGGGACTTAGAGGAGGAAGTTTATATGTCTCTTCCACCTGGTTACAAGTCTTCTAAGTGCTCTCAAGCTATTTTCAAATTAACCAAATCTTTGTATGGTTTGAAACAGGCCTCAAGGCAATGGTTTGCCAAAGTAACTAAAGCCTTACTCCACCTAGGTTTTAGTCAGTCTCATGCTGAATACTCCCTCTTCACTTTGATAGAAGGTGATAAGTTTACTACATCTTTGGTGTATGTGGATGATATCATTGTGGCTGGAAATGATTTAGTTTCCATTACTTCTCTCAAGCAATTTATACTTGACACTTTCAGTATTAAAAACCTTGGTTCCATTAAATATAATTTGGGCATTGAAAGAGTGAAGTATTCTAATGGTTTTCATCTTAATCAAAGGAATTATGCTTTGGACCTCTTGGATTCTGCACATTTGACAAATGCTAAGCCTCTTACAATTCCTTTTGATCCCAACACTAAACTTTTGGCCTCTGATGGGACTCTTTTAGGCAATCCTTCTGAGTATAGGCAACTTGTGGGTACTATATCTCACAATTTTGTTGCCTAGAGCTTGAGTAAGTTTGTTCAAGCTCCCAGAACTTCACACCTTCAAGCTTTGTACAGAGTCCTTCGTTATGTCAAAGCATCGCCTAGTCAGGGTTTATATTTTCCTTCCAATAATCAGTTGCATTTGACAGCCTTCTGTGATAGTGATTGCCCTAGCAATCCAAATGATAGACGTTCTATCACTGGTTTTTGCATGTTGTTGGGTCATTCCTTTATTTCGTGGCACTCAAAGAAGCAGAGCTCGTTCCTCTGCCAAATCTGAGTATCGCGCAATGGCTACAGCTAGTTGTAAAGTTTTATAGCGCCACATTCTTACAGACTAGCAAGTAGTTGTTTCTCTTCCAGTCCCTTTACATTGCGATAGTTCTGCATGCTATCGTTATCGCTTCCAATCTAGTCTATCATGCCTATACCAAACATATCGAATTAGACTGCCATTTTGTTCGCGAAAAGATCAATCTTTGTCTTGTTCTTCCACAGCAAATGTCTACCAAGAATCAGCTTGCTGATATTTTTACTAAGCTTCTTGGCAAGCAGCTGCATTAATTGGCATTTCTTATCCAAGTTGGGGTGTGTTCAACATTTACACTCCCACAACTTGTGGGGGGGGGGGTATTAGACATAATGATCCACATGCCAATTGCAACGAAGGAAAGTTAAATAGTATGTTCGTTACACAGAAGCATGGGGAGTTGAAGCAAGATTTGAAGCAACTCATCAAGTTATCTACACTTGCAGTGCCTACGACATGGGTGTAGTATTTATATCATTTTATGGGCATTCTAGTCTTTTGTATATAGTTTGTTAATTAGCTGTGTTTTAGTTGGTTAGGAAGTTATTAGTGGTTTTATATAGTGGTTAAAGTTAGCTTTCCCTCCAAGTAGTTATTTTTCAGCATTTTGTAAAACCCTTTTCTTGCTTTCTGAATGTAGGTGAATTCCAATCAGTTCCACCACATAGTTTTGCAATTCAATCTCTTGTTTACTATTTTGATTCAATGGACGAATTAGTTTGATTATTTCAAACTTTACAATTAGCTTTTTGTCTGGTGTGGTTTAGCCATTTAGATCGAGCCTAGGCCCGCCCACACACCTAAAAGAAAAACGAAAGAATTAAATAAAATAAAATAAAATAAAGACCTAGTATATATGGATTTTGCTACTAATGACAAGACATGCATTATATGTATAGTTGAAGATGCTTTTTATTATTGCCTCAATGTGTCTACTATCGACATTGATTATGAAATTTGTGTTATTACATCTAAAATCGTGGTGAAACCGAAGATCTAATATCATGTTAAATTCTGAATTTAAGTTGTTAATGTGATGGCACGATCATTAATCTATTACATGTTTATTGAAAACCATGGAGTTTTGATAGGTTGCATAATATACATATATTTTGTTGCATATTCCCCTTGTTTTTTATATTTAATCATGCTTAGCCATCGAGTTTTGATGTGTTTCTTATTCTTGTAGGGGAATGGAGGGAATTGACAAAAATGAACTCAATTCATTGATTTTGTGAGCTGGGAGGTCCAGAAGCTGAATTGGAGTAAGGCGTGGTCACGGCTTATCAAACTACGGGTGCTGTTTTGCTGTATTGATAGAAGGTGTGGGCACGCTCAAGGCAATTTCGGGAATCATCAACAAGTGACACCCCAACTCCTAAGAAGTCAGTTTTTAAGTCTCCTAATTCAATTCCAAGAGGTCAAGCTTTGAATGGATGTATCTAGGCTAATTGAGGGAAAGGTGGGAGTATTTGCTCAGGTTGGTGGGTAGTAATGAGGGGAAATTGAAGAGACTTTTGTGGGGGTTTTTATTTAAACTTTGTGTTAGCTCTTATAACACCCACTTTTGGGTGAGACACATGATTAAACATTAGCTAATTTCCAGATTTTCTCATCTTCATTATTCTCTCACTATGCTCATGCAAGGCTAAAAGCTCTTTCCAACCAAAGGATAATTGAAGATTCGGTTCTACACGAGTTGTGATATCTAATTAGTTTTATTTTGTTCTTCTACTTCTCTATTATTTATATATTTCCTGCGCTTCTTAATACTGTTATTTTGGTTGATTGGACAATAAGAGCTCGTTGTTCAATTGTCAAAATAACAAATCGCCATTTTGAACGTCAAATCCGTAATTGTTTGACTGTTCTAATACTTGTGGCAATTAGTATAGGTGATTACAAAGAGGTGATTATTCTATGCAATGAGAAATATAATCTAGTCTAAATGAACCTACATGTGCGTTTGTTGGCTAGAATTAGTGGTCTCTCTCATTCTTAAAGATGTTGATAGAATAAATTCTATGATCGTATCTAGGATTGTTTATTGGCAAGAGAAGTAATTAGAGAACATTTCCTGATTATCGAGGAAGTAAGGAGAGATAGGTTGTTAGGTCGTACCAATAACCATAACTAATTTGGTAGAGAATAGAAGGATTATCTTTGCATCAATGATCAAGTCCATGAACCGTTTTTTAAATTGCTCCTTTGGTTGGATATTTCAATATATTGATTCTCTTTTACTTAAATCATTTTCTTGTTAATTTTCTTATATTACTCATCAATATCCAAACCCCCTGTTACTGTTTTCTTTATTTTCGCAATTCATGTCGAATTAAGTCTCGCCAATCTCTGTGGACACGACCTTGTTTACCACTATTACAAATCAATAATCTAAAAAAGTAAGATTTTATTATTGTTGGTTTTGGCAACCATCAATTTTTAGCGCCGTTGCCGGGGATTTTTTTTTTTATATTTTACTTGTTTTGATGCCCCGTTCTTCTCGTGCAGGAGGACCACCCTTGTACGATCCCGAGATTAAAAAAACTGCGAAACGTCTAAGAAAAGAAGCTAAACTTCAAAAGACACAAGAATCCTCACCGTCATCTCCCGAATTGGACATAGCACTTGACGTGTTAAACATAGCACTTGAGCTGGCCAAATCATCTAGCGACTCTGAGCTAGATCACGACATGGGCGAGGAAAGAACTTTGAGGGAGCTAGCCATTCCGGATGTTGATCAACAGCCACTATGCATTCAATACCCGAAAATGGAAGTAAATTTTGAGCTAAAGTCGGGGTTGATCCATTTACTCCTGAAATTTCGTGGTCTTGAGAATGATGACCCTCACAAACATTTGAAGGAATTTCATGTGGTATGCTCAAGCCTAAAACCCCAAGGAGTCACGGAGGAACAAGTCAAGCTTCGAGCCTTTCCATTCTCACTCATGGATGCTGCTAAGGATTGGCTTTTCTATCTTCTGTCGAGGTCTATTACTACATGGAATGGAATGTTAAGGTTGTTTCTTGACAAGTTCTTCCCTGCCTCAAGATCGCTGCGAGTATAAGAAGGGAGATTTGCGGGATCAAACAAAGAGATACCGAAACCCTTCACGAATTTTGGGAGAGGTTCAAGCAACTTTGTGCAAGCTGCCCACAACATGGGGTTTCTGATCAAATTCTCATCCAATACTTCTATGAAGGATTGGTACCAATGAAAACAAGGATGATGGATGCCGCTAGTGGAGGTGCAATAGTGAATAAAACACCTCGTGAGGCTAGAGATTTAATCACTACCATGGCAAAAAATTCTCAGCAATTTGGGTTTAGACATTTTCAAGGAAAGTGAATGAGGGCAATGTATCATCTCTTAAAAATCAAATTGCTAGTTTGACTTCTCTTGTTCAACATATGGCCACAGGAAATATGCAACAGGTAAAGGCTTGCGGGATTTGTGCTGATATTAGACATCCAACTGATATGTGTCCTACACTTCAAGAAGGAACTCAAGAGCAAGCTAATGCAGTTGGAGGATTTCCTGGCCCACCAAAAAGGAAGTATGATCCCTTTTCAAACACATGCAACCCAGGGTGGAGAGATCATCCCAACTTTAGTTATGCACCTAGACCTCAATTCATGAATTATCAGCCTAGACAACTTGCTCCACCACAGCCACAGTCAAATTGGCAACAACAACAGCCTTCCTCAAGCTCTATTATGTCCCTTGAAGACATTGTGAAATCCCTTGTCGTTAACACGCAATAATTTCAACAAGAGACGAAGACGAGCATCAAGAAGCTTGAAGATCAAATTGGTCAATTGGCAACTTCAATGAATCGACTAGAATCTCAAGGGAAATTGCCATCCCAACCGGTGATCAACCCAAAACAGAATGCCAGTGCGATTACCTTGAGAAGTGGAACAGAGTTGAAAGATCCTCCTTTGCCAACTAGAAAAAAGAGCCTCGAAGATAAAACAGAGAAAGAAGTCACGGCTCCCCAGTCTCAACCTAATCAATCAAAAGAATCACAAGAAAAACAGCTGAAAGATTTTGTACCAGTTCCTTCTTTTCCCTCTAGATTATCTAAATCAAAGAGGGAAGATGAAGAAAAAGAGATTTTAGACACTTTTCGCAAGGTCGAGGTGAACATTCCTTTACTTGATGCAATTAAGTAAGTACCTCGATATGCTAGGTTTCTCAAGGAGTTGTGCACCAACAAGAGGAAATTGAAAGGTAATGAATTTGTAAGTATGGGTGAAAATGTTTCAATTGTCCTTCAGAAAAAATTACCTCCTAAGTGCAAGGACCCAAGTATGTTCACTATCACTTGCAAAGTTGGTAATGTTAGAATTGAAAAAGTAATGTTAGATCTAGGTGCTTCAATCAATGTCATGCCATTGTCTATTTATAAATCCTTGAATCTTGGATCATTAAAAGAAACTGGCGTGATAATTCAACTTGCCGATATATCTATGTTTATCCTCAAGGAGTGTTGGAGGATGTTTTGGTGCAAGTTAATGAGTTGGTTTTTCCCGCTGATTTTTATGTACTAGATATGGAGGAAGAAAGTTCATCTCACCCAATGATTTTGTTAGGTAGCCCTTTCTTGAAAACATCTATGACAAAAATCGATGTGCACGATGGTACTCTCACAATGAAATTTCATGGCAAAATTATTAAGTTTAATATTTACGATGCCATGAAATATCCAAATGATATATCATCTGTTTTTGCTATAGATGCCATTGATCCGTTGGCGCAGGAAATGTTTGATTTGAGTGGTGATGATAAGTTGAAAGTTGCACTTAATAAATGCCTCACTGTTGAAAACTCACAAAAGCTGGTGAAGAAGTTTGAAATTGATCCTAACTTAGAAGAGGCAATTCATGAGTTAGACTCGCTTCCGTTTTTAAAGCATGATGTTTCTTCTGTTGAGTTGCCACTTTCTCATATTAAACTTCTTCCTTCAATTGTGCAGGCACCAAAGCTGGAATTGAAAACCTTACCAGATCATCTTAAGTATGCATTCTTGGGTGACGGGGAGACTCTTCCGATCATCATCTCCAATAAACTCTCCCCATTTGAGGAAGAAAAGTTGATTCGAGTTTTGAGAGAGTTTAAAGAGGCCATTGTTGGACTATTGCAGACATCAAGGGGTTAAGCCCTTCCACATGTATGCATAGAATTTTGACGGAGGATGGGTGTAAGCCTACTAGACAAGCTTAACGTCGATTGAATCCGCCAATGATGGAGGTGGTAAAGAAGGAAATCTTGAAACTTCTTGATACAGGTATAATCTATCCTATTTTGGATAGTAAATAGGTAAGTCGGTTCAAGTTGTTCCTAAGAAAACGGGAGTAACAGTGATAGAAAACCTAGATGGTGAGTTGGTGGCCACTCGTGTGCAAAATGGTGGCGTGTATGCATAGATTATAGGAAGCTAAATGCATCAACTAGAAAAGATCATTTTCCACTTCCCTTTATTGATCAAATAAGTGATTGGCAGGTCGTACACATTATTGTTGTCTTGATGGTTATTCAGGTTTCCACCAAATCCTAGTTGCACCCGAAGACTAGGACAAGACGACCTTTACATGCCCATTTGGTACCTTTGCATTTCGACGCATGCCGTTTGGACTTTGCAATGCCCCTGCCACGTTTCAAAGGTGTATGGTGAGTATATTTTCAGATTATATGGAGAACATCATGGAGGTATTTATGGATGATTTCACAGTTTATGGTGATTCTTTCGATGCATGTCTTTCTAATCTTGCAAGAGTTTTAAATCGATGCATAGAAAAGAATCTTGTTTTGAACTATGAAAAATGTCATTTTATGGTTGATCAAGGCATTATTCTTGGGCATGTTGTCTCCTCTAAGGCAGTTGAAGTTGATAAAGCTAAGTTAGATGTTATTAAATCTTTGCCTTACCCTGCGAACGTGCGGGAAGTGCGTTCTTTTCTTGGTCATGCAGGATTCTATCGTCGCTTTATCAAGGATTTTTCCAAGATTACACAACCCTTGTGTAAATTGTTACAAAAGCACGTGGTGTTTGAATTTGATGAAGCATGCAAAGAGGCATTTGATAAGTTGAAGGGCATGTTGACGTCCACACCAATTATCAAGTCGCCGGATTGGAATCTCCCGTTTGAAATCATGTGCGATGCAAGCAATTATGCAGTTGATACTGTTCTATGACAAAGAGTTGGGCGAGCCCATCATGTCATTTTCTATGCTTCGAGAACACTTGATAATGCACAGTGCAATTACACCACAACGGAGAAAGAACTTTTGGCTATAGTTTTTACTGTAGAAAAATTTTGTTCTTATTTACTTGGTGCCAAAGTTCTTGTTTATTCTGATCATGCAGCTCTTAGGTATTTACTATCAAAGAAGGAGGCAAAACCACGGCTCATCCGATGGATACTTTTACTACAAGAATTCGATTTAAAGATACATGATAAGAAAGGATCAGAAAATTTGGTTGCCGATCATCTCAGTAGATTGAACGCAAGTGAAGGGCCATCACCATTGAAGGATGATTTTCCTGATGACCATCTTTTTTCTGTTCAAAAGACAAAGCCATGGTATGCTGATATTGCTAACTTCTTGGTTACTGGGTCGTTACCAAGTGATTTGTCTAGATCTCAAAAGGATAAAATCAAAAGGGATGCTAGAAATTATTTTTGGGATGATCCTTACTTGTGGAAATTTTGTTCTGATCAAGTGATTCAACGATGTATGGCAGAATATGAGATTAAGTCTATCTTAAAATTTTGTCATTCGTTTGCCTGTGGTGGACATTTTGGTCCTAGGAGGACATCTAGAAAGATTTTAGAATGTGGATTTTTCTGGCTTAGTATGTTTCATGATTCATACATGTTTTGCAAGACTTGTGAACAATGCCAAAAAAACAGGGAGTTTAGGACGTAGAGATCAAATGTCCCTTACCCCTATTCTTGTTTGTGAAATATTTTATGTTTGGGGTATCAATTTTATGGGTCCTTTTCCGTCCTCTAACAGTACTGTTTACATTTTTCTTGCTGTGGATTATGTGTCAAAGTAGGTAGAAGCAAAGGCTACTCGGACTAACGATGCTAAAATTATTGCAGATTTCCTCAAGTCTCACATCTTTGTTAGGTTCGGGACACCAAGGGCCATCATTAGCGATCGGGGAACTCATTTTTGGACTAAGGTTGTAGAAGCCTTGATGAAGAAGTACAGTGTTACCCACCGAGTTTCTACCGCTTACCACCCACAAACAAGTGGGCAAGCTGAAATTTCCAACAGGGAAATCAAGTCTATACTCGAGAAGACTGTCAACCCAAATAGGAAGGATTGGAGTATGCGGCTTGATGATGCACTATGGGCTTACCGGACGGCCTACAAAACTCCGATAGGTATATCCCCCTACCATTTGGTATTTGGTAAGCTTTGTCATCTTCTCGTCGAGCTAGAACACAAAGCGTTTTGGACAATCAAGCAATGTAATATGGGAATGAATGAAGCGGTTGAATTGAGGAAACTGCAAATGCAAGAGTTGGAAGAGATTCGCAATGACGCATAGAGAACTCAAAGATTTACAAGGAGAAAACGAAAGCCTTCCATGATCGTATGATTTCTAGGAAAGAATTTCATGTTGGACAAAAGGTTTTACTTTATCAATCAAAGTTAAAATTATTTCCTGATAAGTTGCGTTCTAGATGGTTGGGACCTTTTGTTGTCACTAATGTATTTCTTCATGGTGCAGTTGATATCCAAAGTTTGGATACAGGTAAGATTTTTAAAGTCAACGGTCACCGGTTGAAACCTTTTTACGATGGTTTCCATGCTTATAATCTTGAAACGGTGAATTTGGATGTTTCGAGTTATTCCAACTTAGGTGCAGCAATGTCTAGCCAAAGACGTTAAAGAAAGGCTCTTTTTGGGAGGCAACCCGAACTTTTGTTTTGTTATTCTAGCAGTTTTTAGGAAGAGAAAAGCAATTTTTGCTCTTCTGCTGGCAGATTGTGGTTTCGAATAAGTCGTGCCCACGCTCTATTGAAATTCAGCTTCGGTTTTTGAGAAGTCCTCACAAGTTCTCTCCTCTTGTTTTATTTCTTAAAAAAAAATACGTAAATTTTAATTTGAGAATTTAATTTTAATTTTGGATACATGTTTTTATGCCCTAGGTCAAGCAATCGTTCCTCTCTCCTATTGCTTTCGATCAAGATCAAGGGACCGTCCTTCTGTCAATCTGAATTTCTTCGCTGTCACTGCTCCTTTGCTGTTCTGGCACCGCTCCTCCAGCCCGAATTCGCTATTGCTGCCGCACCTCTCACCTCAATTATGGTACGCTGCTACTCTGTTTTCTCTCTTCCACCATTCCACCGTTGAGTTCCTCTCTTCATATCTTCATCCCTTGCTTCCGATTCCACCATGAGAAAGGAAAAAGGGGACCCTAGCAGTGCTTCAAAATCGAAAAGAGCTGCTCGCCCGAATACCTATCCGGCCATCATAACTTGAGCTAGACATATCCCCCACTCGTAAAAGAGCACGAATTGGGAAAGGGATGCACACTCTTCCTCCGTCAGAGTCCAGTTTGAAGGGACATTTGGAATTCACAAAAAAGAAGGACAAAGAGAGGTATCAACAAGTTTTAGTTAGGCCAATCATCCCCTGTAAGTATATCGATAACCCCACCATGGATGCTTTCAATATCACAGAAACAGTGCATGAATTGATTAATAATATTGGATGGCAAGTCTATTTTTCAATTAGGTGTCCAGCTTTTATTGAACTCGTCAGGGAATTTTACACTACATATGAATTCAAAAAACCTGATGATTTCACGCTCATCAATAGCCCAGGGGTAGTCCAATTTCATTTAATGGGAAAATGGTTTAAATTGTCAATTATTGAATTCAATTTAGCATTTGGTTTTATTACTAGAGAATTTTCTCAATCTGAGGAATATCTTAATAGTGCTTGTGATTTCTGTGATGATTTTGTGCCTAAAAGATTGTATAAAGAGTGGTCCACCGACCGTGCCCACTATAGCCCAAGCTCATCGAGGGCTTCTTATTTGCACAACCCGGCATTGAAATATGTTCAAAGGTTTCTGGTCGAAAAGATTCTGCTGCTATCTTGACAAAATTTGAGTTCTATTTTTTTATGGTGCATGAAAAATCGTGTTAAGGTTAATTTGGGTTGTTGGTTGGCATCGCAATTTGCTTCTGTAGTGGCAAATAGGCGTCCATTGGTTTTAGGGTCCTTGATTACTCATTTGGCTATGCATGAAAATTTGATTGATCTCGATGATAATAATCTTCATGTTTCTTGTAAAATGCACTCTTTGGATTTGCATTATATGGAATCTATGGGCTTAATCACGAAAGAGGAAGGTGTCTTTTCTTTTGCTCCACCAGGTCGTATCTCGATCTAGCCGAGATGTGATCGTGCCCAGTCTTCTAGTCATAATACAACCTCGGCTTCTACAGACGGGAAATTTGAGAAACTTCAACAACAAGTGTTAAGGATGGAAGTGAATCAAATGACATTCTATAAGTTTATGGGATTCACTCCATCTTTCCCTCCGCCTCAACATTAGGTGTCATATTCTTAGATGCTCTACACTGTCAGGGAAGTTTCTCACTTCTTTTGTTCTATCATATTTTAGTTAGAACATCTATTTTTAGCATTGGGGACAATGCTTGGTTTAAGTGTAGGGGGACATTGAATCGGACTTGGTTTCTTGGCATTCTTTTAGAGATTTGAGTCCCGAGCATTTAGTTTTTGTTATTTATTTCCCCTCTCTGGATCTTTTGCTCCTCCTGATGCTTGTCCGTGGAAAAATGGTTAATTTTGTGTACGAAAATGCTTGTGAATTCTCAGTTTCATACCATGAGTAGTTGCTTGTGATGGTTGATTGATGGACAATGTGTAGGGTCTAACACATAGAACCCCCTTTTTGGTGAGATTTGAGCCATGAGCATTCATTACATATCATGCTACATGTATTTTGTTGTTGTGGGTTGTCATGCATTGTTGGTTTTTCTAGAACATGCATTTTTATGCATGTTTACGTCATCCCCCTTGATGAATTGGGTGCATTGAATCGAATGAGGGTGTTTAGGATAATAACCCACCTTTTCTTGAAATTTTTGCCTTTGTTTCTCAAGCCTACCCTAAGTCATAACCCCTAGTGAGCCACGTTGAGCCTTAGCCTTTTCCTTGCATTTTCACTGCAATACAAGCCATGATATCCTCTTTTGTTGACCATCCCTCTTTTTGAACCTTGAATTGAAGCATTGTATAAATTTGTTCGTTCTCACTCTTGATGTTATTCAAGATAGACTACAAGTTGTGAAATTTTAGTGTGTCCAAGGTCTACTACCTCATTGTTCTCTTCTCTTGGAAATCCCCCAATGAAAAAAGAAAAGCAGCAAAAAGGAAAAATGGTGAAAAAAAAAAAAGAAAAAATATGAAGCAAGAAAAAAGGGGGAGAAAACAATAAAGAGAAATATAGAAGAGATCGGAAGAGGAAAGAATTCAGAATTTTCTTTCTTGGATGCATATTTTGAGATTGAAGTAGATTTTCGACGTTGCTTCACTTTGTTGATTCTTGAGTAGAGAAGTTTGTATGGTTGCTTCAATTCCATTAGCCTAAAATTCCTTTCAACATACCTTACCTCAGCCCCATTTCAACCCATCTTTGACCATCAAATTTTTGTGCATCTTGATTCGTTCATAGGTGGAAAGGATATGATATATTTGCAAGATTATGGTTAAAAATGTTCCGTGTATTGACATGAGAGTTCATTAAAATATCACCCCATACACTTTTGAGCGTAATGAGAGAATCCTGTGAGATGTTGTTAGATCCTATGTATTTTACGTTCAATTCAATTGTTGCGGTGATTACTTGTTAGTATTGGTTCTTGGGAATTGCAATTTTGAACTCATGTTTTTGATGGGCGAAAAACATTTTGGATGTAGCAAAGGGAATGCATGGAGGATGTTGAGGGTGAAATAATGGCAAAAGCTATTTGACTGCTTGAGGGCAAGCATTGCCTAAGTGTGGGAGGAATTGATAGGTTACATAATATACATATATTTTGTTGCATATTCTCCTTGTTTTTGATATTAATCATGCTTAGCCTTCGAGTTTTGATGTGTTTCTTATTCTTGTAGGGGAATGGAGGGAATTGACAAAAATGGACTCAATTCATTAATTTTGTGAGCTGAGAGGTCCAAAAGCTGAATTGGAGTAAGGCGTGGTCACGGCTTATCAAACTGCGCGTGGGTGCTGTTTTACTGTCTTGATAGAAGGTGTGGGCATGCTCAAGGCGATTTCGGGAATCATCAACAAGTGACATCCAACTCCTAAGAAGTCAGTTTTTAAGTCTCCTAATTCAATTCCAAGAGGCCAAGCTTTGAATCGATTTATCTAGGCTAATTGAGGGAAAGGTGGGAGCTCAAGTTGGTGGGTAGTAATGAGGGGAAATTGAAGAGACTTTTGTGGGGGTTTTTATTTATACTTTGAGTTAGCTCTTGTAACACCCACTTTTGGGGAGACACACGATTAATCATTAGCTAATTTCCAGATTTTCTCATCTTCATTATTCTCTCACCATGTTCAGGCAAGGCTAAAAGTTATTTCCAACCAAAGGATAATTGAAGATTTGGTTCTACAAGACTTGTAAGATCTAATTAGTTTTATTTTGTTCTTCTACTTTTCTATTATTTATATATTTCCTGCGCTTCTTAATATTGTTATTTTGGTTGATTGCACAATAAGAGCTCGTTGTTCAATTGTCAAAATAGCAAATCGCCATTTGAAATGTCGAATCCGTAATTATTTGACTGTTTTAATACTTGTGGCAATTAGCATAGGTGATTACAAAGAGGTTATTGTTCTATGCTTTGGAAATATATAATCTAGTCTAAATGAACCTACATGTGCGTTTGTTGGCTAGAATTGGTGGTTTCTCTCATTCTTAAAGCTGTTGATAGATTAAATTCTATGATCGTATCTAAGATTATTTATTGGCAAGAGAAGTAATTAGAGAATGTTTCCTGATTATCGAGGAAGTAAGGAGAGATAGGTTGTTAGATCGTACCAATAACCATAACCAATTTGGTAGAGAATAAAAGGATTATCTTTGCATCAATGATCAAGTCCATGAACCATTTCTGAAATTGCTCCTTTGGTTGGATATTTCAATATATTGATTCTCTTTTACTTAAATCATTTTCTTGTTAATTTGATTAGATTACTCATCAATATCCAAACCCCCCTGTTACTGTTTTCTTTATTTTCGCAATTCACGTCGAATTAAATCTCGTCAATCTTTGTGGACTCGACCTTGCTTATCACTATTACAAATTAATAATCTAAAAAAAACAAGATTTTATTATTGTTGGTTTCGGCAACCATCAAGTTTTTAGTCTATTAGGACTTAATTAGGAGTAATGCACCTAGATCAAGAAGAGCTGTATTCTTGTTTGTTATCAGTACTTTTTGTATGTACTTATAACTCTCTCTCTCTCTCTCTCTCTCTCTCTCTATCAGTACTTTTTGTACGTACTTATAACTTGTATAATAACGAGATGATTTGCTTAGTATATATTAACATAAATAGATAACGATCATCTCCAACTCCAAGCAACAAATATATCTATGGTTTAATTAAACAATGCCATGCAAATAGTCTCCCTCCCACGTACAATGGTGCAAAATTAAGCTTTCATGTTGAGTTCATTAGAGACCCACCGATGATCACTGATCAGCGGAGAAGTGGCTTTCTCGCTTCTAGTCAGAAACTTATGAGTAGTTTTTTTACCCTCCATCTGAAGTAGTGTAGAATGTTGATCAGCTGGTTGCTTTCAAAGCATGAGATTCAACCAAGAATGGATCTACTGGAATATACTGGCCATTTTAGGATCATTCTATATAGTCAATGAACAAAGGAAAGTGATGGATTATTATATATATTTGAGAAGATTTGCTGATGATTCGGTTAAGAACCCAATGTTTCCGGTCCTATCTTACAACGTTCGTACAAAAACGCATGGAGGAACATCTTCATGCAATTTACCTTCCTTCTCCCGCTCAGCGTAAACGTGAAACAGACACCCGAGTTATTTCTCATTCCAAGAGAAGGCAAATACTTAAAAAAATATCTGTCTTACGGATATTTTCAGTAAAACAGATCTCACTGACCCAACACACTTTATGTTGGTGGACTGAACTGTAAGAGAGTGGAGCTCCGTCTTACAAATTAAGATCCATAAGACGGTCTCACTGGAGACCTCCTCCCAAGAGAATATTCCCATATCTCAACCTAAAACAGCAAATCTATATATATATATATATATATATATATATATATATTTTAAAGTTGGTGAGGATGCCTTTAAGTGTGCCACCTCATCCAACTTTTGGTTGTTTTAATTCTCAAGCCTCCAAGTAAGCATATCCTTTGGAGTGAAATGACTTTTCATTTCTAAGTCATTAGCTAATAATAATACCTAATAATAATAGGTTTTACTAAGTCATTAGCAAATCTATATATATATATATATATATATATATATATATATTTAAAGTTGGTGAGGATGCCTCTAAGTGTGCCACCTCATCCAACTTTTGGTTGTTTTAATTCTCAAGCCTCCAAGTAAGCATAACCACTTTTCATTTCTAAGTCATTAGCTAATAATAATACCTAATAATAATAGGTTTTACAATATGTATTATTATTAGGTAATACTAATAGGAGAAGGACTTTAGGAAATAAAATAATGTTGTCAATGAGATTTGAACCCACATCCTTTTAAATATGATTATACACCTTAAACCAACTCAACCAATTATATTATATGTAAAGATTTTAAAAACATATTATGTTATTCTATAAATTATTTTATAATATAAACCAACTAGATTTTATTTTTATATATGATACTCTCACCATGTTAAATTGAGTCTCATATTCTTATTTAAAACGTCATAAAATAATATATATAATATGCGATCCATATTAACAAAAATTTTAAATTATTTATTCAAAATTGATGCTTATGTTTTATTGATATTTGTGTAAATTTCTTTTTCAAACTGATAGTGTATAAAAAATATGTAAATATATATAGTATCCAATTAAACATTTTTTAATTATTGAATGATCTCTAAAAATTATTTCAAAAAATATAATTACAATTCTTAAACAATTCCCATTTGTTCAGAAAAATGTTATATTTCTTCAATATGTCCCAAAGTAAATATTTTATTTTTAATTTTGTAAATTTTTTCAAATATTTGTCTAAAATATCTTCACTAAGTGCAAGATGAAAAAAAGAGACAAAAAAAACCCAATAATATGATATCATTAAAGGGTACTAAAAAAATTTAAAAAATGTATAGAAACAAAAATATATGTATTGACCACCAATAAAAAATACTTATTTTGATACGAAAATATTATAATAAACAACTACCAATTTGTATATATTGACAAGACTTAACTTTTGTCAGACATGAAGTCAACAAACATCTATATTCAATAATGATAATTTTTTTAAAAAATATTTTTAAAATGTATCAATTGAACACAAAAGTTAAATTGCACCCGTGCATTGCACGGGCTTTATAACTAGTTAATGAGTATAGTAAGAATTGGAAAAATATAGAGGGTTAATTTGAGTCCGAATTAATGTTGGTGTACAAAACCAAAGTTAATGATTGGTGGATAGCTAATGATAACATCATTAATGATTGATATTTCCTTTTATTTAAAATTTTTTAATAATGGAACAAATTTCAATTACTTAAAATAATCTCTTTCCAAATAAAGATTAAATTAAGAATTATTACCGTCATTAAGATTTTACCATTCTATGCAACTACAACCAACTCATCCATCTCTCTTAATTCACCGAATAGAAAAGAACAAACTTCAATTAGTAGTTGGAGTTCCTCATCAATTAGTAAGGAAAAAAAAAAAAAAAAGTTTTTCTTCAACAATTAGTAACTCTTCCATCCCAAAGACTCAATTAGTAACTCATTCATCTCTTCTTCTTCTTCTTCTTCTTCTTCTTCTTCTTTTCTTTTCAATATTATATCTCTCTTTCTTCAACAAAAGAATTAGTAGTATATCGACAATTGGTGCACATAACATGTCATAATTGTTTGTCCAACATTGTATCAAAACATATCGAGTCACCAAATAACTCGTAGGATCCCTAGTCATTTTGTTAATTATATGTACCGTTAATGAAAATGTTAACAACAATAATTAGTACTAACAATCATGATGACATGATGATGATGCTGATAATAATATTAACAATATTAACAAATTAAGATAACGGCATCTATTGGTTAAAAAAATTAGCCACAAAAGTTAAGCATGGAGGTGATCCTTCCATTTAATACCCAACAAACAATATATAGGTGCTTCTGCTCTATATATACTATGTGCGTACGGAAGTTGGAGGAAGAGCTTGAAAACATATATTCACATTCAATGGATAGACGAAGTTATAATAGTAGTATCATTCTTCCACCTGGATTCAGATTTCATCCTACCGATGAGGAGTTAATTGCCCATTATCTTAAAAAGAAATTGTCTTCTTCTTCTGCTTCCAATCCTTTCGATTCATTAATAGCTGATATTGATCTCTACAAGTTCAATCCATGGGAACTTCCTGGTATAATCAGCCTCCCTTTAATTTGGTTATTCATTTTCGTATCCACGTAAGTGTTTATGAGTTGGGAGAATCTTGATTAGTTGTGGCTAAGTCCGAGATTATGTTACGATTTATTTCCAGGGGACCCTGGCAAAAATTTCATCGTGTATACCAATTGGTACTTGAATTTATTTATTTATTTATTTTCATATTGTGCAGACAAGGCTTTGTTTGGTGAGGAGGAGTGGTTCTTCTTTAGTCCAAGAGATAGAAAATATCCAAATGGTGCTCGTCCCAACAGAGCGGCTGCATCAGGCTATTGGAAGGCGACTGGTACCGATAAGCCTATCCTTACATTGAGGGGATCTCAATGCATTGGGGTGAAGAAAGCACTTGTTTTTTACAGAGGTCGCCCGCCAAAAGGCGTAAAAACAAATTGGATCATGTACGAATACAGACTCCCGAATAGCAGCCATTTGTTGAGGCTTCGAGGATCTATGAGGGTATGTCTGTGCCATCGTATTTCACTGACGAATTTTTAAATGATGAAAGAGGGATGCTAAATCACGAACTCATCTAAGAACTTAAGCCATATACCCATCAGAGTGCGATGCAAAATTAATTATTCATCTAACTCTCTCTGTCTGTTGTAGACTCCTTGAAGGGTCCATCCATATGACACCATGCAACATGGTATTTATCTGATATAAGCTATCGTTAGCTAAAACCATGCAATTTTGGACAGAACAAGTTACAAAGGTTAATGTGATTTCTAACTAAATTGGCTAGAGATATCAATATAATCCTAAAAATATAAGGTCAATAGTAGTTAATAACAAACATATTTACCTAATAAATTCGCCTTTAAAATCCTAGAAGTCTTCGTTAAATATATAGTACTGGATGATAAACTCTGCCAAGTTTTCCTCTTTTTGTTTAGTTAAAAGCATTAGCATTAGAAATCTTACCTCTACCATTGGCATTGCCTAACTTTTTATAACCTCTGTTGCAGTTGGATGATTGGGTTTTATGCCGAATTTGCCACAAGAATGACACAGCTACGAAGCCATGCAGAAAGACCTGCAAGAATTTCTCACCTGATAATGTTCTTGAGAGCTTCAAAGAAAAAGATGTAACGGAGACGATGAATTATTTTAAAGACTACAGGTTGGCTTCCAAAGGAAGTGAAACATTATTGGATGGATACGAACCCCTAGTAAATATGCAACCGGGGACTTCAGAAGGATATATTTCATACGGAATTTCAATTAATAATACTCAAACAAACCTACAAGTTTCTTCCATGACAGATGCACTTGCAACTATAAGAAGAGTGCTTTCCGTTGGAGCTTTCGATGATCAAGGGCCATTGATGCCCAATAAGGGACTACAATCTTCACTCGCCTCTAGCGACTCGGACAACTCGGGCATATTTGATTTTTCTTCCTTCTAAATTAGGAGTATACCCGCTTCAAAGTCATGTTATCGACATATAAATAAAATCATATGCAGTTTGTAACCAATTCTCAATTTCTTTTCTGAGAAGTTTGTGTTGGAAAAATTGTAAAAATAGTGAAGGAAATTGTGCATCTTGGTTTGCAAATTTTTAGTGGTTCGTTTGTCGAATAACAAAGATAAATGTAGAAATGTGTTCTACTCTGTGAGAACATCGAAATCATATATTTATTTGTCTAAAATGATATTTGGATGATAGAGATATTAAGGCCTAAAGTAGTTGGGTTGAAGTTGGAAAAGTGGGTTTGTCCCACATTGGAAAGAAAGCACAAACAAGGCTAGTTTATATACAAGCTCCTTTCTCTTAGGGACTAAGATTGTATAGTATAGAGGCTCTCTCTCGCACTCGCCTGGAGGGGGTTGCAAATCTCAGTTTGATTCGAGGTCTGGACAGTCTCGTGTGCAAACGCAACCTGCGGACACGAGTGTCGGACCAAATCGAGCCGCTTAGCCACATATTGATTTCTCCTGATTTGTAACAGACAGACGTCCATAAACCCTCTTGCGGACACGAGTGTTGGACCAAATCGAGCCATCGAGCCCGTTAGCCACATATTGATTTCTCCTGATATAAACCCTCCTGCGAACACGAGTGTCGGACCAAATCGAGCTCCTTAGCCACATATTGATTTCTCCTGATTTGTAACAGACAGACGTCCATAAACCCTCCTGCGAACACGAGTGTCGGACCAAATCGAGCTCTTTAGCCACATATTGATTTCTCCTGATTTGTAACAGACAGACGTCCATAAACCCTCGAAGCACTTACGGTGAGGAGGCGAATCTGTTTTAAGGACACTGTGTCTAACACTCCTATGGACACGAGTGTCGGACCAAATCGAGCCATCGAGCCCCTTAGCCACATATTGATTTCTCCTGATTTGTAACAGACAGACATCCATAAACCCTCGAAGCACATACGGTGAGGAGGCGAATCTGTTTTAAGGACAGTATGTCTAACACAGGCCTCGGATCATACTAGAAGAATTATTCCAGAATTTTAGTTTCTTTATTTTATAATTTTGTCCTTTTCCAGTTTCTATAATTTGTTAATTCCTAATTATTGTAATAATTTTTATAACAAACTTAAAACAGACTCCTTAAAGGGATAATAGTTTTTATAATAGCAGCTGTAGACACCCAGAATTTGTACCCTTACATTATACGAATTGTCCTATAAACAATTGTTTTTTTACAAATGGACTAACACTTATTTCTATATATGATTATTTCAGGAAACAACATATACAACGGACTGTCAACGTCCAACAAATACAATGACTTCGGTTAGATCAACATCAAGGGTCAAACTCGAAGATATAACCTATTCAACAGGACTAACGACGTCCAACACACAAACAAACTTCAGTTAGATCAACATCAAGGGTCCAGACTGAAAACATGCAGCTTAGAAGGGTCAAAGTGCAAGACACAAAGCCTGAAAAAGTCAAAAAAACAAGTTTGGTGCGCTGAAGCCTTGCTGAGTGCGCTGAAACAACAAATTAAAACACAGTTTGGTGCGCGGGCACCATGTCATGTGCCCCGCGCACCAAACCTGCAATTGCCCCAGAAGTCAAGTTGCCGGCTGCCGAAGACTTTGAAGGCATTGAGGAAGCTTCGTCCAAACTTGGGTCATAGAGTAACTCTTACGTCCTCCCCTATATAAGAGCTCCCAGCTCTCCCAACAAAAGAGAGAAGGAGAACAACAAGAAAAAAAGGACTCCCTTTCAAGAGATCACACACACACACACACACACACACACACACACACACAAAACTCTCTCTCTATCAAGCCTATTTTTGAGGAAGAAAAGAGAGAAAGAAAAGATAAAAGAGTATTGACTCTCACTCACACACACAAAATGTAAGCCTTCTTTTCTTCGATCGGTAGCAGTGGAAGCACAACGGTCAGGCTACGAGCTAGCTTGATCCAATATAACACAACGGCCTAAAACTTGGCCCGATTTCTGTAAAACGACAGAAGGTAACTCCTTCCGTTCGTTAGTACATTTAATATGTAAAGTATATTTTAAGAATGTAAATATTTTGATACATTTTAATATATGTAAATACATGTGAAATATATATATTTTGTCACATAAAATAATAAACTTACGATACTTAAATACGAGTATGCAAACATGTAGAGACCGAAAGGGCGAGTTGGGTGCGTAAAATCTTCCCAAATCGTAACTTGGCCCCCGAACCCATAATCTAAAGTTTTTCTCCCGTTTACTTTATAAACGAGAGTGGCGACTCTGTTTTTAAAATAAATGTGTTTTTTCACGTTTATCGAACACACAATCAAACAGAAGGGAACCACAAGAGTGAAAAAGGCCCGAAGTCGAAACGATCCGAGTCAGATCGGGGGCGCTCACAGTGCGACTCTGTTGGAGACATTTGTTTTTAAATAAATAAAAACGAAAGTCAGACTCATTTTTTATAAATGATTACATGCTCACATATTTAAATATTGCGAATTTTTTTGATTTCAATAACATGACTAAAATGTTATTTGTGTAGTATATATATACTACTCTATCCATACTCACCCCTGCAGGTACAAATTCATTTATTCATTTTTGTACATTTATTTCGGGCATCAACGCCTATCATTCAAATTGTACATTCATTTATGTCTTTTTTATTTATGAAAATAAGACACAAATGTAATAATTAGAAATATGATAGAATTTCTATTTTTTTTAATTTTTTTTCTCATTTTTCCTCGGGGCTTTAAACCCTCGATCTGTGGATGTGTTCTTTTTTCTGCTAATTTAAACTACTAACAAAACACAACCCATATCACATGAATCAGAAGAAATTGACATATCTCCCTCTTATTCTGTATATATCTGTCTCACTTTCATTTGTTATAAATGTAAAAAGAGACTCTTATACGCTGCGCACACACGCACAATCATTTATTCTGAACTGTTGCCAAGCTTCAAACCCTAATATAGCCACGTTGAAGTGAAACTGGATAAGTCATGCGCCCAGTATTCCTTCAGCCGACACTATCCCTTTCCGCGCGATTACTAATCATCCCCTGGGAAGTAAGCCATTCTAACCCTGCATAGCCACGCGTAATTCATATAGATTCCTAGGACACTTCAAAAAGACCGATTGGTTCTTATTGTTACAGACATACTTTGTCATTCCTGTGCATAAAGACAAAAAGAAATAAAAAATCAAAAGAGTCGTCGACCGACAAAGAGTCTGTTTGATCACAGCAAAGAAAAATGGTAAATAAACACCAAGGAAATCAAATAAAAAAAGAGTCATACTTTCTCAAAAGAGAATGGTCATGATCAAAAGGTCGAAAAACATTCTTATGCACAGGATTAACAAAAGAGTTGATGACATATGCCTAGACAATTCGAATGGTGGATCCTGAAGAGAATATAGTCCCTTCGCCTGAGATCTGTCCAATCTTGGAAAGTCAAAATACAGGTGGAAAACGAAGGTCCTATATTCTAGCGAGAGAATCCACTGTTTTAAGAACGGTTCACAAAGTCAAAACAAAGCATTGTCGCTTGTGCAACCTTCATAGGGTGAGTCGGGTCAAAAGGAAAAGAGGAACAATAAAATTATGTTGTACCCAGAAACACTTCCAGAACCTAACTTTTACCCATATCCCAACCTTTTAGAAACCTAGCCTTGAATTGGAAAAGGACTAGCGCTGGGAGGTTAACAAGAGTATCAAGTCTGGGTTTAGAATCAAGCATAGAAAGTCTGTATTGGAATCAGATGGCCGATCAAGAAGATAGAACTTCTGCAGGATATGACACAGGGGCTCCAGGATACACTCTAACCCTAGCGATGTAACAATGGATGGACCAAAACATGGAAACCTTGATCAATAGGTTTTCAGCCCTTATCCAAGGTCAAGGGGCTGATAACAGGACTTTACCCGTTTCGGCAGGAATCGTTGACCCATCACCCTCAAGCATGAATGCAAGTCTGCCCAATCCAAACACCTATTCCACATATCCGCATACCTACTCTCTATATCCATATCCCCCATATCCAAACACTTACCCATCCTACCTTAACACATTTCCTCCTTAGCTAAATGTCGATCCAAACATTCATCACCAGTCTCAAACTACCACAATCCCAATCCCAAACACAATTCGCATCACATCTCTGCCTACCAACATTCTTTTCCCTAATCCAAATGTATTCTCATTCTACATGACCAATCTAATCCAGGATAGTCTTCACCTAAACCCAAACAGTTACAACCCTCAGCCTTCAGCCAAACCAATATATCCATTTGCTGGATATGCACTACCTTACCCAGTTCCTCCAGTGGGACAGTTCCCGGGCACAACCATGGTTGATACCAACGATGTTGAACTCGCAAAAAAAAGTGAAATCAGAGAATTGAAAGACATGGTTCTTAAAGTCTTGAACAAAGGCGAATTTATCGCCCGATCAATGACACTTCAGTTCGCTACCATTTTACCACCAAATTTTAAAATGCCTGATATCAAGAAATTCAATGGGACAGGATGCCCTATTGCCCATCTTAAGTCTTACGCCCATGCTATGCAGCAGAGAGGGGCAAACTTCGAAGCAATGGCCTCTAATTTCCACTTAACTTTAATTGGGACTGCCAAGCAATAGTCGATGTCTGTAGACAACACTGTGATTGCTACACGGAATAAACTCGCAGATGAGTTTCGAAAGAGGTACAAAGATAACAGTAATTAGGAAAAACACAGGAAAGATCTTGATTCGTGTACCCAAAAGAAGAAGGAGACATTTTCTGAATATGCCGAAAGGTGGAGAAAGAAGATTGCCCAAACCCTAGATAGGTCTGACCTAGCTGAACAAGTCAGGATCTTTTTGAGAAACCTTCAGCCGATTTATCTGGATCGTATGCGTTACCTTCCTTACGCTGACTTCTCTGCAATCTTAGATGTTGGATTTCGTATTGACATGGAGATCCGTACCAGACATATCAAGGTTGATCCCCCTCCAAGCTCATTTCGATATTCCAAAGGAAAGGCAGCAACAACATCTGCGCATGTTGTAAATTTGTTAGGGAATGTTCCGACTATGGCCTTGCCAGTTATACCATCTGCTCAGAATTATAGAAATATGCATTTTAATTATTCACCTGATGGGTTTGTGAATGCATTGGGAAACAACAATAACAAAAGTTCAAAAAATAACTTCCGCAAAAATGACAGACATTTTGATGAGTTACACGCGCCCATGTCACTGATTTTTTGGGGGCTGAAAGCACAAGGAGTCCTCAAACCTATCGAAGGTTACAGGCCTCCCAATCCATAGCCTGCCACATGGGACCATGCGAAGTATTGTGAATGTCATTAGTCTAGTGGGCATTTCACTGACAAATTCTTCATGCTCCAGCGAGCAATCCAAAATCTGATCGATGACAAGATCATTGAAAAACCACACCCCATGCCTAATGTGGTAAACAATCCTCTGCCAGCTAACCATGTCAATGCCATCTAGTTTAAAATAGAAAATGTGAATTCCCCCGCTTAGTTCGAAGTCAGCAATGATCCATTATCGTACCTCTTAATCCCTTGGTCTTCAAAGGAAGAGAATTTTGAATGCAACATGCTCTCTTGGAGTGACATTTTGTCCAGTGCCCAGGGTACTTCCCAAGTAGAAGTGAACAACATCGAAAAAGCCTCATGGATAGAAGGCGATGTCTCTCATTTCACTCGATTTAGTCGTACATACCAGGCTGCTCAAGATATGAGTGGTGCGTTAGGGAAAGATAAAGAAGTTGATACCAGTACCAAGGATACTGGGGCTAAAGACATTGAAGACGCTTTCCTTACTCAGATGAAGAAGACTCAAGCCAATATTTCCATTTGGGGTCTTCTCTGTTCCTCCAAGACCCACTGCGACAGCCTTGCCAAGTCATAGAGTCAGGTCATCATTCCTATTAGGACCTCACCCGATGAGCTGACTCAGATGATTTGAAACATCCATTTTGGGAACGTTCTCATGTTTACTAACCTTGATTTACCAAAGGAAGGTGTCGACCATGTTGATGTACTGCATATTACTGTCGGTGTCCAAGAAAAGAAGGTACCCAAGGTTCTGGTAGACAACGGTTCATCTTTGAATGTTTGTCCAACAACAACCTTAGTCAGGCAGGGAACAAAGATTTCCATCCTAGCTCCATCATCGCAATTAGTATGAGCCTATGATAACACCAGTCGATGTGTGCTCGGGGTGGTAACACTTATGCTAACCATTGGCCCGTTGGAAATGCCCGTCGAGTTTCAAGTATTGGATATCCCTTCTACCTTCAGTCTACTGTTAGGTCGTTCGTGGATTCATGGCATGAAAGGGGTAGCTTCATCACTCCATCAATGTGTGAAGTTCATCCACGAGGATCATATAGTCATTATTTTGGTAGACAAACTCATGGAGTCAAAAGAGAAAGGGGATGTTCCTATTCTCGAAATTTAACATGATGACACTGGCATCTTTTTGAGCGGATTCGAAGTAATCCCTCACGAGAGGGTGAATGCAATCCAGCACACAGAAGAAACGAGCATCAGTTACAAGAAAGCTATGGAACCTAGAGAAATAGTCCCTTATTGCATGATCCGCAATACAGGCTATATGCCATGACTGGGGCTGGACAAAAGTCAGCAAGGCAGAATCAACCTAGTACAAGACGACATCAAAGAATGCATACCACCTTTTAGGTTGCGATACAATCCAACACCTGCAGAAGTAGCAGCAGTAATGGAAGAGAAGCGCAAGAGAAACAGAGTAGTTCAGAGGAACCAGCCGTACACGGCACCTCCCATGAACCTCTACAGGAAGACCCTGAACGGATACTTTGTCAAGCATAGAGAAACCATGGCTTACCTCAAGTTCCCTGAGCCATGGATGGATAACAGCAGAAAGATGCACTCCAGATGGGAAATCTTCAACAATATTAGCCTCATAGCAGAAGAAATGGAAAAAGTGATTATTGGCCCTCCTGACACCTCTTACAAAGTGGTGACAGTCGAAAACACATGGACTATTGATCAGGAAGATTCTGCCCTGGCCTTACTCGGAGAAGACTTCATGGGAGATAGTTTCCTGGGATTGATCGACGGAGCAGTAGATAGCACAGAGGACTTAGTAGCAGAGTTTGAGACAGTGGCTTACAATCTGCTTTAAAACTGGTACACTACTACAGGACCGTTGCTGAAGGCCGATGATCTGGTGGAACACTTCGGATACACCTTCCCCCCTTATTTCCCTCTTCTTAAGAACTGGTCATCAATCGATTCTACTCCCGATGCCAAAATTGAGGATCTCACCTGTGAGGACCTCGATAAGGTGGTCAACCTTGTAACCCTTCCTTTCGTTAATGATAATGCAAGTGTTTTTGTGTACTCCTTAGTTGCTAATGTGTTAAAAGATGAATTAACTGAAAACATGATAAATCATCCTGTTAATAATGAATCGATTAATAATGGGGACCCAAAAGATGAAGACTTTTTATTTGAATTAACTAAGATGATCAAACAACAAGGGGAGCGCCGATTGGAAGCTCTGCAAGAAGACTTGTCCACCATCAATCTGGGGCTGAATGATGAAGTCAGAAAGGTCAAGATTGGAAGCTACATGCAAGATAAAGAAAGAGCAGCATTGATCTGCCTGTTAACAAAATTTTAGGATGTGATTGCCTAGTCTTACGAAGATATGCCTGGATTGGATCCAGTGATTGTTGAACATCGGATTCCGCTGTACCCCGACGCCAAGTCGGTGAAGCAGAAGTTCCGCAAAATCAAGCCTAAATGGTCCCTGCAAGTCAAGGAAGAAATCATCAAGCAGTTGAAGGTCAAGTTCATCAAGGTAGTAGAATACCTGATATGGTTATCCAATATCGTGACAGTATCGAAACCGAACGGTAAGGTTCGAATTTGTGTGGATTTTAGGGATCTCAACAAAGCATCTCCAAAAGATGACTTTTCCCTAACCAATATAGATATTTTGGTAAATGCAGTAGCTTCACATAAGATACGGTTTTTTGTGGATGGAATGCTCGATTACAATAAGATCAAGATGGCAGAAGAAGATCAGGAGAAGACTTCTTTCATCACCCCTTGGGGAACCTAATGTTATACAGTCATGCCCTTCAGATTGAAAAACGCTACATACTAAAGGACTGCTACCACACTCTTTCATGACATGAATCACAAAGAGGTAGAAGTATGTGTGGATATTCAGTAGATGTAGACGGTGCTCATTTGAGAGATCTTTGCAAGCTCTTTGAAAGATTGCGCAAGTACCAGATGAAGCTCAACCCCACCAAGTGCACATTTGGGGTCACCCGAGGAAAAGTCTTGTGATTCATAGTAACCGACAATGGAACTGAAGTGGATCCTGTAAAGGTCAAAGCCATCATAGATATGCCGCAGTCAACAACTCCGAGTGAAGACAAAGGCTTTTTGGGCCGATTACAGTACATCAGTCGTTTTATTCAGCAGCTAACATCCATGTGTGAACCTCTGTTCAAGCTTCTCAAGAAGGATACAGATAGAGAATAGGATGAAAAGTGCCAGCAAGCATTTGAAAAAGTCAAGGAGTACCTAGCTAGTCCACTAGTTCTAGCTCCTCCTTACAAACTAAAGCGTTTATCATTATACCTAACCATCATGAACACCGCGATTGGAGCCATGTTGGCACAAGAAAAGGAAGACTCTTACACTGAGAATGCCATCTACTTTGTTAGTAGAAAGTTGCAGGGCAGCGAGTTAAATTACTCCGCATGTGAGAAGAGTTGCACAGGTCTAGTATGGGCGACGCAAAGACTCAAGATTTACTTGCAAACATTTCCTGTAAAGGTGATTTCTAAGATGTATCCGATCAAATACATACTTGAAAAGACATCACTTTCGAGCAGGCTTGCCAAGTGGTCTTTCTTACTAAATGAGTTCGACATAACTTATGCAAGGGGAAAGTCAATCAAAGAAAGTGTAATAGCCGATCAGTTGGCAGATCTGCCGATAGAAACGAAAGAGTTTAAAGAATCGGATTTTCCTGATGAAGGGGTTCTTGAAATTAAGGACAGCACGTGCAAATGTTAACTCTTCTTTGATGGAGCCGCCAACAAAAGAGGTTACGGTATAGGGATACTGTTGATCGATCCCATGGATACACATATGCCCTTGGCCATACGATTAAAATTTGAATGTTCCAACAATACCATCGAGTATGAAGCTTGTAGAGCTGGTTTCGAGGAAGCCTTGAAAATGGGCGTCGAAGAATTGGAAGTAAACGGTGATTTAGCTTTGATCATAAATAAGGTTGAAAGGAAATGGAAGACGCAGGATGCTAGATTGCAGTTGTATCATGCCCGCTTTACAGAAAAATTTGAGTTCATATCATTTCACTATCTCCCCCGAGATAAAAATCGCTTTGCGGACGCTCTGGCAACTTTGGCGTCGCTAGTTGAGATCCCCGCTGAGTTCAATGTCCAACCCTTCGTCATTGGGACGAAGCATACACTAGCATTCTGTTTTGCCATTGAGAAGGACCAAGAAAGAGCCGATGGGCCTTGGTACCTAGATGTTTAGAATTTGCTAAAGAAGGGTGAGTATCCACCTCACACTGAGAGAAAAGGCAGGATTGCCTTGCGAAGATGGGTTTCCCAATTTGTAATCAGTGATGATAATCTATACAAAAGCCATTATCAAGGACTTAAGCTCCTTTGCATCGATCAAGCGAAAGTCGAGCAAGTCATGAATCAGCAGCACGGCAGCACGTGTGGTCCGCACATGAATGGGCATATACTCTCAAAGAAAGTATAAAAAAAGTTAGGGTTAGGGGTATTTTTTGGCTTAAATCGCAATATGGCTACCCTACTTTGACAGGAAATGCATTAATATATAAGCTCACACTACTATTTTTTTTTCTTAATTTTATCACTATTCTTGGCATATTGGGTCAATAAGCTCACTGAGCTGAACTTCCGTTAGTTTAGTTGGATTGAGGTCAGCGAAAAGACAATAATGTCTTATGATCAAACCTAGAGTATCTCATTAGTTTAGTTGGATTGAGGTCAGCGAAAAGACAATAATGCCTTATGATCAAACCTGGAGTATCTCATACCCACACTCTCTCCTCTCTCCTTTGATTTTATTTTCACCAAAAGACAAATCAGAATGATCGTAAGTAATATGATTCTTAATTATCTTCTTCAGATTTCTCAAATAGGTTTTCTTTTAGATTGACTAAACATGGGGTTCCAAATAAAACAACAACAAGAAAAAATCCAACCATGACAAAGATGAGAAAGCCCTCAATTGTCGAACCCTCACCACCAACGGCCTCACCGTCATATATTGTACTCAATGGCCTTTTAGAAAATATCAGTTGCCAAGTTTGCCAAACAAATACCGGCAAACCATCTTCTTAACTCTAGTTGTGTCATTTAATTTGGCTGATATCAATGGACTTAATCAAGTTGGAAATGGGCATTGGCATTGCCAAAATGTAGGTATACTATTTTTCCACATAAAAGTTCCTCTTTGATCATTTGGAATATTCAGTATTTAGTGAATTATATTAAAAGAATCAAAGATTCTAACAAAAAGCACCAGTGGTCTAGTGGTAGAATAGTACCCTGCCACGGTACAGACCCGGGTTCGATTCCCGGCTGGTGCATTTGAGCTGTGATGACAAGCCATTTGCAATGGAAGGGTCCGTTGCCTAGTCTGAATTAAGACGATATTATGGCATTGCTGAGCTCTTCAATTTTGTTTTGTTTTTTTTCTTATTGTTGTTTTTTTGTACTTTTCAAGATTTTTTTTCATTGAAAATCCTAATTCTGGGATCATGTTTTCCCCTTATCTTTCTTTTGCTATCTTCACTCATAGAAGCAGTGAAATGAACTTTAAGTCATTTTTCATTTTCACACCTATTATGTGTAAGCGTCGTAACGACTCCAAATTTTTAGAGGAGACAAGAAGATAAGTAACAAGAATTACTGGTAAAATTCTTGAGAATTTCTTGGAAAGAAGCTCTACCATTTGCCTTGGTATTTTATTTAACTCATCTCATTAATTTTTAGCACTTGTTTTATGTTAAACTATGACTGTGCTTTCATCTTTAGGAACTTAAATTGTTTTTAGCTTCCTGTCTTCATATTTAAGCTGTCTTTGATGATCCTCTTCATTTAGGGGTAAATGGAATAACATTAATTCATTCATTCCACTGATCTCATGGCCGGGTCATTTGAAAATGAGCTGCCCGGCCTCTTTGTATATTATTGATACGTGAGGATAGTGATCTTGTTTATATATGGGTAAATGGTTATATGAAGCTTAACAACGTACTTTAATTAGTTTGAGATATGCTTTGATGAATGAGGATACTCTTGTATCCATCAACATAAAATTTCAAACTGATCGATCGTCTGATAAGGTATAAAAATATCCGAATCTCGTTCGGCATATGTTAGATAAATACTTAAACAAAGTAATTTCCGTATATCATCAAGTAAACGCGCGATGTTATCTAGTAATTCTTTATCGCATCGCAGTAACACATTGAATTGCATGAACGGATAGTGACAGCAACTAATTACATGGATGGCGACAGACATGAAAATATCTGACGATTTAATAAAGAAGAAGATAAATCCAAACAAATATATCCCTGGAATAAATAAATACCCAAATCAAGCTCATCGTACAAGGCTTATAACTAATATAGGACAAATCAATGATGGAGATTTACATAGAAAAAAATTGCTGACCAAAATCCTATAGAGATTTGGATCCAACAGCTTACCAATGTCTTAAAAATTAGTATTATAAATTTCAGAGCGTGCCAAAAAATTTAAGAACTTTATACCCTTCAAAACATATTCTACATTTCATGGTTTTCTTAGTCGGAACAATAGCCTGCATGAATTTACTGCAAAACCCCTTCCCTAATCCCCTCTTGAACCTCTGTATGTTGTAGTCCTTTTGCATGTCTTGATTAGTAGAGCTCGGGTTAGACGTTAGAGTTACAAGGAGATCGAAGGAGATCAGTAGCGAGCGATAATCTCTCATTAGAGCACTCTCTTTTTTTTCTTTTTCCTTTTTTTTTTTTTTTTTGATATCCTATGGAGGTGTAAGAAGGGATCGAATTAACCTAATACCTCACACTTTGTGAAACCCCATTTCGACTACTGAGCCACCTCTTGAGGGCCTCGTTAGAGCACTCTCGATCCCCCTAATAACAGTTAAAAGAGCATGCGTAATCACTTGCATAATCGAGATAATAAACATATTGTAGGGGTAGCCATATTGACGCAGCAAAGTTGTTACCACGAGAAATTCCAAGAACAAGGACGGCTTAGGGTTTTCACAATGAGAGAAAACGTTTTATATTAATCAAAAAGCTGCTCATAACAATGTTTAAGAGGGTATTTATATGCCCTAAAACCAAACCCTAAAGGAAACGACAAAAGTAAATAAAGAAATTTCGAAGCCTAAAACAATATTTAAACAGTGTTTTTCGGGCCAAAAACGAAACACGTCATGGGTGAAACTGATGAGTCTTGTAGATCTCATCGAGAGCTTCGATTTGATATGCGGTGGGTCCCGTGGTTCATCCGGGATCAAAAGTTATGTCCAAATTATGCCCTACCGACAAAAGACTCCTCCAATTTATGATTTCTACTAGTACTAGTTCTGCCTATTACCACTTTGCCCCCTAACTTTCCAATCTTCCTTCCAAAACTCTTATTGTCTTCCATCTTGCGCAAATATACTTCAGCCACATGTTCTACATCACATATCCTGTAGTACAGCAGGCAGTACGTGAGTACTGTACTTATCAATGTTCCATTACAATATTTGTTTGACTGCATAACGTATTATAGTACATTTATACCAGCATATATAGCTATATTAATGTTGTATTTATTTTTTAAAATCTTTTTAATGCAGTGTCCTTATATGTTTTTCGGGATAAACTAAATAAATAGTTTGGAAACATCAAGGCTATTGTATATATCCTTATGTTGTCCATCTAATTGAAGTCCAACCATCGAAAATAACTATATATATGTTCTGTTTCCTTTGTCATATGTATATATAAGTGGAAGCTACTCCATATTTGCAGGAAACAAAGAAGATACTAACATTCAACAAGAGCTGGAAAATAATCACGAATTCAAGTTCTTTGTAAAGATTCCGTTATGAAATAAAAATAAAAATTCAAGGCATTTGTCTTTGTTAGAGCCTCCCACGCACCAAAAATAAAAACGAAATAAAGTGCTAGTATAGATGGATTTTGCTACCAATGACAATACTTGCATTATACGTATTCGACATTGATTATGGCATTTGTGTTATTACATCCAAGACCTTGGTGAAACGAGAGTTCTAATATCATGTTATATTTCAAACTTAAGTTGTTATATCATGTGATGGCACGATAATTAATCTATTACATGTTTATCGAAAACCATGGAGATTTTTAGTCTATTACATGTATTCTTGTTGTTTTCAGTACTTTTTGTATGTACTTATAACTTGAATATGCCTCTCTCTTTATGCATCAAGTAATCCATAGTCAATTCCTTAAATAATAACGAGATATATAAAATATAATTTGCTTATTATATATAAAATTTTGATTTGCAATGGCAATCTTCTTTCTTTCATTGAGTATAGATATATTTATACAAGGTATTGACACATAAATAAATAAGGCAACAATCTCCTAATTATGCTAGGAGTCAGCTATTGACATATAAACAAATAAGGAAACAATCTCCTAATTATGGCAGGAATCCTGCTCCTGCTGGGATGCTCCCGAATGTGACCAAAGATGTTGTAACATCTTTCACGACATTCATCACTCCCCTTCAAGTTAGACGGTACAAATCTCGAACCCCCAACTTGCCAACCAAAAAATGAAAGCGATCTGCCCCAAGGGGCTTCGGAAAAATGTTAGCAACCTGATTTGTCGTTGTGACATAGCGTGGTTCAATGTCTTAAGATTCCACCCGTTCACGAACGAAATAACAATATATTTCAACATGTTTCGTGCGCTCATGAAAAACGGGATTCTTCACAATATGTATTGCAGCTTGATTATCACAGAAGAGTGGTATGACCTCGTGCTGAGGTGCATCAAGATCAATCAACAACCATCGTAACCACAAAAGTTCACTTATCGTTACGGCCATAGCCCTGTATTCCGCCTTGGCAGAGGAACGAGAAACAACTGATTGTTTCTTCATGCGCTAGGAGATCGGGGCGCCACCAAGTGATATAAAATAGCCAGTACGAGAACATCGAGACATGGGACAAACCCCCCAATCGGCATCACAATATACAGCTAAAACCAAGGCACCATCTACTGGAAGAAAAAGTTCCTAACCTGGGGTTGTTTTGAAAAACTGAAGCACACGGGTGACAGCATCCATGTACGAGTGTCGAGGGTCGGAGACGAATTGATTGAGCACATTCATGGCAAGAGCAATGTCAGGTCATGTTACGGTCAAGTATAATAGTCGCCCAATCAACCGACGATATTGCGCCGCATCCACAAGGGGGCTGTCAATATCATTATCCAACAGCAAGTTTTGTTCCATCGGGAATGAACTGGGTCGACATCCTTGTAAACCTGTCTCCTCGAGTATGTTAAGGGTATACTTCATTTGACTCAAGACTAGGCCTTGTTGCGAATGAGCAACCTCTATCCCGAAGAAGTACTTCAACGGTCCCAAATCCTTGATACTGAATTTGTCATTAAGATGACGCTTGACAATATTTATCCTGGCGATATATTGCCAGCCAAAATAACATCATTCCCATAGATGAGAGCACATACAAATATATTACCTTGGTTGAAGATGATCAACAAGGAATGATCATCCTGAGATTGGCGAAAACCAATGTCAAGCAAAGCTTTAATGAACTCGTGATACCAATTGAGGGATGCTTGTTTGAGGTCGTACAAGGATTTGCGTAAGCGACACACTCTTGTGTCCCCTTTCTTTCTCCAACCTTGTGGTATCCACATGTAAACATCTTCCTCTAGATCACCATAGAGGAAGACATTATTAACATCCAACTGATGTATCAACCAATTCTTCTTTGCAGCCACAACAAGCACGCTTCGCACGATCACTAGCTTAGCAACTGGAGCGAAAGTTTCATGGAAGTCTATACCCTCAACCTGCATGAAACCCTTTGCCGGGCTTTATATCTTTCAATTTCACCATCTGGTCGGTATTTGATTTTCTAGACCCATTTAGAATCTATGACTTTCTTGCCTAGAGGTAATTTTTCTAAAGTCCACATCTCATTGTCTTCCAAAGCATGTATCTCCTTTTGCATTGCTTCACGCTAATGTGAATTTTTCACTTCCTAATGAAAATACTTTGGCTCATCATGAGAAGTGATGGCCGCAAAGAAGACTTTATGAGCAGGAAAAAAAATTTCATAAGAGACAAAGTCAGATAAAGGATGTACCGTAGAGGTTTTTGGATTGGTGGTGGGTTGCGCATGGTCTATAGATTGCGGAAGCTCAGTAACAAAATCTTCAAGATGTTTGGGTTTAGCTGGTACGCGATGGCTTTGACGTAACCCGTGCGTATTAATTTGCCCATTTTCTGAGGAACTCTGCTGCTGTTCTGGAGTGCTTTCAAATTGAATAACATTCTATAAAATGGTATTTGGTCCTGGAGGAACATTCTGTAAAGCAACATCTGCTGGTTGTGCAGATGTGTCTGAAGATGTGGCAACATTTGGCGGAACATCCAAACTGGTCTCTTCGAAAAAATTCTGTGGCAGTACTGAGTCATCAAAAATTGCTGGATTGTGTCCCTGTGTTGATGGCCCTATCCGGTGTGCACTTTCGAGAAGGAGTGCTTTAAAAGGAAACATATCTTCATCAAAAACTACATCCCTAGATGTGTAGAATTTGTTCTGTTCCAAATCAAAGACTTGATATCCCTATTGAGCATGAGGATATCCAACAAACACACAAGGTCTCCCCCTTTCACTAAACTTACCGCCCCTTTTTATTATCCTTGGCATATGCAAGGCACACCCAAAAATACGGAGGTGGTTATATGAAGGTTTTTTGTTAAATAAAATTTCAAAGGGTATTTTATGCCCTATAACTTTTGATGGCAACCTATTTATGAAATAGGTAGCCGTCAAGACACACTCACCCAAAAATTAATAGGCAAACTTGCTTGAAAACGCAAGGCTCTTGCAACTTCGAGTATATGTTTGCATGTGTTTCCTCTCGACTACCCCATTCTGTTGGGGTGTGTCGGTACAGGACGTCTCAAAAAAATTTCGTGTGTGGCATAATAGTCTAACATGTAATTCGACTGAAATTCCTTACCATTGTCACTCCTAATTCTTTTGATGATCTTCTCAAATTGAGTCTTGACCATGTTGCAAAAACTAGTCAAATGGTGGCTCACATCAGATTTATGCTTCATTAAATATACCCAAACTCCACGACTATAATCATCAACAATGGACAAAAAATAATGTGCACCCGAAGAAGAAGGAATTTTATAACTCCTCCAAATATTGCAATGTAATAATTCAAAGCATGAACTAGTCTTAATACTGTTAATAGGGAAAGGAGCTCGAGTCTTCTTTGCCCTCATACAAGGATCACATGTTGCATTGCTAGTTTTGAAACTTTTACCAAAATGCTCTACATGTTGGAGTGATGTGTCTGACGCGTGGCCCAATCTCTTGTGCCAAACTTCTGATGTAACTGAAAGAACCATATTGATGTCCCCAGTCTTCACAGGCTCCATGCAATATAGACCATCACGGCGTTTACTCACTCCAATTAGGTTCCCCGAGGGTAGATCCTGCATAACACAAAGGTCCGAGAGAAAAATTAGTGCACAATTAAAATCTTTTGTTAACTTGCTAACTGAAAGTAAATTGCACTTGAAATCTGGAACATTCAAAACATTGTGAATTTTCAGTCCATTTGGCAAACAAGTTTTGCCAACTCCCTTCACGAGAACACTATCTCCATTTGGTATTCTAATGGGCATTCTAGATTCTGACTTTATGTACTCCTCAAGGATCCTTTCATTTCAAGTGATGTGTTCTGTTGCTCCAGAATCAATCACCCAAGGCCTTTCAAAATAAAAATTACCAGCCATGTTAACAGTTGGCTGAATCTGTCCAGACTTCTCAGATGTTGCGAAGATGTGGCGACATCTACGGGAACATCATCTTTGTAGAAGTACTGGCCGAATCTGATCAATTTTGCATACTGTGCTAGAGTTAAATCTGGAAGGGGGCTCGACTGCAACTCCATGTTTGTTGCCTTGGGGGTCGCCTTTTGTTCTCCCTTCTTACCATCATCACGGGTTACCTTTCTCCACCAAAAAGGATACCCAACAATTTTGAAATAACCTTCTATGGAGTGGCCTTTCTTCCCACAATGACTTCATGTAGGTTTTGTGCTCGGAATCTATGTCTTTATAATTCCAAACACTTCATCAAGACCCATAAGAAACTCATAGAGCTGCTCCTTTTCACGCAGAGTCACAAGTCACTTAGGTATGTCACATGTGCACTTGCTACAAGCACACTTTGGCATGGGAGACTCTCCCCAAAGCCTTTTCAATTTGGTGTAAGTCGTGGCAGCTTGCTTTTCTGCTATGGTTCACGGCTTGAAGCTAGCAGTGGCGGCCAGGGTTAGTTTTAGGGGTTTTTTTTTTTTTTTTTTTTTTTTTTTTGTAAAAGCTTGCTCTGATACCATGTAAAAATTTGATTTGCAATGGCAATCTTCTTTCTTTCATTGAGTAAAGATGTATTTATACAAGGTATTGACATATAAATAAATAAGGCAACAATCTCCTAATTATGCTAGAAGTCAACTATTGACATATAAACAAATAAGGAAATAATTTCCTAATTATGGCAGGGATCCTGCTCCTGCTGGGACGCCCCCGAATGTGACCAAAGATGTGGTAATATCTTTCACGACATCCATCATTATATTAACATAAATAGATAACGATCATTTCCAAGCAACAAATATATCCATGCATGGTTTAAACAATGCCATGCAAATATATAATCTCCCTCCCTAACGTACAATGGTGCAAAATTAATATACATACTAAAAGGTAATTTTCATGTTAACTTGATCAGCAGAGCAATGGCGTTCAAGTTTCTAGTTGGAAACTTATACTTGCTCCGTTTTTAAAAAGGAGTCCTGTTTTTCATTTTGGTTGGTTCCAAAAATTATCCAATTTCTAAACTTTCTTTTTTAGAAAATTATTTTTTATCATTTTACCTTTAATTTGAATCATTTTAATTTATGGACCCCACTATCACACAAATATTTTTGAAAGACACATACAATCTTAATATTTATAATAGAGTCAATTTGTGTCCCGAGTCAAACAAGATATTTTTTTAAGAACGAAAATTTTTACCCAACATCTGAAGTTGTATATATAGAATGTTTCAGGTTGCTTTCAAAGCATGAGATCCAACCAAGAATGGATCAAGTGGAATACGTTGGTCATTTTATAAAGTCAATGAACAAAGGAAAGTGATGGATTATTATATATATTTGAGAAGATTTACCGATGATTCGGTTAAGAACCCAATGTTATACTGTCTATCTTACTACGTACAAAAACGCATGGAGGAACATCTTCATGCAATTACACCTACCTTCTCCTCCTCAACGTGAACATGAAACAGACACCCTATTTCTCATTCCAAGAGAATAACCCCTTCCTTAATTTTCCCATATTTCAACATGAAGCAACAAATTAGTGAGAATTGGAAATATATAAAGGGTATGTTTGGAAACCTCAATGTCATAGCTTGGAATTGGAATTGTAAGTATAATTTAAATTTCGTGGAGCTCAAATTGTTCATCCAATTCCAGTTCCAAAGCATGGCTTTGAGTAACCAAACATAGTCAAAGGGTTAACTGCCTTTTACTGTCACGTGGTTTGTTTGTTTACTGTCGCATTCAGTGTGACGAATCCAGAATTTTAGTACCACGTGGGTTTGGTATTAAAAAAATAATGTAAACAGTAATAACCGTGCAAAATAATTTTATTTATAGAAAAAAAAAAGTTACATATAGTCGATAACTTAATGAGCCTTACCATTAAACACAAAAAACTACATTTTGAAATATTATAAAGATAACGACAAAACAGTTAAATTAAATATCAATATTTTGGGACTAAAATTCTAAAAATAGTTACTACAAATTTATCATGCAAATATATCACATTTTTGTCATATAGTCAAACTATCAAAGCCTATAAATTTGAAGAGTTAAACAACAAGAGTTAGAAAATATACTGAGTGGGGAGAGATCGGATATGTAAATGTTTGTTGTTTCTTTTGGTAATTTGATGGGAGATTAAAGATGATACTAAGTGAATGAAGGAGAGAGAGATTTCAAATGAGTATTGTAGGGTTTCTTGGACACTTAGTGATTGATGGAGAGAGAGAGTGGGTGGAATGGAGGGAGTGAGGGGATTGAGGTGTGAGTTTGGGTTATATATATATATATATATATATATATATATATATATATATATATATTATTGGCAAATTTTGAGGTGGGCTGGAGCCCCACTCACATGCCCTTTATAAATCCACCCGTCGCATTTGGGGGTCAGTAGTTTTAATTTTTGTACATTGAGGTTTAAGTTTGTAGTTTTGTTGCAATTGAGGGACAAATTAAAGGGGTTCCATTAACTTTGAACGGATGCCACACCCCAATGTTGCATTTTTGTGGGATTATTTTCGCACTTGACATGTTCTTTCAAATTCGTGCACTTGACACGTTCTTCGCTATGGATGAAAATGCCCTTAATAGTCAAAGTGTTAAAAGACGAAAACAATGCACAAAAATGTATGTGGATGACGCATAACGACTTTTCATCCAAAAATTAACGGAAATCCCCATGACCCTCAATTGCAACAAAAATGTAACGTTAGACCCCAATTTACAAAAATAAAACCACAGACCAAACTACAGAAAAGTGAAAAAGCAATTAACCCAAATATTCTTAAGTAACTGGAAGTTTTCTTTAAAAGATCGACTTGACTTGGGAGTACCAACGAGAAGAATATCCTTATCCGTGGACCGTGAATGAGGAACCATAGTCATTTTGTTAGTTATATATATTTACCGTTAATGAAGATGCTAACAACATTAATTATTAATAATCATGATGATAATAATATTAAAAAAATTAACAACAATTGATATTTAACAATGATAAGGACAAGTATTGGTTAATTGAACTAGCTAGCCACAAAAGTTAAGCATGGAGGTGATCCTTCCAATTAACACCCAACAAACAATATATAGGTGCTTGCTTCTGCTATATATAGTATGTATGTGAGTTGGAGGAAGAGCTTGAAAACATATATTCACCTTCAATGAATAGAAGTTATAATAGTAGTATCATTCTTCCGCCAGGATTCAGATTTCATCCCACCGATGAGGAGTTAATTGTCCATTATCTTAAGAAGAAAATGTCTTCTTCTTCTTCCAATCCTTTCGATTCTTTAATAGCTGATATCGATCTCTACAAGTTCAATCCATGGGAACTTCCTGGTATATATGAGCCTCCCTTTTTGTTATTGATTTTCCTATCTGCGCAAGTGTTTATGAGTTGGGAGTATCATTCATTTCTTTGATTAGTTGTGCCTAAGTCCGAGGAAAGGGTATCTATATATAGATTATGTTACGATTTGGCAAAAGATTTATTGTGTATGATTACTTGATTATTTTTATTTTTTTTACATATATATTGTGCAGACAAGGCTTTGTTTGGTGAGGAGGAGTGGTTCTTCTTTAGTCCAAGAGATAGAAAATATCCAAATGGTGCTCGTCCCAACAGAGCGGCAGCATCAGGCTATTGGAAGGCGACTGGTACCGATAAGCCTATCCTTGCATCGAGGGGATCTCAATGCATTGGGGTGAAGAAAGCGCTTGTTTTTTACAGAGGTCGCCCTCCAAAAGGCGCAAAAACAAATTGGGTCATGTACGAATATAGACTCCTGAATAGCAGCCATTCGCTGAGGCTTCAAGGATCTATGAGGGTATAGTATGTCTGTGCCATATATATATAGTATATCACAGACGAATTTTTCCAATCATGTAAAGAGGGATGCTAAATCACAAACTCATCTAAAAACTTAAGCCATATACCCATCAGAGTGCGATGCAAATTAAATTAATTATTCATCTATCTATCTCTGTCAGTTGTAAACTCCCTTGAAGGGTCCATCCATATGACACCATGCAACATGGTATTTATCTGATATAAGCTATCGTTAGCTAAAACCATGCAATATAATCCTAAAAAATTGGCTAGAGATATCAAAATAATCCTCAATAGTAGTTAATAACAAACATATTTACCTAATCAATTCACCTTTAAAATCCTAGAAGTCTTCGTCAAATATATATATAGTACTGGATGATGAACTCTGCCAAGTTTTCCTCTTTTTGTTCAATTAGTTAAAAGCATTAGATTAGAAATCTTACCTCTACCATTGCCTAACGTTTTATAACCTCTGTTGCAGTTGGATGATTGGGTTTTATGCCGTATTTGCCACAAGAATGACACAGCTACGAAACCATACAGAAAAACCGGCAAGAATTTCTCACCTGATAATGGTCTTGAGAGCTTCAAAGAAAAAGATGCAACGGAGGCGATGAATTATTTTAAAGACTACGAATTGGCTCCCAAAGGAAGCGAAACATTATTGGATGGCTACGAACCCCTAGTAAATATGCAACTGGGGACTTCAGAAGGATATATTTCAGACGGAATTTCAATTAATAATACTCAAACAAACCTACAAGGTCCTTCCATGACAGATGCACTTGCAACTATTAGAAGAGTGCTTTCCGTTGGAGCTTTCGATGAACAAGGGCCATTGATGCCCAATAAGGGACTACGATCTTCACTCGCCTCTAGTGACTCGGACAACTCGGCCATATTTGATTTTTCTTCCTTCTAACGTAGCAATATGCCTGCTTCAAAGTCATGTTATTACCAGCATAGTAATTTGGGCACAAAAAATAAAATCTTAAAATGCTTGTGCAGTTTGTAACCAATTCTCAAATTCTTTTCTGAGAATTTTGCATCTGAAATTTCTATTTTTCTAGCATTGCTAAGTTTTCGTTATGTGAATCACTTGTGTGCATGTTTTTGGCAATGGTCTTGTTAGATTGTGTAATTGATCAAGTCTTGTTTATAGATACTATAATAAAAGAATTAATAATAGGTTTTTATGATAATTGAGTTATCTTCCTTTTAGGAGATAATCCAATCAGATTTTATTAAGTATGAATTATTAATGCTACGCATGCTTTGCATAGAAGACATTCGTAGCATAAATAATGTATGCTTGTTTATTTATTAAAATTTTCTCCAAGTCCTTTTCCGACAATGAAAGAAAAGGGGAAGGATACTTCATCATTTATATGGATTTTTTGCTTACACCAATTCTGATCTAATGGCCGAGAAGCCTTGTGTCAATCGCTTGTGGTGCATCACAGTGTAGTGTGTTCTCTCTCTTTTCTTTTCTTTTTTTGTTTGTTAAAATTTACATGTTGTTCGTAAAATTCATATGCTAGTTCTAAAAATACAAATTATTGTTCGAAAAAACATATGTTTGTTCAAAATCAACTAATGCAAACAAATAGTTCAAATAAATGATTAGGTGTCCTTCCTGATACACGTGTGATATTTACAGGGCTATTATTTTACGCAATTTGTTAGTTTCGGCCCCCAAACTCCATTTGGTTGGGCCAAAAATGGGGCTATCCTCCAACTTTAAGCAGTGAACCAAACCCAGTACAACACCAATAAAGGCAACCTCGTAATTTCCTTCATTAAAGCAAGTGTACTAAAACAGTATGGAAAAATTGCGGCCAGTACCTTTTGTTAAATTTTTAACCGCTTAAGTTTATAATATTTATTTTTAAACGCTTAAGTCCTTTTTAAGTGATAAATTATTTCTTTATTTCAAAATTGACCCCGTAACAACATTTGACATTTTTTAAGTGTTTTTTGTGTCGTCATGTGTGTGAAATGTGCATCGTCAATCTCAATTCATCTCTCCAACACTACACACACACCCCTTCACTTTTCAAGAAACTTAATTCATATTATTATCCTCTTAACTTCCTTGACTCTCTCTCTTCCTCCGTCCCCTCTCATCATTCTCAAAATTTCCCCTTCCCTTCTCTTGTTCCCCCCAAATCATATTCAATCCGTTTGATTCAAGACAAGAAAGGGCAAGAAGGCTACAAATAGACTACAGTAGACATCTTATTAAGAGAGCCCCATAGACCATCGAATGAGTTTAGAAAGAAGAAGATTACGGTCTAGTAGTTGGTGTTGGTGGAGGCACTAAGTACCAAAAGAGTATGACGAATTTTTCTTTCCCCGCGTATATAGTATTATTCTTCTTTTCTTTTCCCTCAAATCTTTGTTATTGTATTCATAATAATTAGTAGTACTCTTGGAATATTTTGTGCTTACCCATCTTCTTCTTCTTCTTCTTCTTCTTCTTCTTCTTCTTCTTCTCGGTGGTTGATTTTGTGCATTGTGAATTTTTTTGTGCATCGTGAAATTTACGATGTACAAAATTTGTGCATCGCAAAAAATTATGCATCGCAATGCACAGCGTGTTGTTCCGTGTTTTTAAGGGCATAGACGATATTTAGTAATAAAAGTGTCATTTTTTGATTAAAAATAATTATCGTGTTCTTAAACAATTAAAAATTCTTTAAAATGGACTGGCCCAAATTTTGCCCACACAGCTTCTACCTACATAGATGATAAAAACCCATTCGAAAATGCCCAAAAGTTCATATTAATATGAGAACCTGACTAATAGTACATTTGAAGGCATGTAGCCCAAGTAAAATATGTATGAATGATAGAGTCTTTTTAAAAAAAATTATTAGGAATTTTTTTTTGAAAAAAATTGTGGGCCAGTCCTATTTAGCTAATTTACGATTGCTTAAATCTACTATAATTATTTTCAACCACTTAAACTCATTTTAAGTGATAAATTGGTTATTTGTTCCAAAATTGTCCCCGTAACAACATATGATGTTTGTTAAGTGTAATTTGTGCATCGTCATATGTGTCAAATATGCATCGTCAATGTAATTTGTGAAATGTGCATCGTGAAGTATAAAATATGCATCGTCAATGTAATTTGTGAATTTGTGTTAAGAAATGTGCATCGTTAAGTACAGTATCGTCAATGTAATTTGTAATTTTGTGTTAAATAATGTGCATCGTCAAGTATAAAATGTGTATTGTTAATATAATTTGTAAATTTGTGTTAAGAAATGTACATCATTAAGTATAATTTTGTGCATCGTCAAGTATAACAGTACTATTTCAGTATATTATGTGTTAAGAAATGTGCATCGTCAAGTATAATTTTGTGCAACGTCAATTATAACAGTACTATTTCAGTATAATTTGTGCATCGTGCAGTATAATTTTGTACTATTTCAATATAATTTGTGCATTGTCAAGTATAACAGTATTATTTCAGTATATTATGTGTTAAGAAATGTGCATCGTCAAGTATAATTTTTTGCATCGTCAATTATAACAGTACTATTTCAGTATAATTTGTGTATCGTTAAATATAATTTTGTAGTCTGAGAAATTACAATAAAGAAGTAAAACATGACGCATATGTCATTCATCGCGATGCATCGATTGTTCATCGGGATGCACTACTTTTGTACATCGCGATGCACAACATTTTTTATCGCAACGCACAAATTTTAAATCCAAACAAAACGGTATATTAACGTTTTTCAGTGAACGCGATTCATCAAATAATCTTTGCTCTGTTTTTGAAATCCTAAAATATATTCAGCAATACATGATACTTCATTTTTGTTGGTTCTGATGGTTGTTGCTTTCTTCTCGGTGCTCTTTTGTAGTTGAGAAGACATTTTTTTCTCTGTTTAATAACATCTCACGAGTGAGATGATGTTTTCAAAAGTTTTTGCAAAATCACCGAAGAGTTTTAAGATTTTTTGCTCTGTTTGAAGTGAAGAGGGTTTTTTGTTGTGTGTTTGAAGTGAAAAGGGTTAGTTTTGTTTTTGTAATCTAAAAGCTGATGTAATGCGTACGTGTTAGAAGGAAGGGCATAAACGATATTAAGCAAGGAAAAAAGGTAATTTGTGCACCGCGATACACAAAAAAAAAAAAAGTATGTTGTAAAATAATTCTTGTGCATCGCAAGTGAAAAAGGTAATTGTGCATCGTGTTGTGTTGCGATGCATCGCTTTTTTGTTTTGCGATGCATAGCGCGTCGTTCCGTATTTTTTAAGAGCATAGATGATATTTCGCAAAAAAAAGTATCATTTTCTAGTTTGAAACAATTATAGTGTACTTAAACGATTGAAAATTGTTTAAAAGGTATCAGCCCGAATTTTACCCATTTTTTTTCTCTCACGAGGTATCCTGATACGATATTGAGTGTGAAATTAATTTTTGTTCGTATTACTGAATGTGTTACTAACACATTCAATGGTGGTTAGTGGCTTAACCACCACTGAGCCAACTCATAGGTTTAAAAATTTAGAATTTCATATATATATATATATATATGGGAGAGTATTCAATGGTTACTCCCCCTTTGTAACCATTGATGGTTACCATTGTATCAACCATTGGATCAATTTTAAAGGGCTAGGATTTAATGATTAGTTGGCAAGCAATTAATTAACTAGGTGAGTCATTTAATGATGTATCACTTGCTATTATCCAATGTAATCAGTATTTTAAATTTTAAATTTAAGTTTATAGTAATCTTAAATAGAGATTCAATGTCCCTACTTGTCATTTTACAAATTAAGAAAAGGCTAAAATATAAATTATCCCCCAAGGTTTTCACCAAATTCCAAAGTGTCCCCCCCCCCACATAAGGTTTGCCTCAAAAACCCGTCTGATGTTGCCAATTTTCCCTGTTAGCCCCCTAACTGTGATTACCGTTAGAAAAGTAACGGGAATCCATCACATGCCTTGCACGAGGGGGGCAATTGGGTCTTTTCATCATATATACAGAATACTAACTAAAGGGGGTCAAAGTGTCAAAAGAATTACTTAAATTAAATTTTCCTTCTCCCGCTTCTTCATGATCCAATCTCCTCTCAACCTCAACACCCTCGTCTCCGACCTCTCCCTCTCCTCCAATTCCTCCTTCCTCGGCGTCTCTGTCGATCGCCACCACTGCCGCCTCCTCGCCGTCATCCACTCTGATTCAAATCCCTCCAACAGTGCCCTCGCGGCCTACGACCTAAAATACCCTCATAGCCGCCTCTTCCTCACCACCTTCCACGACCCCGCTTCCTCCAACTCTGCCACTGGTGAACGACGTCGCCGTCGATTTCTCTGGCAACGCCTTCGTCACCAACTCCGCCAGCAACTACATTTGGAAGGTCGATCCGGAAGGTGTGCCACTGTGGCTATTGGTTTTCTCTTTCTGTTAATTTGTGTTATTGACTTTGAGATGAATGGATTTTTAGGGTTTCTTCATCGTGTTGACTTTTTTGGAGGTTTTCCCCCTTTTCTGGAGGTGTTCTTCATCGTGTTATTGGATTTTCCCTTTTTCTCCACTGGCGAAATTGGACAGAAGGTACTCTCCCCTATAGATCCAATTGAATTTTGGGTATGTGTGTTTGTGGATAGAGAGAGAGAGAGAGAGAGGTATGTGGATATGAGATTTAATTTTCAATTATCTGGGTTTAATTTGGATTTGGGATTTAAATTGGGCGGTGGGTAGTGGTGATTTGGGTAGTGGGTGGTGATGGTGATGGTGATTTGGTCAATGAGTGGTGGTGGTGAATTTTGGTAATGGGTTGGATGAAATTAAAAGAAAAAAAAAGTTTAATTGTTTTGTTTTTATTTTTGGTAGTGGGTGGTGGTGGTGATTTTGGTAGTGGGTTGTGGTGGTGATTTTGGTAATGGGTGGTGGTGGTGATGGTAATTTGGTCAGTGGGTGGTGGTGGTGGATTTTGGTAATGGGTTGGATGAAATTAAAAGAAAAAAAAAGTTTAATTGTTATGTTTTTATTTTTGGTAGTGGGTGGTGGTGGTGGTGGTGGTGGTGATGGTGATTTGGTCAGTGGGTGGTGGTGGTGGATTTTGGTAATGGGTTGGATGAAATTAAAAGAAAAAAAAAGTTTAATTGTTTTGTTTTTATTTTTGGTACTTTGACTTTGGACACTTTGCACCCCTTCATTTAGTGTTTGCTTTACATATATGATAAAAGACCCAATTGCCCCCCCCCCCCCTCGTGCAAGGCACGTGATGCAAAAACGTTAATTTTCTAACGTTGTGGACGGCCAGGAGGCTAACTGTGAAAATTAAAAAATGTCAGACAGGTTTCTAGGGCAAACCTTATGTGGGGGGCACTTTGAAATTTGGTAAAAATCTTAGGGGGTAATTCATATTTTGGCCTTAAGAAAACCAATGGGATTTAAGGTTTATATATCTTACATATCTGCAAAGCTGTTGTAAAACAGCCTTGAGAGAAATTATCCTTGAACAAGAACCCCTGTTGAAGGTTTATGACTTCCTCCTCGAAGCTTCCCAATCCATCAAGGAAAATCAATCCCAAAATGCTCCTCCGGCTACTGCTCCAAATCCAACTCCAATTCTTGTGGTTGTGATTCCAGACAGCTCAAGCAAAGTTTAATGGAAGTTTTCTGCGATTTGAATGAAGTTATGTTCTGTTTTGGAAGTTTTTTGCACTTTGAATGAAGTTATGTTCTGTTTAGGAAGTTTTCTGCACTTTGATTGAAATTTTGTTATGTTTCCCCCCCCCCCCACCCTTTTTTTCTTTCAATTTTGGCTTAAATATTTAGTCACTCTACTTTCACCCAAAATTTATTTCATTTACTATACTTCTTTTTTTCAAACTTTGATCATCTACTTGGTCTGAAGAAACAATAAGCTCACTCAATCAGTGAGCTTATTGATTGGAAAAGTCCAAGTAAAGTGATTATAGTGTGAAAAAAAGAAGTAAAGTGAGCTTATTAAATTTTTGGAAAAAGTAGAGTGATGAAATTGATATTTAAGCCTTCAATTTTTAATCAAGGCAGTTCATGAACTTTCTTTTGTTAAGCTCCTACCCACCTACCTACCTACCTACCAAAGTCCCATGAAATATTTGGGTTTTCTATTATTATTATTATTATTATTATTATTATTATTAATGAAATTTCCTTTTTTATTAATGAAAGTTTCGTCTTTTTATCTATATATTAAATGGACTTTATTGTGAAATACAAGTATAATCACATTTTAGAGAATAGCAAAATACAAATATACATTTACCACATTTATTTATTGATAAATGACAATAATACCCTTTCTGGCTAACCAATATCTAGCCACATATCTTTACCCCAAAAAATAATAATAATAACTATCATAAGTAATTTATATTACCATTGTTAATTGGAAATCCACACTCCACTGTGCCATTTTCCAAAGCAGAGAAAGTTGAACGGAAGGAAGGTGTAAACTGTAAATCATAAATAAAGAGCATGCTTGGTGTCATTTCACCTAGATCTAGGCCAAGTCAAGCCAGCATGGCATGAATCCAAGTGGCCCAATCAAACCATCATTTTTTCATTGGAAACCAAATACCATACTAAATGAATGAGAGCTTAAATTTTTTTTAATGACTTTAAATGCTTTACAGCTAAAATATGTAAATAATAAAAATTTCCTTTTTAATTGGCTTAGAAAATAATGCAATTTTTTTTATTTAAATCAAATTAATCCATTTAGCACTATTTAGTGACTATAAGTCGGTTTATTCTTAATGCCTAAATTATGCTTGCATCAACCAATAAATAAAGCACAACTTGCGACAAAGAGTTAGTTTTTTATGGTGTAGAGGTGAAATTCATAACTATAGTAGCGGAATGAATTTTGGTAACAATATCGAAAATATGTTGTTTGGTTTAATTTTCTCTCCTAAAATAAAAGGCTAAAATACAATTCCCCTAACCACCATCAATTTCAATACAACTTTAAAAAAAAAAAATTACATACGGTCTTTCGTAAAATATCCTTGAATATTCTTCATGAGTGTCCCTCTCTACTTGTTATAGTTCGAACATGCCAACCAACATGTTAATCTACATCTCTCTTCTTTAGAGTTGATGGGGTTTTGTATTTCTTGATTTATTCCACCGATGGGGGCATGCCAGAGAACCGTCATGGGTTAGTCACTTATAACCTCTCGTCACGATCTTCTCAGGGTTTGTTGATGAGGAGTTTTATCCCAGTGTCGTGTTCTTTGAACTGTGATCGTTTGATGAATTTGAAAGAAATACTGGTAATGGTGGGAGGGATCAGAAAACAAGATCGACCTGATATTATAAAGGGTATTAAGATTTGGGTTCTTAACGGGAAAGAATGGCAAGAGACTACTCGTATGCCCCATAAGTTTTTGCAAGGATTTGGAGAGTTTGATGATGTTTTTGTAAGTAGCGGCACAGATGATCTCATCTATATTCAGAGCTACGAAGCACCTGCCCTACATCTCTCTTGGTTTTTCTTAATATGTAAAATGACAAGTAGGGACATTAAATCTCTATTTAAGATTACTTTAAACTTAAATTTAAAATTTAAAATACTGATTACATTGGATAATGGCAAGTGACACATCATTAAGTGACTCACCTAGGTATTGTTTGCTAACTAATCATTAAATTCTAGCCCTTTAAAATTGATCCATTGGTTGATACAATGGTAACCATCAATGGTTATAAAAATACTCCCTCATATATATATAAATATATATATATATATATATATATATATATATATATATAGGCTTAAATCGCAATTTGGTCACCCTACTTTGACAGAAAATTCATTATGCTCACCCTACAAATTTTTTTCTCAATTTCATTACTATACTTGGCATAAATCCCACGTTAATCACTCCATCCAGATTTTTGGATGAAAAACGTATTATTTTTTTAAATCCCAAAAATACCCTTACTAATAACTATCAATTTAATCACTGCACTTAGACATAAATATCAAGTTCATCACTTCATCCTGATTTTTGAATAAAAAGTTTAAAATTATCCTAAAAACCCATAAATGTCATTACTAAAATTTTAAAATTCATTGCAACTAAGAACAAACAAAAACTCAAAAATTGAGCAATTAGGGAAAAAGATCAAACACCCACATAATACTTTTAATTAGATTAAGATAAAAATTTGTTATAATTAAATTCCTTAGGAATTTCCCATAATACTCATAAAAAATGGCATGTACCACATGATTGACTTAACGAATTTTTTCTAGTGATGTCATTAACCCTTATTTAAATATCTATAATTACTTATGAATAATTTATAATAATATTTTAAGCTTACTTTATTCTACAATAATAACTATCTTATAATAATTTAATGCACATGTTTAATATAATTAGTTTTATATAAAAAAAAGATTTAAAATATTTTTTGGTCCCTCGACTTTAACCCAATTTTTTGTTTGGTCCTACCTCCTTAAAACATATTCATTTGGTCCTATATATTGTAATTTTTTGTTATTTTTAAAAATATTAGACGGAAATTTTAACGGTAACGTCATGAGGGGAGAATTTAATCGATAAATACAGCATGTAGGACCAAATGAATATGTTTTGAAAAGATAGGACCAAACAAAAAATTGGGCTAAAGTCAAGGGACCAAAAAATATTTTAAATCTAAAAAAAAGTCAAGATAAAGAATTTATTGCTTTAGAAAAGATCAACATAATCTTTTATTAATTTTGATTAAGAATTCTGATAAGTTAACCTAATTTTTGTTTAATATTTTTAAGAATTTATACTATTAATCTTAATATATTTTCTGTCAAAGTAGGGTGACTAAATAGCGATTTAAAGTAAATGGCATTTTGGTCTTTTTGCAGTCCTCCATCCAACAAAACTAACGGAAGTCAAGTGCGGTGAGCTTATTGACTCAACATGCCAAGTATAGTGATGAAATTGAGAAAAAAAATTGTAGAGTGAGCTTAATGAATTTTCTGTCAAAGTATGGTGACCAAATTGCGATTTAAGCCATATATATATATATATATATATATGTATAATAATAATAATAATAATAACTTTGGAGAAAATATTTTGTAGTACTAGAGTACCAAATAGTCAGTAATATTTAGTGGTACCAGAATATTAAATAACCAATTGACATGGTGTTTCGCAATGATAACCTATAAAAGATCGCGACTTAGCTAATACAAACGCATTTTTTAGAGGTTTCAAAAGTACAAAGGTTCATCGGCCGAAAAAAGTGTTCATATGAGATGATCCTTAATCTCTTAGTGGTTGTAGATCACCTCAACTAATGACGTGATTATATGGAAAATTATATAATTGACCATCGTACTAATTAGAGACGACTGATTTTATCAACGTACTTTCAATATTTCGAATGTGATCAACGTACTCTCAATTTAAGTGCGATGTCGTCCCTGCCGTCAAAACTCCATCTAAAAAACTAACGGGCATGCTGACGTGAATCTTTCTAATGATAAGAAAAATTACATTAACGGTAAAAGGTCCAAAATGATACTCGTGGAAAATAGCGAACCCACCAATTTTTTTTCTCTCTCAATCTCACGCCCAGAAGAATACCAAGAAAGTCAAAAAAAAAAAAAAATTATCACTATGGCGTAAGTGTACCCATTCTGTATCAAACCAAAATTTTTCAACTGCTCATAAACCGCTGAGAACAACATAAACCTTAACCAACACATCAAATGTCCGACCCAACGAATTTGCAACCTTAACCCCCTCCACTAACACCTCGAATAAATCAGAAATGTCAAAACCCAGTTGCCCATTGAACTATGGAGTTTTCAAAATTTCTCCTGGCATTCGGTTTTGTTGGTTTGTTCTATGACTACGCTGTAAAGAAGATGGAAATCTCCACTGACTCACCCTATTTCCACCCCGCGGCAAGGACCATTTCCATGGGAGTTTGACGGTGGTTGTGAGGAGGGTAGAGAGAGAAAGTGTGGGTTAATTTAATTTACCCCAAAATCGACAACCCTTTAATGGATATATGCACATGTATGTGTAGATCTGTTACTGTTAATTATGATTATGATTATGCTTCTGCTTTGCTTTTTCTTTCTTTTCCTCGTAAGATGACAACAACAACAACAACTAGATCTGGAATTTTGACCTAATTTATTTGCTTCATACATTCCCAAACCAAGTATAGATCTGTTGTCTCTTGGGGAAAACGATCTCATCTCAACCATCATTATCGTCGAAGGTCGCCGGGAAATTGCTTAGCCACCCCTCACACCGTCACTGGCGACAAGTTTGAGTTTCAGTTGAGATTTTGGCAGGAGGTGGGTTTGGGATGTGGATGAGGATGTTGATTGGAAGGAATTTGGAGATGGAGAGGACATTGAAGGCCGTGTTTGGTTGTGGAGGAGAAGAGGTGGCGTCTCAACGTTTTTATCATTATTAAATGTTTTTTAATCATCGTATTATTTGTTTGTCAGCCCAAAAATTGAAAGTATTTATCCCTTTAAAATCAAAAAATGTGCAGGACCGAACTAATTAGAATCGGACCAAAGTATTGGTTGTCATATATCTTGGTTTTGGTTCTAGTTTAAATTTTTTAAAAACCGGAGTATTAGTCTAATTCTAATTCTAAATAATTTTTGTAAAAAAATGGACTAAATCGAATCGTGATCACCTCTACCTTTCTAACCTAGACTAACAAGTTACACAAGACGGGTAAAGCTTAATTTTTTTTGTTACTATTTGAATGAATGCATGATATTTTTTTAATACATTATTTTTCAAGGAATCGCGTTCACTTGATAATGATCCCAACGCTTTTTTTTCTCATATAATTTTTAGAGAGGTGCTAAATGGCACCCTCTCTGAAAAGTAACTCTTTTGCCCCTCACTTTTAACTTAAAAAAACGCAAAAAGCCTTGTATTTAAAAAAAAAAAAAAACTGGAAAATTGAAGAACGGCCCAGACTAGGTGGTCTTATACTAACTGATCCGTTAATTTTTTTTTTAATTTAACCCTTTAAATTCAGAATTTCGTTAAAAACTTAACGAACTCGTTAAAATTTTAACGGCATAATAGGAGGACCGCCCCTCCCTAGGGGTTTAATGCAATTACACCGCCCACCCCTGGGGGTTTAAACATTTTAAACTACCCACCCCTGGGGGTTTAAAATGTTTAAACCGCCCACCCTTGGGGGTTTGAATATTTTTTTTTTCAGTTTATATAATTATTAATATATACATAATTTTATATAATTATTAAAAAATAATTATTAATATGTAATTTTAGTTTATATATATATATAATTTTCTATAATTATTAATATATATAATTTTAAATATTTATTAATATATAAATTTTTTTATAATTTTAGTTTAATATATAATTTTATAAAATTTAATTTAAGTTTATAAATTATTAATATATAATTTTATATAATTATTAATATATAATTTTATTTTATAATTTTAATTTTGAAATTAATATTATTGTTGATTTAATTAGTAATATATTTATAAACTAAAATTTGCACAAATTAATATATAATTTTACATAATTTAAAATCGTTTAATAAATATATAATTTCAAACGATGTAATTTTATCTTATAATTTTTAATTTTAATTTTGAAATTAATATTATTGTTGATATAATTAGTAATATATTTATAAAATAAAATTTGCACAAATTAATATATAATTTTACATAATTTAGTTTTAGTTTATAAATTATTAATATATAATTTCATATTATTTAATTTAAGTTTTTAATTTAATATATTTGTTTATTTAATAGTAATAAATTATAATTTTATTTATAAAATACATAAGGGGTGATTTATAATAATTAATGAAACATAAAGGTTAAAACTATAAATATAAACTTTTCTAATCATTAAGGGCATAATAGTAATTTTACCAAAAGAGGATGTGATTTAGTATAAAAGGGGGGTGTACTGATTTAGCACCTATAAATTTTTAAAATTCCTAATTTGATAAGCTGGCCAAATGTAATTGCTCATGCCAATCCGACTCTCAATAGAATAATGAAGATCGAATGGATTAAAAAAAGTGACACAATTTGTGGACCGTGAGATATTTGGCTGATAGATGTTGCTTGGAGGTTTTTTTTTTTTTTTGAAAAATTATATTTTTTACTATTGTATTAAATAGGAATTACTGATTTGATCAACATATTTTTTACTATTTTAAATGTGATAAATGTATTCACGAATTGAGTGCAATGTAATTTCTCCCGTTAACTCTATATTCTGGATTCATTTTTCAAATGAGACTGATAATGTGATTAATATGTGCTATTTTCTGAGGGTATTTTTTTAAGAATTGATATTTGCACCCATTAATTTACTGAGTACACCCAATTACTTAATACACCCCACCCTAATATTTTTCACCACTTAAAAAACTAAGTACACCCCCCTCAATTTCCTATTATACCCTTACAATATTTTTCCCAAAATTAACCCATCCACTGAGTACACCCCACCTTTCTTCCACCTTCCCCTCCCGCCAATACACCCCCCCCCTCCCTCCCACGCCCCCCCTTCCTCCCTCCTTCCTCCTCCTCCTTCCCCCCCAGCCCACCCACACCGTCAACCCACCCCTTCCTCCCTCCTTTCCGCCTCCCCTCCCCTCCCTTTTCCCCCACCACCACCACCGGTGCGGCCCGCCTCTCCCTCCATCCTTCCTCCTCCACCTTTCCTCCCCACACCAGTCCAGCCCACCCCCTTCCTCCTTCCTCCTTCCTCCCTCCAATATAACATAGTTTTTTGACTTCTTAATTGCAGAGACATTACAGATGTGTTGAAAACTATCCAGAAAGACAAGTCAAAAAATCGGAATACGATGGCTAGTGACCAATATAAGCACATGTGTCACGGGGACGTCGGCAATTCTCGCGTAGTGGGCACCCATCTTGGTGCACGGAGAACGGCCGAACCGACATTTGTTGTTTTATGCGAATGACAAGGCGAGGAAGAAGTGTGAACAAGCTAGGAAAAATCGAAACTCGGACAAAAACGGCTTTGGATTAACTAAACATTCAGGGGGTTCTAGGAGTTTTGCCTCTCATGAGCTTGCGATGGTAAGAGTTTATTACTTGTTTATATCGTCTAATTTGTGGACATGCTCTAGATTTGAGAACAATCTTGTTGTCAAACTTATTATGAATTAGGGTTACTCCGGTGTCTTGTGATATAACAAAAGAGGATACAATCTTGTTGCTAAACTTATTATGAATTGGGGTTACTCTATATTGTCATAGAACAGAAGAGGATATTATTATATTTTGTCATTACAGATAAAGAAGAATCCTGACAACGTGATCACAGAAGATGATCTTTTCCTAAGAACCCACAGGAAGAATCAAGGAAATGGCGAGTTTGTGGATGCTAAGTCCAAAAAAATCTTTGTGAGTTTAATTTATATGCTTGATCGCTTTTATTAGTTTACTTTAAACATTTAATTTTATACTCGGTAGCGCTATTGAAAGAGGTATCTTTGATCTCAATGCTCTTTTTATTATATGAAATCCAAGTTGAAAATTACTTATAATATTTCCTTATACATGTTAGGAGGATTATACTGCTCGAAAGAAAGGTGATGGTTTTTATTCCACGGCTTGGGTGGATGCATCTGGTGGTGTTATAAAGAACCGTTTGTACGGCTTTGGCTCAATGGTCCCTGCATCAGAGATCTTGAGTAGCAGCACCGGTTCCTCATTTACACGCCAAAATGGAGATTTCACGCAAACCCAAGAGTTTGAAGATAAGGTTTGTGAAAGAGTGGAGCAAGTCAAGGCACAACTACAATCCGAAACTGCGACTCAAATGGAGAAAATGAAAGCTGATTTCCAATTGCAATTACAGGAGGCACTTCGATTACTTGATCCTCCACCGCTAATTCCATGTAGTTTGACAAGATGAAATGTAGTTTGACAAGATGACATGTAGTTTAATAGTATGACACTTTGACAATGCATTTTGAATGTAATGTTTGAAGTTTGGTTGACTTTAGTTGTTTGATATTAGATATTTTATGTGAAATGTTCAATCAGGTACAATTGAGAATTATTTATAGACCAATATTCGTATTTTATTTTCCAGGAAATAATTTATTGCAACGGAATTTTCCGTTGAAATAATTAATTATAATCAGCAACGGATATATCAGTTGCCATCTCTAACATATTTAGGAACGGAAAAATCGGTTGCAAATTTTAACGAAAAATAATCGGTCACAATTTCAGTGCTCATTGTAACAGATATGACAACAAAAAAATCGGTTGAAATTTAAAACGGAAAAAATTGGTCGCAATTTTAGTTTTCACAGTAATAAATATGACAACGAAAAAATTGGTTGCAAACTGAGACGGAAATAAATCGGTCGCTATTTGCAACGGACGTAAAAAATGCCCTGTGAAGCACCTTATAACCGAAGTTGCAACTACCTTTTTCCGTTGCAAGTATTTTGCAACAGACTAAAAATCCGTTGCAAGATTGCGACGAGGCTCATTGTGAGCGAATTTGCAACGGGTATTTTCCGTTTCAATACACGTTTTGTAACGGATTTTCATAATTTGCAACGGAAAATTCCGTTTCAGTTGCCCTATTTTCTTGTAGTGTCCTTCCTTCCCCCCACCACCACCACCAGTACAGCCGCCTCCCCCTCCCTCCTTCCTCCTCCTCCTCTTCCTTCCCCCCACCACATCAGTCAAGCCCACCCCTTCCTCCCTCCTTTCCCGCCTCCTCTTCCCTCCTTCTTCCTCCTACTCCTTTCCCCCCCACCCACACCAGTCAATCCCGCCTCCATCACAGAGTCTGTTGAGCTTTTTTTTTTAAAAAAAAAAAACTGTTCGGCACCCTTACCGAACACCCATAGTGGTGTTCGGCCCCCTTCCGGAACACCACTATTGTTGTTCGGCACCCTTACCGAACACCCATAGTGGTGTTCGACACCCTTACCGGATAAATATGGGTATTTAAGTTAAAATTTATAATGGTATTTTGGTAATATATGACATGGAGTATACTCAGCAATTGTCTGAGTGTAAATAGCAACTCCCTATTTTTTTCTATTCAAAATTTTTAAATTTCTTCCTCTTTTCTCTTTCTCTTTCCCTTCTCCAAACGCTAAGTAACCCACCGCGGACTCCCACGCCGCCCTATAAATCCACCAATACTACCACCAGGGCCGTTATCAAATCCCCCTTCTCCACCATCCCCCGTACCTTCACCGAATCCGTTTCTTTAATCGGTGGTTCCACAGCACGTACGAGGAGCTTTCACTTCACAAGTTCATAACGGAGAGAGAATTGCTTTTGCTACCGATAGCATCACTTTCGAGGTCATTAAAGGTTCATCAAGCCGTTCATTTAGTGTGGCTTCAAGCAGCATCAATACACGTCAATTGGAGTTTGATTCAGAGTTGAGGGACTTTACTGACAACTGTATGAGTAGTTGACTCAGGATTCAATCGAGTTGAAATCAATGCTGAGTTAAAATCGATAACCTAAGGGGTTCAATCGGGGTCTTTTGATTGGGGAGGGCAGATTTAGTTGCATCTGCGTTTCCATCGAATGCCAAACACTAACGTTCCAAAGACTGTTACACCATTGCTACTGAAATGGGGTTTTGAAAACCCTAGGTTGACGAAGGAAATTGGAGGTGGAAGGTGATTTTGGTGGTGTAGTGAGGAGTAGTAGGGGTTTCTTCATAAATAGCCTAGTTAAACCCCCTAACATTTTTTGTCGGGTCAAAAGGTCATACTTGATATATACCACAGTAGGATTGGTAGTATTTATGGGGTCATTGGAGATGAGGGATGTTTGCTCGTAGTAAGGGAGGTCATGAGGAATGAGGAGAGAGGGACGACAATGGGAGGAGGGAGGGGAGAAGGGGGAGAAGAGAGGGATTCAGTGAAGGTAAAGGGGGGTGGTGGAGAAGGGGGATTTGGCAGCGGCGGTGGGTTACCTAGTATTCCTGTCAAAGTTCGTATTGGTCATTGTTTGAGATGGGAGCCTCCGTGGACACATCGATTCAAGCTTAATACGGATGGGTTGGTTAATTAAAGATAGGATTAGTTCAGGGGGTGGTATTATTAGATATGGTGTTGAAAATTTTTGTAAGGCTTTTGCTAGTCACTATAGTCCGGGGACAAATATGAGAGTAGAGATTTTAGCACACCGAGATATGCAGGGAGTTATCTTTGGATTCAGTCGTGGTTGAGACAGATTCTTTGGTTCCCGTTATAGTCCTTACTTCAAATCAGAATTCTCCATGGCAATATGAGTATTTGCTTTCTTAACTAAAAGTTACAAGATTCACAGAAGAAGGCATAGGCTCATAGGCTGCTTAGGGACCCCACAAGCTAGTAAGAAATAGGCAAATAGTAGAAGGTAAGTCTCAATAGTTCTCAGATTGGTTTGGAGGAGTGCTACTGTGAAAGCTTTCGTTGTGGATATGTTTGTCCTTGCGAGTTCTTTCTTTTGTGGAAAGGTCAAGATCAGACTATACAAGAATCTCGTGTGAGAAAGTCTGAGACTAAAGGGCATACTATTGAAAGGAAGAGGTGCTGCAATCACATTGATAAAGAATGGTTTAGGATTGAATAAGTGAGGTCAGTCTCTTTTGCTTAGGCGCTTACGTCCGACTGAAAATTTTATATTTAGAATAGGTAGTGCGGAAAAGGAATTAGAAGAAGCAAAAGCATAAGTCAAGTCTTATCCTTGCTCAAATTGGACTGGGAATCGGTGCCCCGCAGCTCATGAAAGAAGAGCTTCCTGCCGGGGGGGATATAAGATGACTCCAAAAAGGAAAAAAATGAGATTTAAGTAAGAGTAAGGCAGGGCACATCACCAGCCTAAGACACATAAGAGGGTTGCCGGAATGATGAATTCCCCATCCCTGGATGTCTAAGTAAAGAGGATTCCCTAAGCTTGAAGGAAGAATAAATGAAGTCCATCAGAAAGAAGACATGATGTTAGGTCCAAATTGATGTGCTCAGAGTATAGGCTAGAGGGGGGTGAATAGCCTATACGACCTTTATTAAAAATTTCATCTGATTTAAAGATTATGTTTGAAATACAATGATGAAATAATTAGTTGGATAGGTCTTCTTCCAAATTTAAGCAGCATAGCTGATAAGAGAAATCAGCTGATGTCAGCAAACTTCAAAGACTACCGGTAGGAAGATTATGTTATACTTTGCTGATAAAGAAAAGTTTTAAGCAGCTGAAGAACAAGCAGCATAAGTATAGCAATTAAGATTAAAGCGGCTATAAACAAATAGGTACAAGTTTATTATAACAGCAAACTTTAAATCTTATATTAGATGCATCAATTACTTTCCATAACCAGATTGCACAAGATATATAACATATATTAAAGGAAAGATAAGTAAAGGCTGAATGTAATAAAATATAATTTATATTAAAATTCAGCAAAAGTTTGCTCAAGAACAAACATGCTTAATACATCAACCTAGATTCTCTAACCTAGCAATCTCTTAGGAAAGAAAAATGAGAGATTAAGAAAGTGAAATCAAATTTATTAAAAATACATTGGAAGATGTAGTTAACATTTATGATATTGTCTTCCTGTAGTATCAACTCGATAAATTCGTTGTGAGAAGAGAATATTAGGCGTTGTTCAAATAACTAGTATTTGAACAACTGAGTGCTGAGCACTCGGCCAAGAATGATGACAATTCATTGCACAATCAATAACCCTAATAATGTAGTATAAGTCTGCCAATATGAATGCAGTATGGATTATTATGCTCTAGTTCTTCATCAGACATTTTCAAGCTTGGTCAGTCTTCAACGATGAGCAGGATGCTTAGTCTCTAGCTATGGATTTGAAATATAGCTGCTGAAGAGACTGAGTCTTTCGAAGGATGAAAGAACTCAAATCAAGAAAGGAGTTCTTGGGTAAGCTGAGCTTCTTTGCCTTAGGAATTTCAGATTTCTCTCCCACAAAGTGTTTGTTCTTACACTTGTGTTCTTCTCACTCTAAGGTTTGAAGTTTTTAAGCTTCATACTTTTTCACCACCTTTGAATGAGGGATGAGAGATTTCTTTTATATATAGGCTGGAGAAGATGAAAGAGTCATTGAAGCTTGGATAAGTTTTTGCTCGTTAGAGATCTGTATCATCAATGCATCAGAGTACATTATACAGACTGTTGGGCAAAGACCTTTGTGTAAGCTACCTTGAAATTTGTCCAAAGAGTACAAGTTGGATGAATGAGACTTGACATGCAGGCATGAATTATAGTACACTGTGTTTGGTATTTTATGGAATGTATCCTTGAAAACTGGGATCAAACACGGAAGAGGAAATGTCTTCTGAATAATAGTGAAAGCACAATCATCGATGCGTATCTTGAGTTGTCAATAAGATCTTGTAACGGATCTATTTTGAATTGTAACTTTGAGCAACGATCGATGTTCCTCTTTAGATTTTTCAGCTTTCTTGTAGCTGTCTGATGAAGAGCATGGCTGATACTAAGATCTACCGATATAAGACTGCTAAGGTAAATACTACTGATGAGACATGGCTGGTAGGAACGTTTGCTGGTGAGACATTGCTAGTAGAGATGTCTGCTTGTGCTAGTAGAGCTAATCCATATGAAGAGTCATCGTTACTTGGTAAGACATAGACTCGGACATGTACAAAGACTTCCTAGTCTAATGACTTATGCAATGTTTCATCAAGTTGTCACACTAACTGGTACGCAGCTCTTTTAGCCACTTGTGAAACATGCGTTGTAATGGGAACAAGCAAATCACTGTGTTGGAATATGCAAACATATGCACCAGCTGTTTTACAGGCATATCCCTAACGATCTCCTCCTATTTGCTTAGGACCATTACTACAAATGACATATACATAAAGCTATTAAAGCAAATGTTCAATCCTTAGTGCCTTCCAATGAATGATTATTTTATCTCAAGGCATGCCCTATAAGGATGAACTTACAAGCGATAGTGTATGTATTGTCATCTATTGCTAAGTATTTACAGACTCGATAAATAAAGGTACGAATACGAAGCAATAATAAAAATATTTTTAGGCAATTATGAGATATAATCGATAAGTAGGCCATAAAGATGATTTAAGTGATTTGAAACAATTTGAGCAAGATATTATTTTGAATCAATACTTTTCAAAAGAAGAATAAGATGTGCTGATTTGAACTTCTTCTCCTTATGTAAAGATCTTATAGCAGTTTGGTACCATTACTATTAATACAAAGACTTTGATAGAGGAGACTTCTCAAAACTTAATTGTTTTGATTCAGCATTAGATCAAATAATTTTAAGAACAATGTCTTTCTTGTTTAGAAATTTTTACAAGAAAGTAATTTGATCAGCATTTAAAGAAATAAAATATGTAAGAATTGCTGATGATATAAAGAATTTTTAGAAATTCTTCTGATATAACTATTTAAATAGTTATTTAAGTATCAGAGCAAAAGAAATTTTCTTTTGAAGGTTTTGTTTCTTTCTTGTAAAGAGATTTTACAAGAAAGTATTTTTAATAACAGCTTTGTTGAAAAGATAAAGAATTTAGAAATTGTTGTTGTTGAATTTCCTCTTGATTAAAGTTATTGAAGTATTAGAGCAGAAGATATATTTTTTTTAATGAAACTCAGAATACTTTTCACAGAAAAGTCAAAAGTCACGAAGACTTAATCGGACAATGTTGATCATATTTTCAGAAAGTATATGTCTTTCTTAATGTATAAGACATTCACAGAATATATATGTCACAGTATTATATGTCAAAGTACTCTCCTCCTTAATGTATAAGGCATACATCTCAGAATGTATATATAGCTCTCCTCCTTAATGTATATATAGCTCTCCTCCTTAATTAGATGTCAAATTATCTAACTCTCCTCCTTAATGTCTTCTCCTTCTTAATGTATAAGGCATACATCTCAGAGTGTATATGTCCCATTATATAAAGAGCTCTCTCTCCTCCTTAATGTCTTCTCCTTCTTAATGTATAAGGCATACATCTCAGAGTGTATATGTCACATTATATAACTCTCCTCCTTAATGGTCACAAGCAAGAGGATATGAATATAAAGATTAGATGAATATAAAGTAAGAGTGGTAACCATTATGGACAAGCAGGAAAATATAGACAAGTAGGAGTGGAAGAATAGTAAGAGAAATAATAAAAGGAGTTAAAAAAATGTCAGAGAGAACAAGTAGATATATATTGCATAGAGAACAAGTATATATATATGAAGTATTGTTTTAGCAAAATCAACAACAGAGAAAATGCCCTATTAGAATAAAACGAGTTAAGTGAGGCAATTTTTCGGTCCTAATCGTTGGGAATTTCTTGATTAGTCACTGAGTCTTATGCAAAATTTTCTTCCATTGACGAATGCTCCTCCTGAGTAGTTAAGTTTTCGCAAGAAACGTTGGAGGGAACAGAGGAGGGGACAGGGGAAGAGTCAGACTCAGTAGTAGGTACCATATTTCTTGTGGGGATCCAGGCAACGAAATTGAGACATCATTCTTGGGATCTTGAAGGCGATTTCTTAGCCATCGATTGATTCGAGGAGGTTTTCGAATCATTTGAGGCTGTGGTGCCAAGACAGTCATCATCCGTATTCTCCATTCGGTATGAGGAATAGGACGAGATGCTGGCCTTGACGAGTTTGTGTTTCTCATAATTTTGGAAGATGAGTATGAAATGGCAGAGAAAATTTAAGGTTGAACGAAATGAAGATTAAGAGAAGCAGGACATTTGTTTAATGGAACTGATAACATGTCTCTAAAAATTTTGAGAATTTGAAGGGACTCCTTGGATGAAGGAATTTGATAAGACATAAAAAAATGTGTCTTAAGAGTAAGAATGAATTTAATGTGATGGCGATGATGTGATGTTATCAATTAATTGTTATGCCCTTGTGGCGTAGGTTTGAGTAGATTAGATATAGCTGAGGATTAAGTTCGAGTAGAGTGATTGATGTGTCTTTATTAGTCCACATTTTATATTCATATTCTCCCTATTTTTGGTTGATTATTGCACTTAATTGATCTATTTTTATATCTTTTGATGTAGGGGATAAATTATTTGGACTTGAAGCAAATGTGGGCTAAAAGGTGGATTTTTGGGCTAATATGTGAAGAATTTGCGAAAATGGACCGAAGAGTGATGGGCTTGGATAACAAAAGAGGTCCAAACTTGGAGAAGAGCCCATGAAGACACATCTCTCACTTTTAAAAGAAAACAATTATTTTTATTTTGTATTATTTTCTATTTTTATCTTTCTTTTAGTGGGGGAATTTGAAGAGTTATGTAGAGAGGAGTTTTATTTTTTAGATTAGTAACTCCCATTCACTTTCCCTCTCTCTCTCCTCTAGGAAGTAACTCACTTTCCCAACCATTCTCCCAACTCCAAGAACGTATTCTTCTCCCTCTCTCCTCTCTCACGCAAACTTCCTCTCCTCTCTACACACTCTTTTGCAATTTTTCTTTTCTTCTTCATCAACAATTGAAGATATTTTTATGAAGATGATTTATTCAAGCATACGTGGCTAAGGTTCTTTTTCTGATTCAAGGGTCATTTTAATTCAATTATATTATTGTGAGGCTATGTGTTGAATTGTTTCTTGTTATATTCAAGTACTTGTAGATTCAATTTGATTTTCATGGAAATTGTTATTTTGTTGAATTGACGACTCAATCGAATTAATAATTTTCTACCGCTATCCATGAGTTTGTGCTATCATGAATGAATGGAAGTTAGTAGCAATAGGTGGAATTAGTTGTGCTATCATAGTTAATTTTACCTAATTGAATCTACGAGACTAGTTTTGATAATTGCAGCTATCTCGATTATCAAAATTAGGTTCAACCGTTTTCATAGAGCGTAGTGCTATCATCAATTGGTATGGAACGCTATCGTGCCCAATCGATTGATGATAAGTTTTGACTGGATGCTAGGTTCGGTCAATTAAATTAGGAAAACGCAAGACTTGTTACGGCTATCCTAACGAGTCTTTGGTTGAATACTTGAATCGCAAGAATTAATATTTATTTTGGCCTATGATCGATAACGTAATTGAATGTCACGACCCTTGAATCGAAATTTTCTCGTCTTGTTATTTTCTCGAATTTATTTCTCGTTTTACAATTGTTCTTATTTTATCTTTTATAATTTTTCTCGTTAATTTAGTTGATAGTAGTTGTTTAGCTATTAGATAAATATCTCAAAAATCCCCTCTTTTATTTCTTTGTTATTTACTCGAAAGAAATTATTCCCGTTCCCTGAGGATTCGACCCTGCTTGCCATATACTCGTATTTGAAAGTAGGAAATTATTTATTTGGAGGCTTGACAACCCATCAAATTTTGGCGCCGTTGCCGGGGAACGGTGTTGATATAATTTCTTTTGAGTTATATTTTTATTTCTTTGTTCTTGGTTTATGCCTCATTTTTCCCGAAAAGGCCAGAAATCTCATCATTAATATGGCTTCATATGCACAACAGTTTGGAACTAGTTTGATTGATCAAAGATTGGATGCATTGACTTCTCTTGTGGAAAAGTTTGTTGTAGGTCAGGTATCAAAGGCTCAGGTTTATGGAATTTACTCAGTTCCTAGGCATGCAACAAATATATGTCCTTCATTGCAAGATGATGTACAACAAGCCATGGCTTTGGGAGGATTTACTGGACACACTCATCATGACTATGATCCTTATTCCAATAGCTGCAATCCAGGATGGTGGGATCACCCAAATTTTAGCTACAAAAATCAAGAAGGGCGACAGGGATTTCCGCAACAGTGTTATCAGAGAGCACCCATACTTGCTCACTCGTCAGATTCAGAAATGTCCTTGGATGAGATTGTGAAGGCTCTTGCAATTAATACCCAAAAATTTCAACAAGAAACAAGAGCCAACATTCAGAATCTTGAAAATCATGTTACCCAACTGGCTACTTCTGTGGGTAAATTGGTGACTCAAAATTTGGGAAAGCTACCGTCTCAAACGGAGGTTAACGCAAGGGAGACTGCGAGTGCAATGATGCTTAGAAGTGGGAAAGAAGTACATTCTGGACCTACTTCAATTGAGGAAGTCAATGAACAAGAAAATGAGAAAGTCGAGGAAGAGGTTCGAAAAGAAAAGTCACGAGTTCAAGTAATGGTAAAAACTTTCCCTTCTTTACCTGTTACTTCTAATGTGGTTGTTCCTCCATTTCCAAGCAGGTTGACCAATTCTAAGAAGGAAGATTACGAGAGGGAAGTGTGGGAAACTTTCCGAAAGGATGAGATAAATATACCTCTTTTGGATGCCATCAAGCCAATTCCAAGATATGCAAAGTTTTTGGAAGAGTTGTGCACCAATAAGAGGGGATTAAGGAGTGACGAAAATGTAACTGTGCAGGAGAATGTGTCTACCTTGATAGAAAGGACACTACCAAGCAAATGCAAGGATCAAGATTTTTACATTTTAGAGATGGAAGATGATAAAGTTGTTAGTTCAGCTCATGTCCTATTGGGAAGTCCATTCATGAAAACCGCCAAGACAAAGATCAATGTGGATGAGGGTACCTTCTCTATCGAGTTTGACGGAGAGATTGTTAAATTTAATGTTTTTGATGCTATGAAGTACACCAATGAAAATTATACTATATGCTACGTTGATGTGTTTGATTTTATTGATGCAGGATAGTTTTGTTCCGGAGTGAAGAACGTCGAGCATAACGACGTTAAAAAGTTGCACTTATGGGAGGCAACCCAATGAGTTTTATTTCATGTTTTGAAGTTTTTGTTAGTTTTGTTTTTGATTTGTTAGTTTTTGACGTAGTTAGAATTACAGAAGACTAGTGCTCGTAAGGCGTGATCACGCCTTGTGCGAAGTAGTGTTTACTTTAAAAGAGAAAATTTTCGTGGAATCCAGAAGACTAAGACGAGTTAGGCGTGATCACGTTTAATTCGAAATAGTCTTCTGACTTGTTTTATCTCGTGGGAAGCATTGTAGTGGCAGAAGACTAGAGTCAATAGGGCATGATCACGGTTTAAATGATTTAGTTTTCTGAAAAAAAAAAATTTCTTTCTTGTGATTTGCTGTTAGTTTTTTTTTCTGTTTAAAAAAAAAGAAAAAAAAAGGGTAAAAAAAAAAAAACCGGGACAGAGTAATTATGGAATTAACTCAATTCTCTCTCTTCTGCAGGTAACGCACTCCCCCAACCGTCGTAACACAAATTCCCAGCGCACACCTCCAGCCCTTGCGGTCTTCTTCTCCACTCACACCGACGGCACCCTCCTCAGCACAGCGCAGCAGTTCCTTCATCCTCAGTTTGCCGCCGCCGTCATCTCCAAGGCTGCGCTTCCTATCTCTTTCTTCTTTCCTCAGTCCGCACCACAGTCAAGCAAGCCCTAAATCCTTGCGCACGGCAGCATCCATCCTTCAAACCGCCATTCCAGCGCGCCTCCACTTCACCCGCCGCCGCAGTGCCGCCTTCCCTTCCCATCTTAGTAGCAGCCCCCTTCTCAGACTTAATCATCTCAGTTCACCCATCATTCACAGCTGTCTAAAGCCCTACCACCCAAATCAGCCCTAGCCCCCTTCGAGTTTGCAACCTCGTCGTCTTCATTCCAAGTCCACCACCCAATCTCAGTGCAATTCTTCCCTGCAACATCACAGCCCATCACCACCACTCTTTTAATTCGCGAGTTGCACCCAATTTCGGCGTCTACTTCCAGTCTAAGCCGACAGCAATCCAATTCGTGCACTGCCTTGGCCCTGTTTGGCAATTGTGCCATCTCCGCTGCTCAATTCTAGCGCACCATCCTTCCAGCGCAGAAACTGTTCAATCTAGCATTATCATCGCTCTCGCCGAAAATCATTCTCCTATGCGAACATACAAGAGACGGAGATCGTTTTTCAGGGAAGTTCCTTCTTTATTTTTCTTGTTTCTTTAAATTTTAATTTTATTTTGTTTGTTTTTGTTTTGATTTATTTTTTATTTTTTTTTACTTCCCTGTTTGCGAAATTATGTGTTGAGCACATTGAGGACAATGTATGATTTAGGTGTGGGGGATGTGATTAGATCTTTTTGGGCTAAATTTTTTCAAAAGTTTCTATGCATTGTTGAGTGAATGTTGATGACTTGATAGGAGTAGGTGTGATTGATTATTTTTCTCCATTCTACAAAATGATGTGTCTCATTGATGTTGATAATGGATAGAATGAAAATGTGCAAGATTCGATATACAATGACCCTTTTTTGTGAGCTTTTGGGCCTAAAGAGCAATATATCAATCATTTGTGCTCTATTTCTTTGTTGTGTGTGATCAAGCATGTTGTGTTCATTCTAGAACTTGCTTTGTTATGCATTTTGAGACCACACTAATGAATTCATGCATTGAAGTGATGAGAGCAATTAGGTTAAGCCTTTTTGATGGCCTTTCTTGGATGACCTACCCTCATATTTTTCCCTAGTCGCCCATTTGAGCTTGTGGCCTTTCTCTTGTGTGAACATGTATATGAGCCTTAATCCCCTTCTTATTTGTTCCATCTTGTTGAACCCTTCTTGTCAAGAAGTGTGAGAATGAAATGCATATGTCAAGATTGGATTTGTGTTTCGATCGGAAAACAATGGGGATTTGAGAAAAAAAAAAGGGGTAGGGAAAAAGAACAAAGAGACATGGTGGCATTGCAAAGAAAAAGAAAAAAAAAAGAAAAGAGATCTAGAGAAAAGAAAAAGAAGTCAGGAAAAGGAAGAAAAAAAAGAAGAAAGAACCATTGCCTCAATGAAGGAAAAGAAATGTGGGTAAAATTTTAAGAATATCATCTTGATTTGTGTGATGCTCCCTTGATGTATTCGCTTGATTTTGTTTTGATATGTGGGAGTTCAAAATTGTGAAGAGTTCAAAATTGTGAAGGATGTAGGTCATAAATTGGTTCTCTCATTGAGCTTACTTGAGAATTGTTTTTGATGTATTTGGAGATTACCAAGTGAAAAGGGTGAATGATTTTTATGTGATGCACGATGGGATTGGAGGTGTCTTGTATGACGTTTGAACTTTATGCATGAAATTCTCATATCTTCTTGACTTGTTACACCTCATATTTCGTTTGTCTTACCTTTACCCGTGGCCTCGTTACAACCCATTGCAAGACCCTTGGATTTTTGCATGAGTTCATGATTTAGTGGTGGAGATTTGATATATTGGCAAGCTTATGGTAATGGCATGTATGTCTTGATATTGAGTGATTTTGATACACTTGCCTTTTTCAAACACGAAAGAGTGAATGAGTGCTATTCTTGGTGAGGTGTTGGGTCTTGTCACATTGGATCTTGTTGAAATTGTTATGCATTGATGAGACGCATGGATTTTTCTTGGGAATTGGAATCATAATCACTTGCTCTTTGAAGGTTGTCCATTTTATCTCTTCATTTCATGGTGACTTTGGAACAGTTGGGGGGTCTACCTTGGTTGAAGGAATGTCGAGTATATGAGAACCGTATTGTTTTTCATTTCTTTGAGCATATGTTTGATGCATGCTTGAGGGCAAGCATGGTGTAGGTGTGGGGGGATTTGATGTGTCTTTATTAGTCCACATTTTATATTCATATTCTCCCTATTTTTGGTTGATTATTGCACTTAATTGATCTATTTTTATATCTTTTGATGTAGGGGATAAATTATTTGGACTTGAAGCAAATGTGGGCTAAAAGGTGGATTTTTGGGCTAATATGTGAAGAATTTGCGAAAATGGACCGAAGAGTGATGGGCTTGGATAACAAAAGAGGTCCAAACTTGGAGAAGAGCCCATGAAGACACATCTCTCACTTTTAAAAGAAAACAATTATTTTTATTTTGTATTATTTTCTATTTTTATCTTTCTTTTAGTGGGGGAATTTGAAGAGTTATGTATAGAGGAGTTTTATTTTTTAGATTAGTAACTCCCATTCACTTTCCCTCTCTCTCTCCTCTAGGAAGTAACTCACTTTCCCAACCATTCTCCCAACTCCAAGAACGTATTCTTCTCCCTCTCTCCTCTCTCACGCAAACTTCCTCTCCTCTCTACACACTCTTTTGCAATTTTTCTTTTCTTCTTCATCAACAATTGAAGATATTTTTATGAAGATGATTTATTCAAGCATACGTGGCTAAGGTTCTTTTTCTGATTCAAGGGTCATTTTAATTCAATTATATTATTGTGAGGCTATGTGTTGAATTGTTTCTTGTTATATTCAAGTACTTGTAGATTCAATTTGATTTTCATGGAAATTGTTATTTTGTTGAATTGACGACTCAATCGAATTAATAATTTTCTACCGCTATCCATGAGTTTGTGCTATCATGAATGAATGGAAGTTAGTAGCAATAGGTGGAATTAGTTGTGCTATCATAGTTAATTTTACCTAATTGAATCTACGAGACTAGTTTTGATAATTGCAGCTATCTCGATTATCAAAATTAGGTTCAACCGTTTTCATAGAGCGTAGTGCTATCATCAATTGGTATGGAACGCTATCGTGCCCAATCGATTGATGATAAGTTTTGACTGGATGCTAGGTTCGGTCAATTAAATTAGGAAAACGCAAGACTTGTTACGGCTATCCTAACGAGTCTTTGGTTGAATACTTGAATCGCAAGAATTAATATTTATTTTGGCCTATGATCGATAACGTAATTGAATGTCACGACCCTTGAATCGAAATTTTCTCGTCTTGTTATTTTCTCGAATTTATTTCTCGTTTTACAATTGTTCTTATTTTATCTTTTATAATTTTTCTCGTTAATTTAGTTGATAGTAGTTGTTTAGCTATTAGATAAATATCTCAAAAATCCCCTCTTTTATTTCTTTGTTATTTACTCGAAAGAAATTATTCCCGTTCCCTGAGGATTCGACCCTGCTTGCCATATACTCGTATTTGAAAGTAGGAAATTATTTATTTGGAGGCTTGACAACCCACCAGTGATGGTATTAAAAAATAAGTAAATTAAATATGGTTGAGGTTATTGACGGAGTTTGAAAAGAATTATTTTGGAGATGGCTTGATGAATAAGAGTGGATACCAATTGTTAGATAGACACAAGAAGGTTAGCCTTGAAGAAGAATATGCATTATGCATTTAAGCTAAGACTTAAGTAGAACTCTCCTCCTGACATAAAGAAAAATAGACTTGAAATGATAGTATCTTATCTGATGAGCAGTTGAGCTGATTAAAATAGTTCAAGAATAAGCTCATAACTAGAATGTAGCAGATTTGAGAAGGATGAGAGGATAATGTTTACTAACATCATTATATATATAAGCAATGTAGAACTTGATATCAGTTAGAAAAAGTGATAAAATAAAAACTTATGATCTTTTTGATCGGCAGACTTAAAAGATGACCGATCAAGATACTTTTTCGAGTAAAGAAACTCAGCTATTTGTCAACAAGTGTGATTTGATTTTTTTATTGATTGTTTTAGTGAATATTGTTGTTGATATAGATTGTCAAGCCTGAGTTTAGGGATAATGAACTGAGTTTTATTTCAATTTGGAATGTGCAAAAGTTTGCTATTGGCTGGTATCTAAGGATATTTGTCCTTTAACGAGATTAGAATTAGATGGATTGTGTATAGTAGTCAGAGGATCTGTTGAGAACGTACTTTAGTACTACTTATTTGATCAGAGTGTGTAGCTTTTGGATAACTGCTGATATGGATGGTTTGCCTTGTTGACTTTTGATATTAAGTGTGAATTGATATGAGGTCAAGGAAATTTATCAGGATTAGAAAGACAGAGTCAGCAGGATTGGCAAGGAATTGATACCAGTTGTTAACTAGAAGTAAGATCTGCTAATGAAGGAATGGATAGGAGTGACATGATCAGCAGAATGAACACACTAGATATTTCTGGTGGTCTTCTTGTGGCGATGGTAATGCCAGGATAAGATAGAAGAGAACATGGCTGGACGATGATCAGCAGTTGTAGAGATGGCTTGTTTTGTGTCTGCTTAAGTGTGTCCAGTGATTAGTTAGAAGACAGATAATTGGTATAGTGGTCAAGATATTTATCAGCAGAGCATAGATTTTGCTGAAGTGTTTGTTCATGTCAGGACTGAATCTTCCAACAAAGAGAATGAGGCATCATATATGGCAATGGGGGTTATATCACTTGCTCATTCTTGAAGAAATACTACGTTTGAAAGTAGTAGTTTTTCTGAGAATCCAAGAATATCTAACTATCTTCTGAGTAAATTCGAGTTCTTTTAAAACTTACCAGTTTTCTTTCATCAAATTTTCATATGATAAAGTATAACAAGATGATTAGAATTCAGCTTGTCTACTAATTAGTTGTTAGTCAAGATGATACCAATTGTTATATGTATAGAAGTATACATATATATCACTTGATACTCAAGAGTTATCTTTTAATATAGATAACTGATAGTTCTTAATATCATTATGACATCAACTAACTTTGCCTTCTATTACCATAATCTCAATGGTTATACAGAAATAAGTAGTTGTCTGAACTGAATACTGGTTGTTGTTGTGTTATAAAAGGAAGAGGACAGTCTTGAATTTTAATATATGAAGCACTGAGATTTTTTGAATTTAAAGCACATAAGTATTTTCATATACTTAGATAATGGTAATCTCCCTTTTAAAGAAAAATTTTCTCAGGCGTCTTTTCTTTCATACATCAGACAACCTTTTGTTCATAGCGGATGTACTACAGATCTTGTAATTTGAAGTAAAGAATTTAGAGATTGTGCAAATAGTTAACAGCTTTAAAGATTAAGTTTAGACATGAAAGGTCATCCTTTACATTGCTGCAGTCTGCTCATTTTAACTTAGATCAGCAGACTTTGATTTTGATCACGGTGAGTTGATCAATCTCAGAAAGGCAATTATCCAAGTGGTTGAAATTAAGAGGCATTTTTTAAGGATGGACCGATACTCAATATAGCAGATTTTCGTGGACAGGTTTGCTAATGGGTTTTCAGCAGAGTTTGTGTAAAAAGTGTGTGCTCATCTCTTTAAGGTCAATTCTTCAATCGTCAATAAATGTTAAGTGAAATTATACGATGAAGAACAAATTATTTGATCAACACAATTAAAACACATTGATTCATGCAATCATAAGAATGCAGAGAAATAAATAGACATGTAGGAAAGTTGCTGAACTTGTATTCAATAATCCAAATAGTTTGAGTATGCCTCTTTAGGGATCAGCTGATTACAAGAACAATACAACGAGAAATTGACTAAACTCCTGATTACAAGACAAAGATAAGCAATGATTCAATTTTTGAAAAGAAAATTTTTTATAGAGTTTTATCCAAGATATCCTAATCCAGAGGACATAATGGGTGGACAGAAGACATGGATTTCAGAATGGATCAAGTTGGCTATTTCCTTTTTGATCTCCTCCAGCTCTAGGAGGAGGAAGAACATGTTCACTTCTAGAGGTTACTTCGGAAGAACCTCAGGGTAATAGCCATCAAAGATTTACTGCATGGACTACGAATCCCAATTAATAAGCATGGAGATGGACATTAGTCATTGGCAGTCCATTGTCTTTGACAATACTGCCTTAGCTACCTTATCCAGCTAAGCTGAATTATCTACATCAGCCATCTTTGGGGTGATGGCTGGTATCCTTACATATGACCAGAAGGGTTGTTTGAAACAACAATTTACCAGATGCTTGCTGGACATTTGGTAAATTTTATTCGGGATCTTCACTGTTATACTTATGTATACACGCAGAGTTGCAATGGTCAGATTGGTGTATCCTAAGTGGTTTTCATAGTGATTCATCTGAAATCAATATAGTATATCAATGAGATTGACAACCAAATGTTAGAAATGAAGTAAAATCACGAAGAACATAAATTGATAATCTTCTATTTTGCCTTTTAATAGACATGATTATAAAGACATTCTTACGTGTTCTGAGAATCAAAAGTTTATGGCATTAAATTCAATATCATCAAAAGATACTTTGCCAAAACTTTAAGACTGTCAGACCAGACAAAAGAAGATATCTTTAATCATATAACTTTAAGAAGCAAATTTAAAAATTAATAATAAATGATTTCTGAAACAGATGCATTGATAAAATTCCTCTCAGATATTATAATAGTGTCCCTTTTGAAATAACAAGAAAACTTTCACAGTTATGAATAAAGATTTTGATTATGAGAACACATCTTTGAGAAATTTAAATCAACTTATCACAAGTAACAGAAATGAACTAAGACAACTTTGAAGGAATATGAGAGAGTCATAACCAGTTGTTGAAGCGTTGAATTGATCGAACTCTAGAATTTGTACTTAGTAACATTTTGAGAAAAATTTTGAATCAGTGTTTAACATCTTGTAAATCTCAAGCAGTGGGTGCGTATATATGATAATAGAGTTTGAAGAAGGAAGAACTCTATTTATACTCAGAGGCAAGATGCAGGATCACACCAATAAGTGATGGTCCTGTCCTTTCTTATTCCCTTGTGAAGTAAGATTGCAAACCTGAGAGAGTGATATTTTCGAGATCTGGTGAAATCTTTTCAGCAGAAAATCTTTTGGTTGGTCAAACATATTTGTTAATTTCCCAGAGAATCTTGAAAATTGTCTTTACTTTAAACGAAGTAGTCAGTCTTCGTAAAGTGTGCCTCTTTTTTTAATAGACTTAGTGAGCAAGACAAGTCATTAAAAGTATTACTCCTATAAGTCAGCACATATAACTGAACTTATGAAGTGCATGTTGGCCGATATGGAAGTTCAGCCAACTAGGTTTTGAAAGTCGTTTTAAAACCATTTCAGGTCAGCTGATATAAAAAGTGCTGACTAGTTTTTGAAAAACCTTAACATAAAGCAAATCATACAAGCACACAGATATATCATGAAGAGCACAGTATGATAAGACTTTATTAATGCAGCATGTCTGATAACAATTGAAGAGGAATTCAGCAGACATGGATGCATGCATATAACAAAGCAGTTATTGACCTATTTTGAGCATATGCTGGTGAAATAGTTATCCTCAAAATCTGGGACTTATAATTAGACTTTTATAAGATAGTGCCATAGTCCGTAGATATTGATTTGATGTTGTGCTTCTACGAGTGAGTGAAGGACATAGTAAGTTATTCATAAGTGATCAGCAGTCCTTCATAAATCCGCATCCAAGTTGATGTCTGCTGATGAAGAGATTTGTTGCATCTTTGACTTTTGGTCATATGAGTTCCTGCCTTAAATACTCATAGAAAAATCATTAGCAACATTTATGAGCTAAAAGTAGCTCCAGAAATTCAATAATAACAATGAAATATAATAAGCATATTTAGTAATGGAAAATTACTTAAACATGACTTATGGGTGTAATCCAATAAAATACGAAGTTAGAAACCTGGATTACTTTCTCATTTTTCCTTTTGAACACATCTGCTCATAGTAGTTGGAGAACTTGTTCTAATGTTGAGCATAGGTTCATTTGGTGTATCTTTTAGGCAGAAGCTTTTCGTTGAAGCATAACAATTTCATCATAGATGTCCTTAGATCTAGAGCTAATATTCACAGTGATTCAGAGATGACACGAATTTGATTTCCCTTGAATTACTTTTGGAGATCTTCTGATTACTATTGCTTTTGAACTTTCAATGATTAGTTACATACCTTCTCTAGATGGATAAGTAGCAAAGTCTTCAAAAACTAAGTATCATAGAATGTAGGGATCAGCAAATTCCATGATAGGAAGTTTTTGACACTTAAACATGTCCAAAAAGATACTAGAAAGAACCTCAATTTCTTATGATACAAGAACACAAGTATTTGAACTGAGAAGCTTTCTCGAAAAGGTCATGAATTTGAAAGTGAACTGTTTTAAAAACTGACATTATCCTTAGCAAGTCAAGCTCTATTTAACTATAGTACTTTTCTTCCTAATGTCAATTGAAGAGTACACTTCTGTCATTGGAAAGATTTTCCTATAGCAATCACATAGTCATCACAGCAATCTTTTCTCACAAAGATTTTGAAAATCAAACTGATTTTGATTTGTAAAAGCATTTTTAAAATGACTTCCTGATCTCCCAATCAAAAGATTTTTAGAAATGATAATTTTGAAAACAAATCTTTTTGATTATGCATCTAATCTGAGCAACAGGATCAAAACTCTCAGGTTGTTAGGCCTGGAATGAAATTCACAGAGTACTTGCTTTGATATCAATTGTTAGGTCTAAATTGATGTGCTCAGAGTATAAGCTAGAGGGGGGTGAATAGCCTATACGACATTTATTAAAAATTTCATTTGATTTAATGATTATGTTTGAAATAAAATGATGAAATAATTAATTGTATAGGTCATCTTCCAGATTTAAGCAACATAGCTGATATAGAGAAATCAGCTGATGTGCATCAGCAGACTTCAAAGACTGCCAGAAGGAAGATTATGTTATACTTTGTTGATAAAGAAAAGTTTTAAGCAGCGGAAGAACAAGCAGCATAAGTATATCAATTAAGATTAAAGCGGCTGTAAACAAATAGGTACAAGTTTATTATAACAGCAAACTTTAAATTTTATATTAGATGCATTAATTACTTTCTACAACCAGATTGCACAAGATATATAACATATATTACAGAAAAGATATGTAAAGGCTGAATGTAATAAAATATGATTTATATTAAAATTCAGCTGAGGTTTGCTCAAGGACAAACATGCTTAATACATCAACCTAGTCTCTCTAACCTAGTAGTCTCCTAGGAAAGAAAAAAGAGAGATTAAGAAAGCGAAATCAAATTTATCGAAAATACATTGGAAGATGTAGTCAACATTTATGATGTTGTCTTCCTGTAGAATCAACTCAATAAATTCGTTGTGAGAAGAGAATATTAGGCGTTGTTCAAATAACTAGTATTTGAACAACTGAGTGCTGAGCACTCGACCAAGAATGATGACAATTTATTGCACAATCGGCAGCCCTTATAATGTAGTATAAGTCTGCCGATATGAATGCAGTATGGATTATTATACTCTGGTTCTTCATCGGACATCTTAAAGCTTGGTCAGTCTTCAACAATGAGCAGGATGCTTAGTCTCTAGCTATGGATTTGAAATATAGTTGCTGAAGAGACTAAGTCTTTCAAAGGATGAAAGAACTCAAATCAAGAAAGGAGTTCTTGATTAAGTAGAGCTTCTTTGCCTTAGAAATTTTAGATTTCTCTCCCACAAAGTGTTTGTTCTTACATTTGTGTTCTTCTCACTCTAGGGTTTGAAGTTTTTAAGCTTCACACTTTTTCACCACCTTTGAATGAGGGATGGTAGATTTCTTTTATAGGCTGGAGAAGATCAAAGAGTCGTTGAAGCTTGGATAAGTTTTTGCCCGTTAGAGATCTAGATCATCAATGCATCAGAGTACATTATACAGACTGTTGGGCAAAGACCTTTATGTAATCTGCCTTGAAATCTGTCCGAAGAGTACAGACTGGATGAATGAGACTTGACATGCAGGCATGAGTTATAGCGCACTGTGTTTGGTCTTTTATGGAATGTAGCCTTGAAAACTGGGATCAAACACGGAAGAGGAAATGTCTTCTGAATAATAGTGAAAGCAAAATCATCGATACGTATCTTGAGCTGTCAGTAAGATCTTGTAACAGATCTATTTTGAATTGTAGCTTTGAGCAATGACCGATGTTCCTCTTTAGATTTTTTAGCTTTCTTGCAGTTGTTTGATGAAGAGCATGACTGATACTAAGATCTACCGATGTAAGATTGCTGAGGTAAATACTGCTGATGAGACATGGCTGGTAGGAACGTCTGTTGGTGAGACATTGCTAGTAGAGATGTTTGCTTGCGCTGGTAGAGCTAATCCATATGAAAAGTCATCGTTACTTGGTAAGACATAGACTCGGACATGTACAAAGACTTCCTAGTCTAATGAGTTATGCAATGTTTCATCAAGTTGCCACACTAACCGGTACGCAGCCCTTTTAGCCACTTGTGAAACATGCGTTGTAATAGGAACAAGCAAACCACTGTGTTAGAATATGCAAACATATGCACGAGCTGTTTTACAGGCATATTCTTAACACATGATTATTCAAAGAAAATGTTGAAAGGGTCAATAGTAGTAGCCTCATTAAGGAAAGCCAGCTGTGAAAACATTTATGATGAGATGAAGAGATTAGTGGATCCATTACGCTTTTCTTCGATAGCAATGTGATCCTCAAGCTATTATCCGCTTGACCAAATTTGGGTTCCAGTAATGTACTCACAGAGGGCAGTCAGCATCTCATCATAAAGATCCCGGATACCACTAAAGGGCATGAGATTTGTTTCGCGAGAAATAACTCATTAGCTGGTAGGCACTTGTAGAGGCGTCTTGAGTAATAGGAAGATTCGATAGAATGTTTATTTTACCCCGAAGAAGGCTATACATATTTCCAAGGAACTGAAAGTAGTGTTTAGCAGGGACGATGTCTTTTAAGAATTGTGTGAATATCCCGCTATCGACAAATTCCCAATTGATTTTATCCATCACGGTAGAATGAAGCAAAGAATCAGTAAAGAATTAGCCTCCTCGTATGTTGGGAATGGGCCATCATGGAAAATAGTACTTACGCAGCCTTCAGACTGATTGTTTAAATTTTAGTGTGGATTCAATATCCCAAGCCCACCTCCACAGTGACCGGCTATTGCTTCCACAGCAAGACAGGAGTAGAAATGAGTGCTTCAGGTGGATAAGCTTCGACGCTCTCAGCCTGCTTTGGATCCTTTGACTAGGGCTTCGTCTTCTTTATAATCATAATTCATAAGCTCGGGTCTAAGGTCTCCATCTCGCCTTATTAAATAAGCTCGGGCAAATCTTATAAGAGAATAATATATCTTCCATATTGTTGTATCTCTATTACCATATGTGTGTAATTATATTTGGTATATTCTTCTCTAATAGTTAGGTCTCCTAGTTTACCTTGTATTGTAACTCTTCTCCTAAACCTTATTATATTAGGTTAACTTGTAACTCAAGTATTGTAACCCTATAAATATATACTCCAATAAATGGAAACGGCTATGCCATTATTCACAAGAATTATTATTTCCTACATGGTATTAGAGCTTTGATTCCACAAACCCTAAACCACCAATCTTCCGTAACCCAAACACCGCCGCCCACCACCTCCTCCTCCTTCCCCTCTAAGCACTCATGGCTTCCAACATGATCACCGTCCAAGATCCTACAGACTCCTCCAAAACCTACCAACTCATCAACATCTCTAACCAAAATATCACCAAGCTCACCCCTACCACCTACCTCGCATAGAAACTTCAAGTTGAATCCACGTTCGTTGGCTATGATCTTTACAGGTTTGTTAATAGTACCTCGGTCTGCCCGCCATCCACCCTCACCGTCAACAACATCCAAACACCTAACCCAACCTACCTCCCATGGATCCGACAAGACAAACTTCTGTTTGGCGCCCTTGTCGGCTTCCTCTCCACAAACCTAGTTTTGTTTATTCAGCAAGCGGCTACCGCTCCGGAGGCTTGGGTCATACTGGCCAACACATATGCTCGCCCTACTCGTGGGCATATTAAGCAAATCAAAGACCAACTTAAGCAAGCTACCAAAGGCTCCCAGTCGATCTTCGAGTATATGCAGTTCATCAAGAGAAAATTTGATGAGCTCGCTGCCCTCAGTAAACCCCTCGACCATGAGGACCTCATAAAAACTGTGCTCGGTGGCCTGGATGATGACTATCGACATGTCGCCAATGTAGTTGAAGGACGAGATACTCCTATCCCTTTTGATGAGCTCCATGAGAAGCTTATCACTCGCGAGCTAGTACTGAAGCAATCCTACCCCGCTTTCACTCCCTACCTCGCCACGGCTAATACCGTGACGACCAGGCATAATGGGTCTCCTCAGTATCCTCGCCACAAGTAGCCCACACAGCCTCCTTAGCATCCACAGTCGGGCAACTCTGGTCCTTGCCAACAGCGACCTTACCTCGGCAAATGTCAAGGCTGCCGTCAGCAAGGTCACACGGTCACTCAATCCCCCAGCTTTCAGCTTATTTTAGCCTCGCCATCCAGCTTGCCTCACACCTCGTCTGCGAGGAACAAATGGCAATCGCTCTCAAACATAGCCACAACCTTGGACAACACCTCTCCGAGCTGGCTCCTCGAGAGAGGTGCTTCCCACCATGTCACGACGAACCTCAGTAATCCCTCTCTCCACACTCTGTACTCAGGCCCTGACGACATGGTTATTGGTGATGGCACTGGGTTACACATTGTAAATACTGGTTCTACCTCTTTCCACATACCCTCACACACATTTCAATTACATAATGTTCTGTTTGTCCCTAGCATGCAAAGAAACCTCATCTCTATCTCTCAATTCTGCACATCTAAAAATGTATCTATTGAATTCTTACCCACTTCTTTTCGTGTGAAGGATCTACAGACAGGGACCTCGCTGCTGGAAGGACAATCTAAGGATGGTGTGTATGAATGGCCGAGCTCAACTGCACTGTGTCACACCTCTGCCTTTACGAGTTCAAGAGTGTCTGCTCCTGACTGACACCATAGACTTGGTCATCCCTCTACCCAAATCCAAAGTCATATAGAGTCTAGTTTTGCTCTCGAGCATTCTCGAAATAAATCATCCTTTTGTAATGCATGTTTAAGCAATAAAAGTCACAAACTTCCTTTTACTTTATCTACTATTATGTCTACCTACCCCTTTCAAATTATTTATTCTTATGTTTGGACCTCACCTATTCACTCATTTGATGGCTTCAAATACTATGTGATCTTCGTCGATCACTACACACATTACATCTGGCTCTACCTTCTAAAAAAAATCCAATGTTGCTTCTATCTTTTCGCTTTCAAGCCCTGGTCAAAAACCTCTTCAAACACAAGATCGTCACCCTATACTTGGACAATGGTGGCGAGTACATTGGTCTAGCCAAAACCATCGGCCTGGCCACATACCTCACCACTAATGACATCTCGCACCTCACCTCTCCCCCCCATACGCCCGAGCACAATGGCTTCTTTAAACGTCGACATCGACACATTATTGAAATTGGTCTCTCTTTACTATCCAAAGTCACTCTTCCCCTCACCTTCTGGTCGTATGTCTTTCTCACAGCCACCTATCTCATAAATTGCCTTTCCACCCCTACACTCCAGATGCTCTTTCCCTACCATAAACCCTTCGGGTCAGCCCCCAACTACTTAAAACTTTGAGCATTTGGATGTCTTTGTTATCCTTGGTTGCGACCATACACCATTAACAAGCTCAATCCTTGTTCGACTCCCTGTGTCTTCCTTGGGTACTCCCTCACTCAGAGTGCCTATATCTGTTATGACCCGACCAGCGGGAAACTCTTCATCTCCCACCATGTTTGGTTTATCGAGTCTGAGTTTCCCATGTCTCAGGTCGTGCTAGCTCTTCCCTGACCTGACGAGTCAACTCGCACTACATGGTTACCATCTCATGATATCCTCGCTGCTTCATACACACCACTGACAGATAGTCCTTGCAGTGACCTGACTGTTGCTCCTCCTGTGACCTCGCCTCAACCAACCTCGGTACCTGACACAGCTACCCTTGATCTTACCGAGTCCCCCGAGGTCGCCCCACCTACCACCGACCTTCTTCATCCGCCTATACCCTAGGCCGCAGCTCGCACTCTCCCATTATTACCCGCTCCCAAAACAACATCCACAATCATATTAACAAACTCTGTCTTTCGGCCCAACTAAACACCGACCTTGAACTAACAGGTATGACTCAGGCCCTCAAAGACAACAGGTGGCGACAGGCTATGTCTGAGGAATATGATTCCCTCCTCAAAAAAGGCACTTGGGAAGTGGTACCTCTCATAAGGGTCCTTAATATTGTTGACTACAAATGGATATTTTGTATTAAACGATCTGCTGATGGCAAAATTGACAGGTACAAAGCTCGCTTGGTAGCCAAAGGATTCCATCAACACCCAGGTGTTGACTATCATGAGACCTTTAGCCCGGTGGTCAAACCTACCACGGTTTGCCTCATCCTCTCACTTGCGATCAACCGGGGATAGGATCTTCGACAGCTCGATGTCAATAATGCCTTCTTGCAGGGAATCCTCACCGAGGAAGTCTTCATGACTCAACCTCAGGTCTTCGTCGACACTGATCACCCGCAGCATGTGTGTCACCTACAAAAGGCTATCTATAGTCTCAAGCAGGCCCCCCGAGCATGGTACAATAAACTTCGCTAATTCCTCCTTGCTAGTCGTTTCACGAACTTAGTGGCTGACACCTCCCTATTCATCTACAACGAGGCTGGCATCATCCTTCTATTGCTCGTCTATGTTAATGACATCATTTTCACTGGCAACAACATCAAGTAGGGCTTCATCACTGTTTTTGCTACTCGGTTCTCGCTCAATGACCTTGGCGACTTTCATTACTTCCTCGGTGTGGAAGTAATTCCTTGGTCTACTGGGTTTCTCTTCTCCTAACGAGGATACACAGCCGACCTCCTTGCTTACACTAGTATGTCTGATGCTCGCCCAGTGGAAACACCCCTCGCGACCTCACCAGTTCTCACACTTCAGTTGGGCACGACTCTTATCGATCCCACTGCGTTCCGAGCAGTGGTTGGGAGTCTTCAATATCTCTCTCTCACATGCCCGAACATTGCATATGTCGTCAACAAGCTTTCTCAATTTTTGCATAGACCCACCTCGGAGCACTGGCTTGCCACCAAGCGCCTGTTGTTCTATCTCAGTGGTACTATTGATCAAGGCATCTTTCTTCATCGCCAGTTGCCTTTCGACTTTTATGCTTTTATTGATGTTGATTGGGCAGGTAACAAAGATGATTTTACCTCCATGAGTGCTTACATAGTGTATCCTGGTCGAAACCCTATCTCCTGGAGCTCAAAAAAGCAGCGTACAGTTGCTCACTCCTCAACTGAAGTCGAGTACCGAGCTGTTGCTGCAACAGCTGCCGAAGTACACTGGATCACCTCTTTTCTCGGTGAGCTTGACGCCACCTCCTCGCGCCAACCGGTCATCTATTGTGACAATATCGGTGCTACGAATCTTTGCTCCAACCCAGTGTTTCATTCTCGCATGAAGCATGTTGCTCTCGACTATCATTTTATCCAGCAACAAGTACAAGTTGGTATCTTACGGGTATCTCATGTCTCCTCGGCTGACCAGCTCACTGATGCCCTTACCAAGCCGCTTCCTTGAGCTCGCTTTCATCATCTTCTCTCCAAGATTGGCCTCTCCTCTCGAGGGTCCAACTTACGGGGGCATATAAGAGAATAATATCCCTTTCATATTGTTGTATCTCTATTACCATATGTGTGTAATTATATTTGGTATATTCTTCTTTATTAGTTAGTTCTCCTAGTTTACCTTGTATTATAATTCTTCTCCTAAACCTTATTGTATTAGATTAACTTGTAACACAAGTATTGTAACCCTATAAATATGTACCCCAATCAATGAAAACGGCTATGCCATTATTCACAAGAATTATTATTTCCTAGACAGTGTAAATCGTTATGATTTAGTTCATGTTTATAGTGAGAAAAATCATGTCACTAAGAGGTTGGTTGCACATGCTAATGACATTCAGAGTTATCATAAGTTTGACAGGTTGGATTCAATTTCCAAGATTGTAAGCTGTTCGTCATGACTTTCTTGGTTTATATAGTTATAGGAAGTGACTTCTTTTTCCTTGTCCTCCCGTTTTAGCACAATGCTGGTTGTCGCCTCCGTGTTATTATTATTTTTTATTATAAAATTTATCAAGGTGCCATCCTTGTTTCCTAAAAAAAAAACTTAGGGTTTGGAGAAGGGGAAAGAGAAAGAGATAGGAGGAAGTAATAAAAAATTTTGAATCGAAAATAATACCCCTCATAAAATAGCTCACATTAATCATGTTAACTGAAAAGTTAACGGGAGTGAAAAGTAGATGAAAAGTTAACAGGAGCAGTCCCGTTAGAAAAGTAGATGAAAAGTTAACGGGAGCAGTCTTGTTAGAAAAGTAGATGAAAAGTTAACGGGAGGGATCACATCGCATTCAATTTATGATTTATGAGTACATTGGTCAAATCGGTGATTCTCAATTAGTACGATGATCAAAAATATAATTTTGCCCCCTTTTTTTGTTGTTGTTGTAACTGTTTACTATTTGAAAGTAATTGGTGTATGAGGTTATTTTAGTTCAATGGAGTTCTCATATAAAACCCTTTTGTATTCGAGATCTTTTTTTTTTTTTTTGTGATTTGTAATTTTTTTAAGTTTTCACTTTATCTCTCATCGTCTCTCTCTCTATCTTCCTCTTATTTTTCATTTAATTATTATAAAATCACAAAAAAAAATCACTTATCCAAACAAACTAGAGCTGTCAAAACTGACTGGCGGGATAGGTTGGCCTGCAACCCGCCATAACCCGCCAATAAGCGGGCCGGGGTGGGCTGACCCGCCAAATAGGTGGGACTGGAACTGCTCAACCCAACCCAACCCACCACGGATTACGGGTTGGAATGGGTCAACCCGCCAAAAAGGGTGACTTATTGAATTCCTGATTTAAACTTAAAATGAACAAAATAATTTTAAAAAACAAGTTCAAGGCTGCAAGTTCACTGCTACTGCTATGTAGATGCAAGCTTAATATCTGTCACACAATTACAAATACTTCATTGTCAAGACTCAAGATAATAGGCTTAATAGCAATTAGCAAATAACAAAAACAACTAAACAAGTCACTGGACTCATCACTGCTAGTCTGCTACTACTAGCTATCAGCCTATCATATCCAAAGTCCAAACACAATTACAATTTACAAATAAAAAACTTCATTGTCAAGATTATAGCAAATAGAAGTCAACATGAAATTACTATCCAAAATCCATTAGCTATTACACAAATTGATATAGCTAAAATAATTCTTCTAGATCGTCATCTTCATCATTATCAATAACCTCCAAAACATTGGATGCTTCGCATGATAAAATTATTTTAATACTAGCACCATCTTCATTGACTTCGATATCTATATATAAATAAAAACACAGATTAATATAGGTAAGAATCATAATAAACAAATATATCAACTATGTGAGAAATAACAATAATTTAAAAAGAGAATTGATCACGCTAAAAAAGATTGTGTGAACGTGTCTGGTCCACGTGTGTAGTCTAGTATGATTCCGACTTTGTGTTGCAGGGATTGTCCTTGAAGTGCAAGTAGCTTCGAACCTGTGATCAACAAAGAACACCGTAAGGGGTGCTGGGTTGTCCCAGCGATAACCCTCAGGCGTAAGAATTAGCAATACTTCGTGTGAGAGGTAAAGCTAAGAAAATATGTAAGCAAGTAATTTGCATGTACCTTATGAGGCCTGTGAGAGTGCTTATTTATAAGGAGATGTATCATGATCCTGGTTGGATTTGGAATAGGGGCGATATGATCCCCATGTCTTTCGGAATACGTTTCGTTATATGCTTAGGTCTGATATCACTACAAGAAAAAGAGGTATTTGGCACGGCAAAAAACCATCCCAAATATTATCAAAACTGTGCCAAATAGTATTTGGGACGGTTTTGGCTCCCTCCAAATGCGAGGGTGCCAAATACATTTGGCACGGCCAAAAACCGTCCCAAAAGGTATTTGGCACGGCAAATGCGACGGTTGTGCATGAGTGTGCCACTTGGCATGTATTTGGGACGGTTTTGTATTAACTGTCTCAAATAGTTCATTTGGCACGGTTTTGGCAGCCGTCCCAAATACTACTTTTGGCACGGTTATAGTAGCCGTCCCAAATAATATTTGGCACGGTTTTGGTTACCGTCTCAAATAACTTTTTGCACGGTTTTAATTGTCATCCCAAACACTATTTAGCACGGTTTTTTCCACCGTCCCAAATAGTATATTTGGGACGGTTTTGTCAGCCATCCCAAATACAAAATAGCATTTAGCACGGATTTTTTGCCATCCCAAATTGTATTTGGCATGGTTTTTTTGCCTTCCTAAATAGTATTTGGCACGGTCAAATTAGAGTATTTGGGACGATTTTATTTTTGCCTGTTTATTTTTTCCAAATATATTTTATATTACACCATATATTTTACTTTGCCTTGTATTTTATATCACACCATATATTTTTCTCAAATTTAAACAATGTATACTATAATTATATCAACCATTTGTTGCGAAAAACAATTGCATTAAATCTGAATATATACATTTTATGAAGTCATCAACTAACACCAAACCATTGTATCTAATCCTTAGCTAAGTCAAAAAGATTAGCAACCATTCAAAATATCAAAATGATTCAAGAAAATACACTTTGTATCAAAAACTACTTCAAAAACAAAAGTCACCAAAAGTGTATGTCCAATGTCGAAAAAGCTAGCTCAAGTCGTCCATTGAAGAGTTGATTCCACCCTACAACATAAATCATATGATTTTTTTATAAGTACAATATAAATCATATGATTACCATAAATCACGCAACAAAATGAACAACGATACAAACTAGATAAGGGTAAAGGCTTAAAGCAAGAAGCAATAAAAATGATAATCGCCATGCAATGAAAAACAACCAACTAATGACTAACACCCGAGTTTCTTATAGATATCTCAACAAAAAAACTGTGGGCACTTAGAACAACAGAAGATCTAGACATGCTTAATCAGCAGTGCATCAAGAAGAGATGAAGCTGGTGACTAGTGAGGTAGAGAGAGCGACGGTGGATAGTATCACAGTATGTAGTAGTCGGTGACGGACTGACGGCGAGAAAGGACTGAAGAAGTATGACAGTTAGCAGATCGTCGGCCTATGGCCTGTCGAGGAAGGGTCTTCGAAGTTCCGTCGGAGAGAGAGAGAGTCTTCGGAGTTCCGGAAAGACTATTGGAGTCGGGAGTGACGAGTGACGGAGTGAGAATCATGAAGTCATGACTCGTGAGACTGAAAGAGAGAGAGGCAGAGATATAAATGTGCTGCATGTCATTGTCTTTCAACTTTCGTCTTTTCTGAGCCTAGGTTTCTTTAAAATTTCCAGCAATCCAACGGTCCAGATTTAATGGCAATATTAGTTTTAAAAAAATACAACGGCTCAGCCCGGCCCAACCCGCCCCATCCCGCTTCAACCCGCGACCCGTGTGGTCCAAGCTCGTTTGACCCGCCCCCTAAATGGGACTGAATTCCTCAACCCAACCCGCCACTTTAAGGTGACGGGGCGGGCTAGCCCGACAGGTTTGACCCATTTTGACAATTCTAAAACAAAACCTAAATTTTGTCAAAAGATAATTCGGGCTTTCTAGTAATAAACTTTCATAGCTTAGACTTTTTGGGTAAGAGAAATACTTTTTTTTGTTGTTGAGATTTTTGGCTTGAATTTTTTTTCTTAAAGGTGTTTTTTTGATATTTTTCTGGAAAAAAGTAACCGTACAAAAAAATTATTAAATAAAAAATACTTTTAAATATAAAAGACATTTTCAAAAGGTTAAAAAAAATGCATGGACAAAGTTGTGCGCCTTAGTCTCGAAGAAGATATTCACTGATTTTAGAGCTAAAATACCAAAAAATTATATCAAGGATATAAATGATATTGTCCAATCAAAGTACCGCAAGCTACGAGGCGAGCCTCAAAACGGGCGAGCATCAAATGAAGCGAGCTGCTTTGGGGTGAGATGCATTTGGGCGAGCCTCACTAGTGCCAGGCCGCCAAGTCGCCAGCCTCACCAGGGTCAGGCCATTTGAGCCTCACTGTTTGGTATATTTTGTATATCACGGAATTATTTCCTGATATATTACAGAATTACCTCCGAGCCTATCACGGAACTATTTTCGATTTGCTGATAAGACTAGAGCGGATCCGCTACTTCGACCCGTAAACTACGGGATCTGATCGCATCTATCACGGTCCAAAATTATCTAGGGTAACACTATTCTCTTATAAAGAATAGCATCGGACACTGTACAAGGTACGCGCAACTATACCCTTTTTGCTCCCTCAATTAGCATTATTCTCTCTCTGATATACAGTGCTAATTCTCACACCAGAGGTACTTTGCAGTGATCCCTTACGCAGTAACTCTTGTTCCTTGTTTTCAGACTAGTTATCAGCTATTTCAACGGAGCAAATTCTCATCAGGACCATGGTACAAAATTCGGCATCATCAAGAGCATCAAATTATGAGCTTATGTGGCTATGTTTAAAGTTCAAATAATTTTTTCAAGAGCATTTCTACATCAAAAGAAATAAGCAATAGATATTTTTGTAAAGGTTTAAAGTATTGTACAATACAACTACTTAATGCAACGATGATTGTATTGTATAATACTACAATAGTTTTTGTAATCAAATCTATAAATACATTCTGTTAGCTCTATTATTTTTCTTTTTTTCAAACTAATTAAGAAAAAAAAGTTCAATTCACCATTCTTATGACCTCGTATTAGTTGTGGCGCACCATCGTAAATACCAAACAAATTATATATTGGGTAAATTTAAATGGTCTGAATTAAGTTGTCCAAAAAGTTGTTGTCCGTAGTTAATTAGGTTTAAGCTTGAGTGTAATTAATGAATAAGCTCCCTAATAATAGTGGACCCAACTATAATAGTGGACCCAACTAGAGTAGGCTTAGGAATAACTTAGTCATATAAATTATAAAATTATTTCAACACCCTTACCATTAGTTATAAAAATTAATTAATTAATTATCCTTTTTTCACCTAGTTTGGCGGTGGAAGGTGACATTATTGTAAACTTGATCAAGGAGATAAAATATTGTACACGCTCTCGAGCCTTCTTTACAGCGTGGGTTACCTATAAGAGCATCCACAATAATAACCCAATATATCTCTATATCACACTTTAAATACATCGTTTTTCGTTTAAGTTTCACTTTTTTAACACTCTAAAAATAAATCCATTCTAACAAGCACTCTCTATACAACCCTCTAAAAATTAAATATCTCTCATCTCAACTAACAAACCATTATATTTTTTCTCTTTTATTTATATTTTTCTACCACAATTAAAATAAAATATTTTAAATTTTAAATTTTATATACTATAAAAAATATATTGTACTCTCTCCGTTCTTTTTTTATTGTCTTATTTGACTCGGCACACGGATTAACAAAAAATAACTGACTTAATTATTAATATTTGTATAATGTGTAATTTCTTTTAATACCCATGTGTATATGACGCATAATTAAAGTAGAGAGAAAAGTAAGGGTAAAATGGTAAAAATGATCTCCTAAATTATGAAAATTTCAAACAAGACAATTATTTAAGGACGGATACAAAAAATAAGATAATTATTTTGGAACGGATAAAAAAAATAAGACAATAATTTGATGATAGACAGAGTATATGTTAATAATTTCCATTCCAAAATATTAAACAAAAATATATTGTGCTCAAATAAAATGAGGAATATGTAGAGGATTTGAGTTACTATTCATGTTAAAACTCCCCCTATATTTAGAGGGTGATTTAGTTAATTTTAGAAATAGAGGGTGGACTAAAGAAATTACTGTAGGATCAAAGGAGGGTAAAAATTTCTAAAAATCTCTAAAAGTGATTTTAGAGAGTGCTCTTTAGAGTACCACTGTGGACGCTCTAAATCCCCCAATTCGACGCTTTCCCCAATTTTGCTTTTCCCTCCGACCATTTCCCATTTTAAACACACACACACACATCTCTCTCTCTCTAACAACAGCGCACGAACTTCACTTTCTCTCCAAAAGCTATAATAAACCCCACAACACAGATCACACTGCAAGGACCGAACCCACCAAAAGCAAGTTAGAATATGAGGAGATTCTTCAGCCGAGGCTCCGGCGATTCTCCCCAATCGACCTCCCCTTCGCCGGAGCCGTCACCGCTCTATTCTCCTTTCACTACTTCCCCCGTCGCCTCCGGTCCCGCCAGACCTATTCGTCTCGTCTATGCTGATGATGATGGAAGGTTCCATATGGATCCGGAGGCCGTGTCTGTTCTTCAGCTCGTTAAAGAGCCTGTTGGTGTTGTTTCTGTCTGTGGTCGCGCTCGCCAAGGCAAGAGCTTCATTTTGAATCAGGTTTTGCTCTTTCTCTTTAAAGATTGCGTTTTTTTCTTTTTTTTTTTTAAATTTGTAATGTGAAACTTAGGGTTTGTAAATTCGGTGTTTTAAGTAGTTTGGTGCGTGTTTCTTTTTTGTTGGGTTTATTGCTAATGGTAAGCTTAGGGTTTTAGTTGGTCCCATTGTGACTAAGAATTAGAGAAGGGACTTTGAAATTAATGACGGTAGACCTTGTTTAAATTTTCAATATTTGTTAAAATGTGGGTCTGACTTTGAAGAAACTGTTCGGGTTCAAAAGTTTAAAATGTACTTTTGACCTATTTAGGAAACTGTAGAAGGCCATTTTGATCTACTTAAATGACTTTGCATTAACCTGCATCTTCTTGTATACAAATTATTACATCCATTGGCCATGTGTAATGTAATGGAATAAGTTGCATTTGGAGGAACTGCTAATAAAAACTTCATATGATTAGTGAGTAGGTTCTCTTTCTGGTGCACTTTGGGGGAGGTGGTTGTTGGCACATGAATGTTTATGGTTTAGGTTTGATTAGTGCCCAAGGCTAACTCTAGGATGGACTTTGGCCAGTTTAAGATATTATATTCAACTTCTTACAACATGCTCTCCCTCTCATTGGCAAAAAGATCACTTGGCTTAAAGTTATTCCATGTGATGAGCTGGTATCAACAACGCGTATGGTATTATCTTGTGGTATGTTAAGATATTGTTTGAACTTATTTGAAACATAAGGAACCAAATGGTTTGAAGTACGACATTTGGAGTTCTTGTTGATGTCGTATCATCAGAATCAATGAGATATCGTGAAAAATCCTATTGATATTATTAGTTAAATGATACTAAGTCAGACTGCTGCTGTAAAACCAGCATAGTGAATGATGTTAGGAAGGATTATGTGGTAAGTTAAAAGAGCATAGGGTTACTTATGAAAAAAGGGATAGATTATCCAGTTGACTAGGATGATTTTTGTTTTCATAGGGATGACTATAATCCATTAAAATACATTGCAGTTTAAGGTTGTTGACCCTATTTGTAGAACTTCATGATTATCTGTCAGCTAGGGCTGTTTAGTTAACCTAGCTGGCTTGTTTAAAGCTCGACTCTTGTTGGATTCTTGTTGAGCTTGACCCTGATATTAGGCTCGTGATTGAACCAGCCAATTCTCTTGATATTCAAAATATATGTAACTTATGTATATTTATATGCTTTCTAGTATTTTTTTAACTTAGGCTTCATTAAGTTTCACGCTCAACTTGTTCAAAGTTTGGTTCATTGGCTCAAGATCGATTAAGAATACGAGACCTGAGTTTGAAAATGGAAATCTTGGGATAGTTACAATCCTACTGCGAGTTCGAAAAGTATTGCCTGTTCTTTTTCTTTTGATAAATAAAGAAGTTTATTTCTGAGGGAGATAAATGAACAAACTAGGTGGACCAGAAGTTATCCTAAAAGGGAAAAGAATGGCTTAAACCGTAAAACCAAAAATCAAAAAGAAAAACAAGAAGTGGAACTAATCTAGCAAAGGCTCTTGATCCCCTGCAAGCTCTGCAACTGGCAGCCCTCTGAAAGCCCCCATTGTTGAAGCCCAAAGTGAGGCCAAAGACTGACTTTATCCCTCAAAAGTGGGAATGGAAGAGACTGATCCAGAAAGATTTGGGCATTCCTCTCTGTCCAAATACTTTACAGAATCTAAGCATAGGACAATGCAATGGGCACTATTCATCTTTCCCTTTATCAAAAACTTCTAACTCATGATGAATAGAGCCCTCTAAAGAAGAGAACACACCAACATTATGCCAACGTGCCAAACAGAGTGCCTAGAATCCATGTAACAGATGGCCAACTCTCAAATATCAATTGTATTAAGCTTGAGGTCCCCATTCGTTCAGTTTAGAGAAAGCAGAATGTAAAAAATTTGTGAGACCCTGCTCTAATTGCCTTTTTCTTGCTGATCAATTGTGCTTCAGTCTTTCTTTGGTTTTTGTTGCAATTTTACTCGAAGCACATTTTTATGATGCGAATTTGTATTATCTTGTTGTCCATATGAGTAGGTTATATGTGTGTATATATATCTATATATGGATGGGTTATACTATCTTTGTATTAGCGCAACAATGTTTCTTATAATAATTTAGTGTTTTAGCTTCTCAATAGATTGCTGATCTTAGCTTACTTTTTCCCCTATTTGTTGTAGCTTCTTGGGAGGAGTAGTGGATTCCAGGTGGCACCAACTCACCGCCCATGCACTAAAGGGCTTTGGTTGTGGAGTACCCCCTTAAGGAGAACTGCTCTTGATGGAACTGAATACAACCTTTTACTGTTGGATACTGAAGGAATTGATGCTTACGATCAAACGGTTGTCTTTTTTTTTTTTCTTCCTTCGTTCTTTCACAAGATTGAACGATGATCTGCAGTTTTCTTTATTTAACCAAGAAGTCAATCTGTATAATTCATAGTTTTTTATTTTCCTGTTAGTTCGATGAATAATCTTGTATTCCTTTTGCCTCCTGGGTATTTGACAGGGAAAGTACAGCACACAGATATTCTCCCTAGCTGTCCTCCTATCGAGCATGTTTATATACAACCAGGTAGGACCAATTTAGTGTGAGGCATTGATATCTTTATGGAGATCGTGTGCTTGGATGTTGTGTTTTTCTCTTTCTTTCTTTTCTTTGTGGGATTTGTACCTTGGTTTACTCTTATAATATTTTTTTTGTCTTTTTTTTGTTCATATTTAATTTTCTAGAATCTTTCTACTCTGATGGTCATGTTTTCCATTTATTCAGATGGGTGGTATCGACGAGGCCGCACTTGATCGGCTTTCTCTTGTGACTGAAATGACTAAGCATATTCGTGTTAGAGCCTCTGGGGGAAAGAGTTCTGCCTCGGAGCTTGGACAGTTCTCACCTATCTTTGTCTGGCTTCTAAGGGTAAATCTGTGCTGGCATTATTCTATTTGGCTGTTGATTAATGATGTAATTTCGTTATCATTTTCAATGAGTTCTTGATACTACTCATGTTCATTTGCATGATCATTCAACTTTTCCTACTTGCAGGACTTTTATTTGGAATTGGCAGAAGATAATCGAAAAATAACACCTCGTGACTACCTGGAACTTGCTCTGAGGCCAGTTCAAGGGGGCGGAAAAGATGTTGCCGCCAAAAATGAGGTTGTCCATTCGGTTTCTTTCTTTCCTTTTCACTTATCTAGGAATGTGACTGAGACCACTACTGTCTTTGGTTTTCTTTGAATGCGAATGCAGTGGTGACTCCCTTTTTAGTACTATAACATGTATATTACAAGCTGACCGCAGGACTGTTTTGTTCTTAATATGCAAATGCTATTCTTCATTACACATGTTAAGAATCTAAATTTACTAATGATTGGAAAATGATATTTGGTAGATTCGGGATTCCATTCGAGCCCTTTTTCCGGACAGGGAGTGTTTCCCTCTTGTGCGGCCTTTGAGCGACGAGAAGGAACTTCAACAACTCCACAAGATTCCTGTCAGTACTTCCTTTCAGTTTTATACTGTACTTATATAATCACTCCGTTCCTAAATATTTGTCTTTGACTGCCCACACAGATTATGAAAAACTAATTGAGTCTATTGGTATAATATGCAATTTCCTTTAAAAGACATGTGCATGTGGGACCATCATTAAAGTAAGAAGTAAAAGTAAGGGTGAAGTGGTAAAAGTGTTTTCTAAAAAGGAAAGTTTAGAAATAAGACCATTTTTTTGGAACGAACAAGAAAGGAAAGCATGACAATTATTTAGGAATGGAGGGAGTACAAGTTTTTATTGTCCTTTAGCTTTCATTCATACTTATCTCTTAAATGAATTTTGCTTTATGCAGATGGACAAATTGAGGCCAGAGTTTAGGTCAGGCCTGGATGCTTTAACAAGGTTTGTGTTTGAGAGGACTAGGCCCAAGCAAGTAGGGGCTACAGTTATGACGGGTCCCATACTCGCTCGCATCATTCAATCCTTTTTAGATGCTCTTAATAATGGTGCAGTCCCTACAATAACCTCTTCATGGCAGGTTAGAATTTGAAGCACTTTAATTATAGTCTCAAGAGTCTGATATTTTGTTATTCTAGCAGCGGTTAATCTGGGTCACTGTTTTCCGTTTGTGATTTAATCTCTTACTTACATAGCCTCTAGCATCACTCTTGTAAACTGTAAGCCTGTAACAGCTCTAATGTTCTTTTCCTTGCAAGATATAACCAGATGAAGTGGACAATTATAAGATTTTATAGTTTTTCCAGAATGACAACTTAGAAGGAGAAATGAAGATTCTCTTAAAGGAACTGCTTGGATAGGAGATGGACATGAAGGAATTAGCTTTGGTTCCTATAAAAGAACACAGTAGCTTCCACAATCAGCGGTCTACCTGTGACAAGTGATAAATAAAACTGCAAGGACATACAATTATTAGTTTTTCTTGGTGTGGACATGCTGGTTCCTCATGTGCTATTGAATTTATAGTCCATAAATTAACTTCTGATCTGCTCCTTTGTATTACCCTCGTGAACCACCTTGAAGTAGCTTCTAGATTTCTGTCTTTACTACCAAAGAGTTCATATCCTATTCATAGTTATCAAAGGCGAAAGGCGAGAGGCGGGCGAGAGGTGCATTTTCCGGGCGAGAGGCGAGGCGAGAGGCGGGCGAGCAAAAGGCGAACATTAAGGAAAAATGCATAAAAAATATATAAAATAAATATAAAAAAATATAACTTAACTAATCTCAACAAAACATGTTACAAGTGAGCAAAATACATGAAATTATGTTCTAAACATACTATCAATAACACAATTTCATCATTCATAGTTGAAATTTCAATGCAAGTGATAAACTTGATTAAAGCTTCAAACAAGAAAATAAATAGTTATCAAAGCAAGTGAAACTAAACACTGAAATAAGTCAAATAACAATTAAAAAAAGGGAAGAAAAAAATATTAATTTTAAACAGAAAAAATAGAAAATTACAGTTCTGAGAAAAATTTTTTTAATTCTTTACAGTTTACATTAAAAAAGAAAAAAAAAAGTAGAAAATTTAAAAACTTAATTCTAAAATAAAAAAAGAAGAAAAAAATATTAATTTTAAACAGAAAAAATAGAAAATTACTGTACTGAGAAATTTTTTTTTTATTCTTTACAGTTTACATTAAAAAAGACAAAAAAGTAGAAAATTTAAAAAAAGAACTGAGGAAAAAAAAAGTAGTGTACTCAGTTTACATTAAGGAAAAGAAAGAAACAAAGAAAAAAAATAAAAACAAAAAGCTTCTTACTGTCGCGGGTCGCCGAGCCGACCGAGAGAGTTGCGAAGAGAAAGACGCAACCACAGACGCAGCGAGAGAGAGAGACGAGGCGAGAGAGAGAGACGGAGACGGAGACGAGAGAGAGAGAGAGACGAGAGAGAGAGAGACGAAGTCGAGCTGTTGAAGGTATGGTTAGGGTTTTTTTGTGGAATCGATCGATGTCGATCTGGTATGGTTAGGGTTTTTTTGTTTTTTAACCTTTTGTTTAACATTTTATAAAACCTAGAAACTACGTCGTTTCAAAATTTTTTTTTACCTTTTTACCATGCTCGCCTTTCTTCGCCTTTCTCGCCTCTCGCCTCTCAAAAAAGCGAGAAAGGCGAACGCCTTAGGTCGCCTCTAGCTCGTCGCCTCGCCTGAAGGATCCCAGGCGATGAACCCTCGCCTCGCCTCGCCTCTCGCCTCAGGCGAGCCAGGCGCTCGCCTTTCATAACTATGATCCTATTGGGAATTCGGGATCCAGGAAATTGGGTCGGAAAATTAAAATGTGACCAAGTTGAGTTTACCATATAAAGGTGGAATTTGCAATTAAGCAACTGATGTAGACGACTGTCGTAGTGGGGTGTTGTGATTAGTTATTAAAGTAAACAAAGTAAAATCCTTGAATGGGATGTTAACAAGTAAAACTCTGACGGTTGTAGAAAGGACTCAAAAGGCAAATTCTGATTTTAGTAAGGCCCAAAAAGTTAATGAAGCACGAGTAAGTCATCAAGGGTTTGCACATGGTCTCATTCTTTTAACTTCCAATAATTCTAATCTAGTTGCTTTGAGCACGCTCCGCAAAATAAGGATTCATAAGCTGATATGTAACTTCTACTTGTTCTAACAGAAGGTGATTAAGTGCGAATATAGGCATTCTTTGATTTCTTGAAACCTTTATGGTATCTGTTGCACTGTTTGGGAATTTGTGCCTTTGATACCATATGTTGTATGAGATTGTGAGTCTCTCGAGAGGGTGCGGTGCTGCTTAAACCACTGAGTTGTCTTAGTTTCTTAAGGTGAACGAAGGGAAAAAGCAATAAAATTTGGTGAACCAAGCAACTACTTAAGATATATATAATGCCAAAATTCAGATGTGCCAAGTACCATTCTGGACATTCTTTTTCATATTCCATTTAGAGGTTTGTTCAGAGACTTAATCTTATCCCTATGTATTAATCTGTGATGGCTATAAATTTGCTTACTAATATAAGAGCCTCTGAAATGTGCCCTGTAGCTTTTTATCATCAGAATGGCTTAGTAGTTTACTTGGTGCACATTATGTATTGGAGATGAACTGCTTGCATTCAATTTGGAACGTTTGAATGCAAATGCTTTATTTTGAAGATTGCAGATGAACATGTTCCGTATGGACATAGTTTCCAAGTAGAGAGATTTTCGGACATTGTGCTTTAGCACCAACAACTGCTGTTATATTATTTCTTTCCGTTCCTGTGTTCCTTGGAAAATTCGACTCGTGGTTTCATCTCTAGCTGTTTTGCAGAGTGTTGAGGAAGCAGAGTGTCAAAGGGCATATGATTTAGCTACTGAAGTTTATATGTCTACTTTTGACCGTTCGAAGCCTCCTGAGGAAGTATGTTGTGTCCCTCTTTTCCCCTTTCTACGCAGTGGTCAAATTCTACGATCTTATAATTTCCAGATGTTTGTAGGCTGCTTTGCGAGAAGCACATGAAGATGCAGTTCAAAAATCAGTGGCTGCATTTAGTTCTACTGCTGTGGGGGCTGGTTCTACCCGGCAGAAATATGAATTGCGTCTTCAGAAATTTCATAAAAAGGCATTTGAGGTCAGTTTATCTAGACTACTCTTTGCTCTATATTGAAGAACATGTTCTTGATTAGCTACTCATAGATCTTGTTCAAATTTTTGTTTGTAGTGCATCCTTTTTGTTCCTCTATTATTCTTCCACCTTTTGATTTCATCATTCATATTTTCAGAAGAAATGGAGTTGCATATCATGGTGTGTGAAATCTTACTATCTTTTCCAGCCAACTTTTAGCTTGAGTTTACTTCCCTAGATGATAGTTATACAATCTGTCCCACACCGGCCATTTCGGTTGGTACATTCCATTTAACATAGAAAATGGTACGAAAAGCCCTATGCCACCTCGGTTTTTGCCAAGATCTTGTTGAAGAGAATTTTGTGCACTATGCATGAGATTGACTTGGAGTGGACAAGTCTTTCCCTGTGATTGGGAAATAAAAAGTAATTTTGCTTGGTTACTCTATTTATTGTTTTTTTTCCTCCCTTTTCGCCATTTATTGTTTTAGTATTACTGCTCTTTATTCATTTTATGGACCATTACAGTCATGCTTATTTACTGTAAATAAAGTTAAAGTTTCTAGAAATTGAGAGTAGAAATCAAATGGTGCTTGATACAAAGGTGTGAACCTCTAGCTGTATTCAAATGTACTAGGTGCAAGTTTCCTGCATAGGGCTCAAGCTTTATGGAAATTTGACTTTTTAAATAGTTTCTGCTTAAGAAATTAAAAGTTGAGGGGACATTTGGGATTGCGTACAGCTTCTGTTAGGGGCTGTTTAGTACCCCAGTGCATAGTTATTAAAGGCGACCGAGGCGAGCGCCTCAGGCGAGAGGCGAGGCGAGGCGAGGGTATGTCGCCTCAAAAATTTCAGGCGAGGCGATGTTAGAGAAGCGACCCCAAGCGACCGCCTGTTTCACCTAGGTGCGAGGCGAGAAGCGAGCAAAGGCAACGCTTGGTAGAACTTTGGCCGGATTTTGAATTTTTTGTTTAGATCTAGACAAATCTACTAAATATTTACCCAATCCAAGGCCACATTTGTCATCTCCTTGAGTAGGCGATCAAACCCATGTAATTTTTACGGCCAGTTCTCGCCGGAAAGTTTGCCGGTGGCCGGCGCCGGCGCCAGAAACTTGCCGGAATCTCACCGGAGTGAACAGAAAGGGTCGCCGGAGAGTGTACAGCTCAGATTCAAAGTTGGATGGCTGGTTTGAAAAAGATATAGATGGTTATTGTTTATATTTTTGAGAATCCACCTTTAACCTTAAAAGTTAAAAATAGGGTTATTATTATTATTTGTGGATTAAGTTACATGAAGTATTTTTATTTATAAATAGTTTATGAAAAATATACAACATATAATATTTTTAAATTATTTTTCTTAATTATCGCCTTGTTCGCCTTTTGCTCGCCCGCCTCTCGCCTCGCCTCTCGCCTTGAAAAGTACCTCTCGCTCGCCTCTCGCCTTCCGCCTTTAATAACTATGCCCCAGTGTGATATGCGATTCTATGCGCTTCTGTTTTCTGCATGTCCTTTTTACTTGGTATGCATGTGGGTTGTTTTAAGAAAAATTCGAGATGCAAACTAAAATGGAAACAACGAGATTTTAATCTGCATTCTTTTTCCTTTTACTTTTTAAATGGAATTATTGTCCAGCAAACTATTATTCTGTGGTGTCCAATTTTCGTTAGTCATCTCATCCATCCTTCTGCTGGTACTGATTGGATGAGCCACTGATACAGGATTATAAAAGGGATGCTTTTAGGGAGGCTTACTTGCAATGTTCAAATGCCATACAGAGCATGGAGAAGGAGCTAAGAACAGCTTGTCAATCTCCTGATGCTAAACTAGACAATGTTCTTAAGGTATGCGTTCATCACACAATTTTTGCTGTTTTCCATTTAGTAGAACTTCACTAAGTTATTCTTGCACGGAAAGAAAGATTAGTTGTGTATTTTTCTTAGATTTTTTATCATAGCTTTTAATCATTGTTTGTATATATAGTTGTTTATATCATAATATATCCACCTCTGTTACTTTTGTGTATTTGCATATATTTCAAAATATATTTTTTTTCCATATGCTTCAACTGCACTTGGAATTTTGTTCCATCCTTGAACTGAGGGGCATGCATATGAAGAGTGCCAGAACCAGAAATATCATTATATAAGTATCCATACTCATTTAGTTTGTGTGTATAATGTTCACTTCTGTTATTTTGTCTATTCACATATATTCCAGTTTATTTTATTTGTCCATACTTCTTAAACTGCATTTGAAATGATCCCGTCCTTCATCTGAGGGGGCATGCATATGAACAGTGCCAGAACCAGAAAGTATCATTATATGAGTACCCAGTTACTTGGATAATGCTTTGGAGTTTGGAGTATGCCTTTTTGAGTAGGTCTTACTTTAGCTTTCAACACGTGACTACTCTATTTGGGCAGCTTGCTGAGATGGAAATGTTCCGAGATAGAACATGTTGTCATGCATGATATATCATAATGGTTCTGCTACTGAATGCACCAGAGGCACTCCGTAAGGATCCTCCTTTGAGAGTTTATGAATCGAGGATTCTTGGTGGTGCACTGGACGCTCTCGTAAGTCTTGGAAACAGGAAACCTGGCAACTATTTCTGGAAAGTATCCTAACAGTTGCCCATGCATCACTTTTCTTAGAATTTCCTTTATCATAAATTAGGAATTACTTCAACACCACCTTGTTTGTACTGACATGTACGTACCTATTAATGGGTTCTGGAGTTAAGTTGTAGCTGCTGTACTTCGAAATCATTGAAAATGGTTAACAGGGCAAGTATGGTGACTATGGTATGTGTGTACGGACTGTTGCAGGCATATGTTCATTGGGTTTGATTTGAGTATGAATTTTTTCATTTAGGTTCTTGATCGCCTTGTATCCAAGTATGAATCAACATCTCATGGTCCAGAAAAATGGCAGAAACTGACTTCGTTCTTGCGGCAAAGGTTTGTATTGACATTCATTTTTAATTAATCACCTTTCTATTTAAATTTATCTAAAAGTTCTCTTAATTTTTGAAGTTTGGAAGGTCCAGTGCTTGACCTCGTCAAAAAGCTAATAGATCAGATTGGGTCAGAGAAGACTGCCCTCCATCTGAAATGCCGCTCAATTGAAGATAAGATGGGATTGCTTAACAGGCAACTTGAAGCTAGTGAGAACTATAAGTCTGAGTACTTGAAGCGTTACGAGGATGCTATTAATGAAAAGAAGAGGCTTGCAGAGGATTATATGAATCGTATTACAAATCTTCAGAAAAACAGTAGCTCATTAGATGAAAGATGCTCCGGTTTATCCAAAACCCTGGAATCTGCAAGACAGGAATCCTCAGAATGGAAAAGAAGATACGAACAGGCTTTATCAAAGCAAAAGGCTGGGGAAGATCAGGCAGCCTCAGAAATTGCAATCCTCAAGTCGAGGAGCAGTGCTGCTGAAGCAAGGTTGGCTGCTGCCAGGGAACAAACTCAATCTGCTCAAGAGGAGGCTGAGGAGTGGAAACGCAAGTATGACATAGCTGTTAGAGAAGCCAAAAATGCTCTTGAGAAGGCAGCGACTGTGCAAGACCGCTCAAATAAGCAAACCCAACTAAGGGAAGATGCTTTGAGAGCAGAATTTTCTGGTACTTTGGCTGAGAAGGTGAAGCATTTCTCTTTCTCTCTCTCTCTTTTAGATTGCCTTTGTGTTGTTTCGAAATTTTATAGGTGTTTTATTTTCTCTATCAATGAAACTGCAGGAAGAAGAAATAAAAGATAAGACAGCAAAGATTGAACGTGCGGAGCAGCGTGTAACAACTCTGAACTTGGAATTAAAGGTGAGCTCTAGATTGTTTAGGTCAAGTAAATAGACACTTTAACAGATTTTTAGTGTATCTGCTTGTTACTGTTTCACGCTCTACTTATGGTAGTCTTAATCGAGTAATAATTAACTAGCCATTTAATTTATCTAAAGAAATTACTAGTGATATATGCACGAAAATAAAAACCTCTAAGCCAGAAGGTTATATAAAGTTGTAAGGAAAATCTGAATGTATGCTGGAGATGGGTCTTATAAATCATGTCAGTAAAGGCAGGTCACAGATAAAGTGCCAAACTGTAATCTCTGCGTGTTTGCCATGACCCGCGCATAGAGTTCATGGTATTTATTTTTTTGTCAAAGTAAGCAAATTCGTAAACAACAAATTGACCATCTCGCTATCACATTGGAATTATTAATTGTAAAATGGGCACAGTTTTGAGTTGTGATGATTGTCACTTACTGTGTATTTTACATCTATGTAATAAGCACAGAAGGCATGTATTTTTAATTTGATTATGTGATTGGGGGGGGGGGGCAAGATTGTCTGGATTCTCCATGAGAAGGTATGGATATATGATAAGTGTAGGAGCAAACCAAGTCCCTAATAGGTTTAAAATGGTTAATTTTATTAGTATTTCGAGGATTTGATATTTTACTAATTTATATTTTCTTAGTTTTGGTTAGTAGCATAGTTATATTTGGGTTTGACTATATAAAGTTCTTGTATTGTACGGGATTATCCAGACTTGATTGCTTGGTATATTTTGTATATCACGGAATTATTTCCTGATATATTACAGAATTACCTCCGAGCCTATCACGGAACTATTTTCGATTTGCTGATAAGACTAGAGCGGATCCGCTACTTCGACCCGTAAACTACGGGATCTGATCGCATCTATCACGGTCCAAAATTATCTAGGGTAACACTATTCTCTTATAAAGAATAGCATCGGACACTGTACAAGGTACGCGCAACTATACCCTTTTTGCTCCCTCAATTAGCATTATTCTCTCTCTGATATACAGTGCTAATTCTCACACCAGAGGTACTTTGCAGTGATCCCTTACGCAGTAACTCTTGTTCCTTGTTTTCAGACTAGTTATCAGCTATTTCAACGGAGCAAATTCTCATCAGGACCATGGTACAAAATTCGGCATCATCAAGAGCATCAAATTATGAGCTTATGTGGCTATGTTTAAAGTTCAAATAATTTTTTCAAGAGCATTTCTACATCAAAAGAAATAAGCAATAGATATTTTTGTAAAGGTTTAAAGTATTGTACAATACAACTACTTAATGCAACGATGATTGTATTGTATAATACTACAATAGTTTTTGTAATCAAATCTATAAATACATTCTGTTAGCTCTATTATTTTTCTTTTTTTCAAACTAATTAAGAAAAAAAAGTTCAATTCACCATTCTTATGACCTCGTATTAGTTGTGGCGCACCATCGTAAATACCAAACAAATTATATATTGGGTAAATTTAAATGGTCTGAATTAAGTTGTCCAAAAAGTTGTTGTCCGTAGTTAATTAGGTTTAAGCTTGAGTGTAATTAATGAATAAGCTCCCTAATAATAGTGGACCCAACTAGAGTAGGCTTAGGAATAACTTAGTCATATAAATTATAAAATTATTTCAACACCCTTACCATTAGTTATAAAAATTAATTAATTAATTATCCTTTTTTCACCTAGTTTGGCGGTGGAAGGTGACATTATTGTAAACTTGATCAAGGAGATAAAATATTGTACACGCTCTCGAGCCTTCTTTACAGCGTGGGTTACCTATAAGAGCATCCACAATAATAACCCAATATATCTCTATATCACACTTTAAATACATCGTTTTTCGTTTAAGTTTCACTTTTTTAACACTCTAAAAATAAATCCATTCTAACAAGCACTCTCTATACAACCCTCTAAAAATTAAATATCTCTCATCTCAACTAACAAACCATTATATTTTTTCTCTTTTATTTATATTTTTCTACCACAATTAAAATAAAATATTTTAAAATTTAAATTTTATATACTATAAAAATATATTGTACTCTCTCCGTTCTTTTTTTATTGTCTTATTTGACTCGGCACACGGATTAACAAAAAATAACTGACTTAATTATTAATATTTGTATAATGTGTAATTTCTTTTAATACCCATGTGTATATGACGCATAATTAAAGTAGAGAGAAAAGTAAGGGTAAAATGGTAAAAATGATCTCCTAAATTATGAAAATTTCAAACAAGACAATTATTTAAGGACGGATACAAAAAATAAGATAATTATTTTGGAACGGATAAAAAAAATAAGACAATAATTTGATGATAGACAGAGTATATGTTAATAATTTCCATTCCAAAATATTAAACAAAAATATATTGTGCTCAAATAAAATGAGGAATATGTAGAGGATTTGAGTTACTATTCATGTTAAAACTCCCCCTATATTTAGAGGGTGATTTAGTTAATTTTAGAAATAGAGGGTGGACTAAAGAAATTACTGTAGGATCAAAGGAGGGTAAAAATTTCTAAAAATCTCTAAAAGTGATTTTAGAGAGTGCTCTTTAGAGTACCACTGTGGACGCTCTAAATCCCCCCAATTCGACGCTTTCCCCAATTTTGCTTTTCCCTCCGACCATTTCCCATTTTAAACACACACACACACACTATCTCTCTCTCTCTAACAACAGCGCACGAACTTCACTTTCTCTCCAAAAGCTATAATAAACCCCACAACACAGATCACACTGCAAGGACCGAACCCACCAAAAGCAAGTTAGAATATGAGGAGATTCTTCAGCCGAGGCTCCGGCGATTCTCCCCAATCGACCTCCCCTTCGCCGGAGCCGTCACCGCTCTATTCTCCTTTCACTACTTCCCCCGTCGCCTCCGGTCCCGCCAGACCTATTCGTCTCGTCTATGCTGATGATGATGGAAGGTTCCATATGGATCCGGAGGCCGTGTCTGTTCTTCAGCTCGTTAAAGAGCCTGTTGGTGTTGTTTCTGTCTGTGGTCGCGCTCGCCAAGGCAAGAGCTTCATTTTGAATCAGGTTTTGCTCTTTCTCTTTAAAGATTGCGTTTTTTTCTTTTTTTTTTTAAATTTGTAATGTGAAACTTAGGGTTTGTAAATTCGGTGTTTTAAGTAGTTTGGTGCGTGTTTCTTTTTTGTTGGGTTTATTGCTAATGGTAAGCTTAGGGTTTTAGTTGGTCCCATTGTGACTAAGAATTAGAGAAGGGACTTTGAAATTAATGACGGTAGACCTTGTTTAAATTTTCAATATTTGTTAAAATGTGGGTCTGACTTTGAAGAAACTGTTCGGGTTCAAAAGTTTAAAATGTACTTTTGACCTATTTAGGAAACTGTAGAAGGCCATTTTGATCTACTTAAATGACTTTGCATTAACCTGCATCTTCTTGTATACAAATTATTACATCCATTGGCCATGTGTAATGTAATGGAATAAGTTGCATTTGGAGGAACTGCTAATAAAAACTTCATATGATTAGTGAGTAGGTTCTCTTTCTGGTGCACTTTGGGGGAGGTGGTTGTTGGCACATGAATGTTTATGGTTTAGGTTTGATTAGTGCCCAAGGCTAACTCTAGGATGGACTTTGGCCAGTTTAAGATATTATATTCAACTTCTTACAACATGCTCTCCCTCTCATTGGCAAAAGATCACTTGGCTTAAAGTTATTCCATGTGATGAGCTGGTATCAACAACGCGTATGGTATTATCTTGTGGTATGTTAAGATATTGTTTGAACTTATTTGAAACATAAGGAACCAAATGGTTTGAAGTACGACATTTGGAGTTCTTGTTGATGTCGTATCATCAGAATCAATGAGATATCGTGAAAAATCCTATTGATATTATTAGTTAAATGATACTAAGTCAGACTGCTGCTGTAAAACCAGCATAGTGAATGATGTTAGGAAGGATTATGTGGTAAGTTAAAAGAGCATAGGGTTACTTATGAAAAAAGGGATAGATTATCCAGTTGACTAGGATGATTTTTGTTTTCATAGGGATGACTATAATCCATTAAAATACATTGCAGTTTAAGGTTGTTGACCCTATTTGTAGAACTTCATGATTATCTGTCAGCTAGGGCTGTTTAGTTAACCTAGCTGGCTTGTTTAAAGCTCGACTCTTGTTGGATTCTTGTTGAGCTTGACCCTGATATTAGGCTCGTGATTGAACCAGCCAATTCTCTTGATATTCAAAATATATGTAACTTATGTATATTTATATGCTTTCTAGTATTTTTTAACTTAGGCTTCATTAAGTTTCACGCTCAACTTGTTCAAAGTTTGGTTCATTGGCTCAAGATCGATTAAGAATACGAGACCTGAGTTTGAAAATGGAAATCTTGGGATAGTTACAATCCTACTGCGAGTTCGAAAAGTATTGCCTGTTCTTTTTCTTTTGATAAATAAAGAAGTTTATTTCTGAGGGAGATAAATGAACAAACTAGGTGGACCAGAAGTTATCCTAAAAGGGAAAAGAATGGCTTAAACCGTAAAACCAAAAAATCAAAAAGAAAAACAAGAAGTGGAACTAATCTAGCAAAGGCTCTTGATCCCCTGCAAGCTCTGCAACTGGCAGCCCTCTGAAAGCCCCCATTGTTGAAGCCCAAAGTGAGGCCAAAGACTGACTTTATCCCTCAAAAGTGGGAATGGAAGAGACTGATCCAGAAAGATTTGGGCATTCCTCTCTGTCCAAATACTTTACAGAATCTAAGCATAGGACAATGCAATGGGCACTATTCATCTTTCCCTTTATCAAAAACTTCTAACTCATGATGAATAGAGCCCTCTAAAGAAGAGAACACACCAACATTATGCCAACGTGCCAAACAGAGTGCCTAGAATCCATGTAACAGATGGCCAACTCTCAAATATCAATTGTATTAAGCTTGAGGTCCCCATTCGTTCAGTTTAGAGAAAGCAGAATGTAAAAAATTTGTGAGACCCTGCTCTAATTGCCTTTTTCTTGCTGATCAATTGTGCTTCAGTCTTTCTTTGGTTTTTTGTTGCAATTTTACTCGAAGCACATTTTTATGATGCGAATTTGTATTATCTTGTTGTCCATATGAGTAGGTTATATGTGTGTATATATATCTATATATGGATGGGTTATACTATCTTTGTATTAGCGCAACAATGTTTCTTATAATAATTTAGTGTTTTAGCTTCTCAATAGATTGCTGATCTTAGCTTACTTTTTCCCTATTTGTTGTAGCTTCTTGGGAGGAGTAGTGGATTCCAGGTGGCACCAACTCACCGCCCATGCACTAAAGGGCTTTGGTTGTGGAGTACCCCCTTAAGGAGAACTGCTCTTGATGGAACTGAATACAACCTTTTACTGTTGGATACTGAAGGAATTGATGCTTACGATCAAACGGTTGTCTTTTTTTTTTTTCTTCCTTCGTTCTTTCACAAGATTGAACGATGATCTGCAGTTTTCTTTATTTAACCAAGAAGTCAATCTGTATAATTCATAGTTTTTTATTTTCCTGTTAGTTCGATGAATAATCTTGTATTCCTTTTGCCTCCTGGGTATTTGACAGGGAAAGTACAGCACACAGATATTCTCCCTAGCTGTCCTCCTATCGAGCATGTTTATATACAACCAGGTAGGACCAATTTAGTGTGAGGCATTGATATCTTTATGGAGATCGTGTGCTTGGATGTTGTGTTTTCTCTTTCTTTCTTTTCTTTGTGGGATTTGTACCTTGGTTTACTCTTATAATATTTTTTTGTCTTTTTTTGTTCATATTTAATTTTCTAGAATCTTTCTACTCTGATGGTCATGTTTTCCATTTATTCAGATGGGTGGTATCGACGAGGCCGCACTTGATCGGCTTTCTCTTGTGACTGAAATGACTAAGCATATTCGTGTTAGAGCCTCTGGGGAAAGAGTTCTGCCTCGGAGCTTGGACAGTTCTCACCTATCTTTGTCTGGCTTCTAAGGGTAAATCTGTGCTGGCATTATTCTATTTGGCTGTTGATTAATGATGTAATTTCGTTATCATTTTCAATGAGTTCTTGATACTACTCATGTTCATTTGCATGATCATTCAACTTTTCCTACTTGCAGGACTTTTATTTGGAATTGGCAGAAGATAATCGAAAAATAACACCTCGTGACTACCTGGAACTTGCTCTGAGGCCAGTTCAAGGGGGCGGAAAAGATGTTGCCGCCAAAAATGAGGTTGTCCATTCGGTTTCTTTCTTTCCTTTTCACTTATCTAGGAATGTGACTGAGACCACTACTGTCTTTGGTTTTCTTTGAATGCGAATGCAGTGGTGACTCCCTTTTAGTACTATAACATGTATATTACAAGCTGACCGCAGGACTGTTTTGTTCTTAATATGCAAATGCTATTCTTCATTACACATGTTAAGAATCTAAATTTACTAATGATTGGAAAATGATATTTGGTAGATTCGGGATTCCATTCGAGCCCTTTTTCCGGACAGGGAGTGTTTCCCTCTTGTGCGGCCTTTGAGCGACGAGAAGGAACTTCAACAACTCCACAAGATTCCTGTCAGTACTTCCTTTCAGTTTTATACTGTACTTATATAATCACTCCGTTCCTAAATATTTGTCTTTGACTGCCCACACAGATTATGAAAAACTAATTGAGTCTATTGGTATAATATGCAATTTCCTTTAAAAGACATGTGCATGTGGGACCATCATTAAAGTAAGAAGTAAAAGTAAGGGTGAAGTGGTAAAAGTGTTTTCTAAAAAGGAAAGTTTAGAAATAAGACCATTTTTTGGAACGAACAAGAAAGGAAAGCATGACAATTATTTAGGAATGGAGGGAGTACAAGTTTTTATTGTCCTTTAGCTTTCATTCATACTTATCTCTTAAATGAATTTTGCTTTATGCAGATGGACAAATTGAGGCCAGAGTTTAGGTCAGGCCTGGATGCTTTAACAAGGTTTGTGTTTGAGAGGACTAGGCCCAAGCAAGTAGGGGCTACAGTTATGACGGGTCCCATACTCGCCGCATCATTCAATCCTTTTAGATGCTCTTAATAATGGTGCAGTCCCTACAATAACCTCTTCATGGCAGGTTAGAATTTGAAGCACTTTAATTATAGTCTCAAGAGTCTGATATTTTGTTATTCTAGCAGCGGTTAATCTGGGTCACTGTTTTCCGTTTGTGATTTAATCTCTTACTTACATAGCCTCTAGCATCACTCTTGTAAACTGTAAGCCTGTAACAGCTCTAATGTTCTTTTCCTTGCAAGATATAACCAGATGAAGTGGACAATTATAAGATTTTATAGTTTTTCCAGAATGACAACTTAGAAGGAGAAATGAAGATTCTCTTAAAGGAACTGCTTGGATAGGAGATGGACATGAAGGAATTAGCTTTGGTTCCTATAAAAGAACACAGTAGCTTCCACAATCAGCGGTCTACCTGTGACAAGTGATAAATAAAACTGCAAGGACATACAATTATTAGTTTTTCTTGGTGTGGACATGCTGGTTCCTCATGTGCTATTGAATTTATAGTCCATAAATTAACTTCTGATCTGCTCCTTTGTATTACCCTCGTGAACCACCTTGAAGTAGCTTCTAGATTTCTGTCTTTACTACCAAAGAGTTCATATCCTATTCATAGTTATCAAAGGCGAAAGGCGAGAGGCGGGCGAGAGGTGCATTTTCCGGGCGAGAGGCGAGGCGAGAGGCGGGCGAGCAAAAGGCGAACATTAAGGAAAAATGCATAAAAATATATAAAATAAATATAAAAAATATAACTTAACTAATCTCAACAAAACATGTTACAAGTGAGCAAAATACATGAAATTATGTTCTAAACATACTATCAATAACACAATTTCATCATTCATAGTTGAAATTTCAATGCAAGTGATAAACTTGATTAAAGCTTCAAACAAGAAAATAAATAGTTATCAAAGCAAGTGAAACTAAACACTGAAATAAGTCAAATAACAATTAAAAAAAGGGAAGAAAAAAATATTAATTTTAAACAGAAAAAATAGAAAATTACAGTTCTGAGAAAAATTTTTTTAATTCTTTACAGTTTACATTAAAAAGAAAAAAAGTAGAAAATTTAAAAACTTAATTCTAAAATAAAAAAGAAGAAAAAATATTAATTTTAAACAGAAAAATAGAAAATTACTGTACTGAGAAATTTTTTTTTATTCTTTACAGTTTACATTAAAAAAGACAAAAAAGTAGAAAATTTAAAAAAAGAACTGAGGAAAAAAAAAGTAGTGTACTCAGTTTACATTAAGGAAAAGAAAGAAACAAAGAAAAAAAATAAAAACAAAAAGCTTCTTACCTGTCGCGGGTCGCCGAGCCAGACCGAGAGAGTTGCGAAGAGAAAGACGCAACCACAGACGCAGGCGAGAGAGAGAGACGGAGACGGAGACGTAGACGAGAGAGAGAGACGTAGACGAGAGAGAGAGACTGAAGTCGAGCTGTTGAAGGTATGGTTAGGGTTTTTTTGTGGAATCGATCGATGTCGATCTGGTATGGTTAGGGTTTTTTTGTTTTTTAACCTTTTGTTTAACATTTTATAAAACCTAGAAACTACGTCGTTTCAAAATTTTTTTTTACCTTTTTACCATGCTCGCCTTTCTTCGCCTTTCTCGCCTCTCGCCTCTCAAAAAAGCGAGAAAGGCGAACGCCTTAGGTCGCCTCTAGCTCGTCGCCTCGCTGAAGGATCCCAGCGATGAACCCTCGCCTCGCCTCGCTCTCGCCTCAGGCGAGCCAGGCGCTCGCCTTTCATAACTATGATCCTATTGGGAATTCGGGATCCAGGAAATTGGGTCGGAAAATTAAAATGTGACCAAGTTGAGTTTACCATATAAAGGTGGAATTTGCAATTAAGCAACTGATGTAGACGACTGTCGTAGTGGGGTGTTGTGATTAGTTATTAAAGTAAACAAAGTAAAATCCTTGAATGGGATGTTAACAAGTAAAACTCTGACGGTTGTAGAAAGGACTCAAAAGGCAAATTCTGATTTTAGTAAGGCCCAAAAAGTTAATGAAGCACGAGTAAGTCATCAAGGGTTTGCACATGGTCTCATTCTTTTAACTTCCAATAATTCTAATCTAGTTGCTTTGAGCACGCTCCGCAAAATAAGGATTCATAAGCTGATATGTAACTTCTACTTGTTCTAACAGAAGGTGATTAAGTGCGAATATAGGCATTCTTTGATTTCTTGAAACCTTTATGGTATCTGTTGCACTGTTTGGGAATTTGTGCCTTTGATACCATATGTTGTATGAGATTGTGAGTCTCTCGAGAGGGTGCGGTGCTGCTTAAACCACTGAGTTGTCTTAGTTTCTTAAGGTGAACGAAGGGAAAAAGCAATAAAATTTGGTGAACCAAGCAACTACTTAAGATATATATAATGCCAAAATTCAGATGTGCCAAGTACCATTCTGGACATTCTTTTTCATATTCCATTTAGAGGTTTGTTCAGAGACTTAATCTTATCCCTATGTATTAATCTGTGATGGCTATAAATTTGCTTACTAATATAAGAGCCTCTGAAATGTGCCCTGTAGCTTTTTATCATCAGAATGGCTTAGTAGTTTACTTGGTGCACATTATGTATTGGAGATGAACTGCTTGCATTCAATTTGGAACGTTTGAATGCAAATGCTTTATTTTGAAGATTGCAGATGAACATGTTCCGTATGGACATAGTTTCCAAGTAGAGAGATTTTCGGACATTGTGCTTTAGCACCAACAACTGCTGTTATATTATTTCTTTCCGTTCCTGTGTTCCTTGGAAAATTCGACTCGTGGTTTCATCTCTAGCTGTTTTGCAGAGTGTTGAGGAAGCAGAGTGTCAAAGGGCATATGATTTAGCTACTGAAGTTTATATGTCTACTTTTGACCGTTCGAAGCCTCCTGAGGAAGTATGTTGTGTCCCTCTTTTCCCCTTTCTACGCAGTGGTCAAATTCTACGATCTTATAATTTCCAGATGTTTGTAGGCTGCTTTGCGAGAAGCACATGAAGATGCAGTTCAAAAATCAGTGGCTGCATTTAGTTCTACTGCTGTGGGGGCTGGTTCTACCCGGCAGAAATATGAATTGCGTCTTCAGAAATTTCATAAAAAGGCATTTGAGGTCAGTTTATCTAGACTACTCTTTGCTCTATATTGAAGAACATGTTCTTGATTAGCTACTCATAGATCTTGTTCAAATTTTTGTTTGTAGTGCATCCTTTTTGTTCCTCTATTATTCTTCCACCTTTTGATTTCATCATTCATATTTTCAGAAGAAATGGAGTTGCATATCATGGTGTGTGAAATCTTACTATCTTTTCCAGCCAACTTTTAGCTTGAGTTTACTTCCCTAGATGATAGTTATACAATCTGTCCCACACCGGCCATTTCGGTTGGTACATTCCATTTAACATAGAAAATGGTACGAAAAGCCCTATGCCACCTCGGTTTTTGCCAAGATCTTGTTGAAGAGAATTTTGTGCACTATGCATGAGATTGACTTGGAGTGGACAAGTCTTTCCCTGTGATTGGGAAATAAAAAGTAATTTTGCTTGGTTACTCTATTTATTGTTTTTTTTCCTCCCTTTTCGCCATTTATTGTTTTAGTATTACTGCTCTTTATTCATTTTATGGACCATTACAGTCATGCTTATTTACTGTAAATAAAGTTAAAGTTTCTAGAAATTGAGAGTAGAAATCAAATGGTGCTTGATACAAAGGTGTGAACCTCTAGCTGTATTCAAATGTACTAGGTGCAAGTTTCCTGCATAGGGCTCAAGCTTTATGGAAATTTGACTTTTTAAATAGTTTCTGCTTAAGAAATTAAAAGTTGAGGGGACATTTGGGATTGCGTACAGCTTCTGTTAGGGGCTGTTTAGTACCCCAGTGCATAGTTATTAAAGGCGACCGAGGCGAGCGCCTCAGGCGAGAGGCGAGGCGAGGCGAGTATGTCGCCTCAAAAATTTCAGGCGAGGCGATGTTAGAGAAGCGACCCCAAGCGACCGCCTGTTTCACCTAGGTGCGAGGCGAGAAGCGAGCAAAGGCAACGCTTGGTAGAACTTTGGCCGGATTTTGAATTTTTTGTTTAGATCTAGACAAATCTACTAAATATTTGCCCAATCCAAGGCCACATTTGTCATCTCCTTGAGTAGGCGATCAAACCCATGTAATTTTTACGGCCAGTTCTCGCCGGAAAGTTTGCCGGTGGCCGGCGCCGGCGCCAGAAACTTGCCGGAATCTCACCGGAGTGAACAGAAAGGGTCGCCGGAGAGTGTACAGCTCAGATTCAAAGTTGGATGGCTGGTTTGAAAAAGATATAGATGGTTATTGTTTATATTTTTGAGAATCCACCTTTAACCTTAAAAGTTAAAAATAGGGTTATTATTATTATTTGTGGATTAAGTTACATGAAGTATTTTTATTTATAAATAGTTTATGAAAAAATATACAACATATAATATTTTTAAATTATTTTTTCTTAATTATCGCCTTGTTCGCCTTTTGCTCGCCCGCCTCTCGCCTCGCCTCTCGCCTTGAAAAAGTACCTCTCGCTCGCCTCTCGCCTTCCGCCTTTAATAACTATGCCCCAGTGTGATATGCGATTCTATGCGCTTCTGTTTTCTGCATGTCCTTTTTACTTGGTATGCATGTGGGTTGTTTTTAAGAAAAATTCGAGATGCAAACTAAAATGGAAACAACGAGATTTTAATCTGCATTCTTTTTTCCTTTTACTTTTTTAAATGGAATTATTGTCCAGCAAACTATTATTCTGTGGTGTCCAATTTTCGTTAGTCATCTCATCCATCCTTCTGCTGGTACTGATTGGATGAGCCACTGATACAGGATTATAAAAGGGATGCTTTTAGGGAGGCTTACTTGCAATGTTCAAATGCCATACAGAGCATGGAGAAGGAGCTAAGAACAGCTTGTCAATCTCCTGATGCTAAACTAGACAATGTTCTTAAGGTATGCGTTCATCACACAATTTTTGCTGTTTTCCATTTAGTAGAACTTCACTAAGTTATTCTTGCACGGAAAGAAAGATTAGTTGTGTATTTTTCTTAGATTTTTTATCATAGCTTTTAATCATTGTTTGTATATATAGTTGTTTATATCATAATATATCCACCTCTGTTACTTTTGTGTATTTGCATATATTTCAAAATATATTTTTTTTCCATATGCTTCAACTGCACTTGGAATTTTGTTCCATCCTTGAACTGAGGGGCATGCATATGAAGAGTGCCAGAACCAGAAATATCATTATATAAGTATCCATACTCATTTAGTTTGTGTGTATAATGTTCACTTCTGTTATTTTGTCTATTCACATATATTCCAGTTTATTTTATTTGTCCATACTTCTTAAACTGCATTTGAAATGATCCCGTCCTTCATCTGAGGGGCATGCATATGAACAGTGCCAGAACCAGAAAGTATCATTATATGAGTACCCAGTTACTTGGATAATGCTTTGGAGTTTGGAGTATGCCTTTTGAGTAGGTCTTACTTTAGCTTTCAACACGTGACTACTCTATTTGGGCAGCTTGCTGAGATGGAAATGTTCGAGATAGAACATGTTGTCATGCATGATATATCATAATGGTTCTGCTACTGAATGCACCAGAGGCACTCCGTAAGGATCCTCCTTTGAGAGTTTATGAATCGAGGATTCTTGGTGGTGCACTGGACGCTCTCGTAAGTCTTGGAAACAGGAAACCTGGCAACTATTTCTGGAAAGTATCCTAACAGTTGCCCATGCATCACTTTTCTTAGAATTTCCTTTATCATAAATTAGGAATTACTTCAACACCACCTTGTTTGTACTGACATGTACGTACCTATTAATGGGTTCTGGAGTTAAGTTGTAGCTGCTGTACTTGAAATCATTGAAAATGGTTAACAGGGCAAGTATGGTGACTATGGTATGTGTGTACGGACTGTTGCAGGCATATGTTCATTGGGTTTGATTTGAGTATGAATTTTTTCATTTAGGTTCTTGATCGCCTTGTATCCAAGTATGAATCAACATCTCATGGTCCAGAAAAATGGCAGAAACTGACTTCGTTCTTGCGGCAAAGGTTTGTATTGACATTCATTTTTAATTAATCACCTTTCTATTTAAATTTATCTAAAAGTTCTCTTAATTTTTGAAGTTTGGAAGGTCCAGTGCTTGACCTCGTCAAAAGCTAATAGATCAGATTGGGTCAGAGAAGACTGCCCTCCATCTGAAATGCCGCTCAATTGAAGATAAGATGGGATTGCTTAACAGGCAACTTGAAGCTAGTGAGAACTATAAGTCTGAGTACTTGAAGCGTTACGAGGATGCTATTAATGAAAAGAAGAGGCTTGCAGAGGATTATATGAATCGTATTACAAATCTTCAGAAAAACAGTAGCTCATTAGATGAAAGATGCTCCGGTTTATCCAAAACCCTGGAATCTGCAAGACAGGAATCCTCAGAATGGAAAAGAAGATACGAACAGGCTTTATCAAAGCAAAAGGCTGGGGAAGATCAGGCAGCCTCAGAAATTGCAATCCTCAAGTCGAGGAGCAGTGCTGCTGAAGCAAGGTTGGCTGCTGCCAGGGAACAAACTCAATCTGCTCAAGAGGAGGCTGAGGAGTGGAAACGCAAGTATGACATAGCTGTTAGAGAAGCCAAAAATGCTCTTGAGAAGGCAGCGACTGTGCAAGACCGCTCAAATAAGCAAACCCAACTAAGGGAAGATGCTTTGAGAGCAGAATTTTCTGGTACTTTGGCTGAGAAGGTGAAGCATTTCTCTTTCTCTCTCTCTTTTAGATTGCCTTTGTGTTGTTTCGAAATTTTATAGGTGTTTTATTTTCTCTATCAATGAAACTGCAGGAAGAAGAAATAAAAGATAAGACAGCAAAGATTGAACGTGCGGAGCAGCGTGTAACAACTCTGAACTTGGAATTAAAGGTGAGCTCTAGATTGTTTAGGTCAAGTAAATAGACACTTTAACAGATTTTTAGTGTATCTGCTTGTTACTGTTTCACGCTCTACTTATGGTAGTCTTAATCGAGTAATAATTAACTAGCCATTTAATTTATCTAAAGAAATTACTAGTGATATATGCACGAAAATAAAAACCTCTAAGCCAGAAGGTTATATAAAGTTGTAAGGAAAATCTGAATGTATGCTGGAGATGGGTCTTATAAATCATGTCAGTAAAGGCAGGTCACAGATAAAGTGCCAAACTGTAATCTCTGCGTGTTTGCCATGACCCGCGCATAGAGTTCATGGTATTTATTTTTTTGTCAAAGTAAGCAAATTCGTAAACAACAAATTGACCATCTCGCTATCACATTGGAATTATTAATTGTAAAATGGGCACAGTTTTGAGTTGTGATGATTGTCACTTACTGTGTATTTTACATCTATGTAATAAGCACAGAAGGCATGTATTTTTAATTTGATTATGTGATTGGGGGGCAAGATTGTCTGGATTCTCCATGAGAAGGTATGGATATATGATAAGTGTAGGAGCAAACCAAGTCCCTAATAGGTTTAAAATGGTTAATTTTATTAGTATTTCGAGGATTTGATATTTTACTAATTTATATTTTCTTAGTTTTGGTTAGTAGCATAGTTATATTTGGGTTTGACTATATAAAGTTCTTGTATTGTACGGGATTATCCAGACTTGATTGCTTGAGAATTGAAAATTAAGAAATGAATTGAGTTCTTTATATTTCCGTTCATTTCCTTTACTTTTCCCATCTCTTTCTCTTCAAATTGTTTTTTGACCGATAATTTCAATGCTCTTCAGTTCCCTTCACTTCGTCTCACATCATCGAACTTGAATTGTAAACATCTATTTCACCAAAATTGAATTTCTACCCAAGTAGGCCACCTCTTCAATGATGCACGATACTGATGTAACTGATAGGCATTCAACATACCCACATCTATATCAGATTTCAATTGTAAAATATGCATCAATTTATTTGTTTTCATGTGTATTTATGTGCATATGTATAATTGATTCTATTCACGTGGTGTCTTTATTCTTTAGGCGGCGGAGTCAAAGATACAGAACTATGATCTGGAAATATCAACTTTAAAGCGTGAGATTAAGGAGTTGAGTGAGAGATTGGAAAGTGCAAACTCTGCCGCCCAATCATTTGAAAGAGAAGCCAGGATTCTTGAACAGGAAAAAATTCATTTGGAGCAGAAGTATCGATCTGAGTTCGACAGGTTTGAGGAAGTTCAAGAAAGGTGTAAAGCTGCTGAAAAGGAAGCTAAAAGAGCAACTGAGTTAGCTGATAAAGCCCGGGCAGAAGCAGTCACGGCACAAAGAGAGAAGAGTGAAATTCAGCGGATAGCAATGGAGAGATTGACCGAAATTGAGAGGGCCGAGAGGCATATTGAAAGTTTAGACAGGCAGAAGAAAGACCTGGCAGATGAACTAGAGAGATTTCGAGTTACTGAGATGGAGGCTGTATCTAAAGTTGCAATGCTAGAGGGAAGGGTCGAAGAAAGAGAGAAAGAAATCGAGTCACTACTGAAATCAAACAATGAACAGAGGGCTAATACAGTTCAAGTTCTTGAAAGTCTTTTAGAAACTGAGCGGACAGCACGAGCAGAAGCTAACAACAGGGCAGAAGCACTCTCGGTCAAGCTCCAAGCCACCCAAGGAAAGCTTGACTTGCTCCAACAACAGATGACTACTGTTCGCCTTAACGAGACAGCATTGGATAGTAAGCTCAAAACTGCTTCACACGGGAAACGTGTTAGAGTTGACGACTATGAAATTGGTGTAGAATCTGTTCATGATATGGAAGTTGATGATAGAGTATTAAGGGTAAGCAAGAGATCTAAGAGCACAACGAGCCCTCTCAAGTTGGCATCACCTGAGGATGGTGGGTCAGTGTTCAGGGGCGACGAAGAGAACAACCACAGCCACAGCCAACAAACTAATTCGGGAGACTACACAAGGTTCACGATGCAGAAACTCAGGCAGGAGCTCACCAAGCACAATTTTGGCGCTGAGCTGCTCGAGTTGAAGAATCCCAACAAGAAAGACCTCTTGGCTCTCTACGAGAAATGTGTGCTGCAAAAATCCTGAAATTCAAAAATGGCTTAGATACGTTTCCTGTAATCTACTTAGAATATATTTTAGTCAGGTTATGCCCAACATGCATGAGTAAATGTTACCAGATAGAAGTGCTTGCCAGTCTTCGCTATAGAGCTAAGGTGGTAAGTCCAGTGATGTCACGACGGATGTCTCTGCCGGCTGTTTGCTTTATTAACTCATAGGCTATAATACTCTTGGATATATATCCTGTTAGTCTGGGGGTGTCTTGTTTTTACTTTTTTTTGTGTTGAAATCTTTCTCGTTTTGATGGTGTAAGTAATGTTTCTTTAAATGCTAGTTGTCCGTACCCTCATTTGTGTAATTACCGACTTTCGAGTACGTAATTTCTGCCGATTTCATGGTTATTGATGGGGTGATACACGTTTGGAGGGTGATCAAATTTTACTTTTGTTGCATATGTTAGCTCCAGTTGCTTTGCTTAGGGAGATCAATGCAGTAATTTATTTCATTAATAACTTTGGCTTGATTTGGTAATTTTTATTTTTCTTGGGTTGAAGGGAACAATGCAGTCGTTTGGATTGCAAGAGTACAACGTAGCGAGTCTCCGTGGCCATGATCTCGTATATTTGTCTGCATCTTTTCTGGTTTACTCCCTCATCCCAACAAAATAGTTTTAAAAATAATTCTAATTTTACTTGTTTTGGTCAATATGATCAATTTTGACAAAAAAAAAAATGTAGCTATATTTTCGAAATTTTAAAAATTGCAATTAATTGTATCAATGATTAAAATTTTATTACTTAAGAGATACTCTCTCCGTTTCACCTAAAGAGTTTACGTTTGAAAAGTCTAATTAAGGGATATATAAATAATATTGAAGTTGGCTATAATTATAATAATATTTTAGCATAATTAATATATTTGTACCACATGTGGAGGGTAAAGTTGAAAGTTTTATGGAAATTGTAAGCATGTCTTTTAAAGTGGACTCTTTGAGTGGATCATTCCAAAATAGGATAGTGAACTTTTTGTCGAAAACGGAGGGAGTATATTTTAAAGTAATTTAATATTACATTAGGTTGACTTAAATTTTATTTTATTTTTTTGTAGAAAGGAGAGAATATATAAATCTAATGAAATGGACCATTAAAGTCTTGAGCATAACTTTTGGGGTGAACTTTAGACAAAATTTTCAATCAGTTTAGACTCTTTTACTTGTTTTAAATCGAAAAATAATATTTTTGTTGCTAAATGTCGGCTATGCTCTTAAAAAAATATGGAACATGTATACGATGCATCGCAATTTCAAATCGATGCATCACGATTCCAAATTGATGCATCGCAATGTTTAAATCGGCAAAGACACTTATGACACATTGCAATTCCAAATCGATGCATCACAATTCCAATTCAATGCATCCCGATTCTAAATGAATGCATCGTGATTTTCTTAAGAATTCAAACTGGCACATGATGCATTGCAATTTTAAAATCGATGCATAGCAATTCCAAAATTGATGCATCGCAATTCCAAAATCGATGCATCGTCTGTAACAACGATGCATCGCATGTGGCAACGATGACAGAGCTGCTATAACATAAGATGCATCAGTTCCATTTTTGTTTTCATTATTCTAGACATACTCTCTCTCGTCATCAAAGTTGTGATGATGTATCAAAAATAAATATATATGTATAAATTTTCATCTTGATATTTTTATGAATCTGTTTGGAAGGTGAAGCTACTAATAACGCGGAAGAGAATGGATAACAGAGGGAGTTTGTTGTGTCGATAGAGTTGCCGTCACCGGAGAAGACGATGGAATTATAGGAGAAATTTAAGGAAGATGATGGAAGTGAGAATTTATAGGAGAAATTTAAGGAAGATGATGTTATTCGACACTTAAAATGTTCTTTAGGTTGTTACGGGCCATTTTAGGAATAATATAATCATTTATCTATCAAAGTGGACTTTTTTGGTTGAAAACAATTATAGAGGATAGCAGTTGAATATCCTAGAAAAAGGTACTAGCCTGCAATTTTTCCTAACTTTTGGGCCCCAAAAGTTAGGTTCTATAACGTGGTATATATTAAGTACTCCATTTGTCTCGTATAAATGTTCTTACTTTCTATTTTGAAATGTCTTAACTAATGTTTCTAAAGACTTTTGATGTACAAATTCTCTGCCATTCTTCCCAATATACGTTAAAGCTTCATTTAATATCAGCATAGCACATCATAGAGAAACCCACTTATTTAAAAAATAGTGAAACTTAATTAATGATTTGTGTATTATCGTCAGAACACATTTTACAGCCCATCATTAATTATGTTTCTTAATTCTTCTACTTTGTCAATGCGAAAAATTTATCTGGGACGGAAGGAGTATAACTTTTTTAACGTGTTGACCCAATCAGTTATTTTTTACGAATTTTGACATACATATTACAAATCAAACATCTTAAGTAACAATCAAGAACGCAACAACTTTAAAACCACTACAAAACCCTGGCTCCCAGTCAATTTCTTTCTTTCTCTCTCTCTTTCTGTAGCATTTCATTCGACCAACCCCTTCTCCTTGACACTCTCAAAACCAGGCGACCAAGATAATATGAACATCTAAAGTAACAATCCAGAGCGCAAAAACTTCAAAACCACTACAAACACTCCCAATAGATTTCTTTCTCTCTCTCTGCAAACCTTTGTAACATTTCATTCGACCTTCCCCTTTGCCATGGTAAGTAACATTTCCGAATTTGTTCAACTTCTAATAGATTTTTGAATATATAGTTTGTTTGAATTTTGACTGTGGGGTTCTTTAACAGGGTTTTCTTTTGTAGGTCCACTTGGAAACTGATAAGGCTAGGAGGGGGGGGGGTGAATAACCTTATAAAAATCTTTTAAGTATTTTAAAACCTTTGAAAAGTTGGCAGCGAAAAATAGGTTTAAAGAATCAGTCAACTAATCAGTTGATAAAAGTGAATCAGTTGATAGATGAAACAGAAGAGAACTGCATGATGTTTTGCCTTGACTGATTAAAGATTTAGGCAAGTAGAAAATACTTAAAGCTTTGGTCAGTTGGTCAAATAAAGCAAGGAAAGTAATAAGTTGATGAATACAAAATGTAAAGTAATTCACAGTATGAAGACTGTTACGTCCACTACCAAGTTGATCAGACATGAATTTTGAAGTGCACTAATATTATTAATAATCCTAGTTGATCACTAATGGATCACTGTACAACTAGACCTGTGATTATGGAGAATATTGAATGTTCAACAGGAACAAGTCAATCTCGTGTGTTACAATCAAAGATCTCTTAAAAACTAAGTTGATGGGAGGGATGCTTTATAATGATTGAACAATAAAAGCAAAGACTAAGAGATGATAATTAAAACAGTAAGGCACAAGAATTCTTGAAGTTATTCAAATTGTTTTGAATGCTTGAGTGCTTCAGTTAATTTCTTCGTGGGGCTTCTATGACTTTATATAGGCAGAGACGAGCTTATGGCCGTTGGAAGCTTTTTGTTTGACTTGCAATAAATGTCTGCAAGAGTATGAGTCAAACAGGCAAAGTACTCTTTTCAAGGTAAGAGCTGTCTTTGTCTTTCTAAAATAAGCAGTAAAGCTTAAAACGGATAGAGTCAGAAAACACAAAACAAAAAGCATTTTTGTTTTGTTAAGGAAATAGACACGCAAAGTTTTGACTTAAATTCAAATAGATAGCCGGGGAAGCTTATCAATGAAGCATCCACTAAGATCAGTAGACTGACTTAGGATATAAGTCAAGGACTTTATCAACACTGACTTGAAAATATTTAAGTCATCATCAGTCAACTGACTAAAGGCAAGGAATCAGTCATCACCTGACTTAAAGAGTTAAGTAAGTTTTTGATTCCAAATAAGTTAGAATGATTTCAAGTAAATCATTGCAAGGATCTAACATCTTTAATTCTTGAATTATATTGCTTGTTCAAATTTTGATTGTGGGGTTCTTTAACATGGTTTTCTTTTTTAAAACCACTACAAAACCCTCGCTCCCATTCGATTTCTCTTTGTGTGTGTGTGTGTGTGTGTGTGCAACCCTACTGTAACATTTCATTCGGACTCCACCTTTGCCCTTCTAAGTAACATTTTCGAATTTGTTCAAATTTTAATTTAATAGATTCTTGAAATATATCGTTTGTTCGAATTTAATTGTGGGTTGAATTATATTGATTGTTCAAATTTTGGTTGTAGGGTTCTTTAACAGGGTTTTCTTTTTTAAAAGATTATGAGAGTGAGGAAATTCAGAGAAAAAAAACATTTCCAAATTTGTTCGAATTTTGATCACGTATATTTCAATCATATTCGTGTTATATCGATACATACATATACTACCTCCGTCCTAAAATAATTGTCATTTTAGCAATTTACACATGGATTAAGGAGACTTTTAAAAAGACTGGTCTACCCTAATTTAAATTCAATTATTGTAGATAAGTTGTAGAAGTATTTTTCTCTTTATTCTTATCAACCCAGAGTAATAAATAAGGGTAGTGCTATTCCCACCCCCAAAATTGCTAAGTATACCCATTTACTTAGTTCACCCCCCTTCAAATATTATACCACCTATATTACTAAGTATACCCCCCTTATTTTCCTATTTTACCCTTTAATCATAAACCCCTACCAATCTAATTTGCTAAGTGTACCCCCCCAATTCTTACCCACCTAAAACACCATCTACCCCATCTCCCTCCCAAAAAAAACATCGATCAATTTCTTTCTCTCTTCTTTCCCGCAAACAACCACTCCACATCCACAGCACCTCCATTTTCTTTGTTGCATTTTCTTTGTTACTTCTTCATCTACTTCTTAGCTACCTAATTACACAAATTCAAGCCACTACAAGCTCCAAGATTTCAACGTTAAAAAATGAAACCATTCGGTAAGTGTTTCATTTAAATTTTGGTTTTTTGGTTGCATTTTGGTTGGATTTTGGTTGCATTTTTTGATGTTTTTGAGAACACGCATTTTTGTTGCATTTTGGTTGCATTTTTTTTTTTTACCATTTTGATAAATTTTTGAAGTTTTTTGGGGGAATCTGCGTAAGGTATGTGCGGCACCCCCATACCACACCTATCAGGGAATGTGCGGCACTGGTCCACCGCACATACCTTAGTGAGTGCGGTAGGGGGTGCCGCACATTCCTTTGGCGTGCGAAAAGGGGTTGCCGCACATGCGTGTGTACGTGCGGCTAGGTGATGCCGCACAGAACCTGGGACGTGCGGCCAAGGCTGCCGCACATACATGGACTCGTGCGGCTAGGTGATGCCGCACAGAACCTGGGACGTGCGGCCAAGGGTGCCGCACAGTACTTTTTTTTTTTAAATTACTTCTTCAATCAACTTGCACATCAACTATTTGATGAATGTATGTAAGCTTATAACTTATATTGCATGTCTTGTCTTTTCTCTCATATTGTAGCTATCCTTTCATTATTATTTCCTTGTTCTTACATTACTTTGGTTTGAATGAATGCAGGAAGGACATATATGCGGAGGGTTATGGCTTCCGCTAATAGGGCACAGAATCCCAACCCACTTGATGAGGAAGAACGGATACAGGGGCTAGTTATGTCTGAGGGGGCCGGTAATGAGGGGGTCGGTTATTCTGGGGCCGGTAATTTGGGGGCTGGTTATTATTCGGGGGCCGGTTATTCTGGGGCTGGTAATGAGGGGGCTGGTTATTCGGGGGTCGATTATTCGGGGGCCGGTTATGATGAAGAAGAAGATGGTGATAATGAAGGGGCCGCTGATCAAGGTGCTGGTGGTGACACTTTGCCTGAAGAAGAAGCCCCATTTCCAAGTGGGCCGGTTGATGGTTCACTACTAGTTACATACAACACATACGTAGCTAGGTATGTTTGGAATGGGATAAAACGACCAGTTCTGAAGATGCAAAATCACACTAATAAGTTGTTGAGTTGGTCAGTTCCGCTTACAGATGAGCAACAGCTGGAGAGTAGGTGGTGGGATATTGTCCTGAGGTCTGGACTATATACGCTGACTAGGTGTTCTTATAAGGAGTCATCGAAAGCATTGGTTGCTGCTTTTGTTGAACAATGGCATCCGGAGACGAACACCTTCCATTTACCATTTGGTGAGATAATAATCACCTTGGATGATGTGTTTTGTCTTACCGGTCTTCTAATAAAGGGGAGGCCTGTTGTTTATACACGGACGTTGGGATATAATACTGAGGAGCTTGGGGGGATGTTGCATTTGCAAAATGCTGAGGTGCTTGAGGGCACCCATGGTAGGAGAGGCTGCGCTTTCAAGTTAGAGTGGCTTCGTCGTAGGTTCCAAGATGAAGCTACAAGTGATAATGATGCTATGCAGACTAGTGCTGCTAAGGCATATTTATTGTACATTTTCGGTTGCACCATTTTTGGTGACAAGAGTGGGAATCGAGTTCCTAATTCCTATATGGAATTTCTGGACAATGTCGATAAGATACCAAAGTATGCATGGGGAGCTGCAACCCTTGCCTATTTATATCGACAATTGGGCATGGCATCTCGTCAGTCGTGTCGACAGATGACGGGATATACAACGCTATTGGAGGTAACAAATTTATTTGATTTATACTTATAATGAGATATATATTTTTAGTTGTTAAAAGGGGGCCGATTATATGATAATGTACTGTATTATTTTGTTGCAGGCTTGGATATATGAGAGATTTCCATGTTTTCAACCTCCACATAACATTGAGTACGACGTCACTCAGCCACTGGCTCGAAAGTGGCAACCATTATCCAGAGGCGCCGGACATAACACACTGCAGGTGTACCGAGAGAGACTTGATGTCCTAACAGCCGTTGAAGTGAGTTTAATTGCACTATTATAACTTTCATATTAATCTATCTACCTAGTAATGCTATATTAACTGTGTTAATGGTTATAACTTTTTCTGTGTTTATTGTATGTAGGTTAATTGGACTCCGTATTCTGTTTTGGTACGCAAGTCCTATCCATTTCATCGGATCGCGTATTACCATGGATGCTTATCCGCGCCGGGTGTTGTGGAGCCATACAATCCAGATCGAGTTCTTAGGCAATTCGGTTACGTCCAGACGATTCCTTTCCCTCCGATTGCTATTGGTCTTGGTTTACGAGACAACAAGAACATTGCCAGGCTAATGCAGCAAGTCCCATATTATCGTCAATGGCGGAACCATGTTTTATCTGATACTAGCCTCGGTCAAGAAGCCATCCCATCGAGTGCATGCTCGGCTGACTATTTACAGTGGTACGCAGTATATTCACATCCGAAGATGCAAAATCTAGCTAGCCAATCTACGTTTATTTCTGGCGCAAATGTACATCGTCCTTTGGATTATCCCACCATGTTTAGGTCTGTGGTTGATGCAATACGAGAGCCGACATTAAGATATAGATCAGGCGACCGAAGTATCTCGTACGAAGAGTTTGGGTCAGCCCTTGACCAAGCGTACGCTATATTAGCTCCTCATATTGGGGATGTGGGTCCTTCAGATCGGGCAGGTCTTTCAAGTCGTCGTCGTAGGCATCCACGACAGTGATTAGATGAGATAGGTTGTTTATGTACAAACAATTTTATGTATGAACATCTTTATTAATGCAAAAAGTGTATGTATGTGTTATGTACAAACAGTTTGTTGCACATATATCCTCCAGAATTGGCATTTTTTCTAAGTTTTTCATATCAAATTCAATTTCATGTTCAATGATTTAACAAAATGAATCTAACATAAACATACATAAACAACAACACATTTCATAACGCAAATGAAGCTCATACATAAAAATTTACTTAAACATACATAACATTTAAGTTAAACTTGACTATTCTAATACAATAGGTGTACGCTTGTTGCTAACACGACTATTTCCTACACTTTTACTGTACTTAGCCCATCGTTCACTATAAATTGTATTCCACCCTTTAGCCATGGCTTGTTTATAATCAGTCCATCCGCTTGCGATTGGTAGGAATGGGGAATCGTCGCGCAAGAAGACCTATACAAATTCAAAAATTATATCAGCCTTTTATACATTGCTACCTTCACCGACTCAGGGGCTTCCTTAAACTTAACATCAAGATTTTGATGAAGTACACTCCATGCACCAACTATTTCCTCCCCGACATCAACAACATCTCCCTTGCTTGGTACGAAATCTAATTTTCTCCAAAAAAACATCAACCTTGTCGAGGGGAATAGGCTCCTCCAATCGGATATATTCAGATAATTCATGTGCACAAGGAAGACCACATGTCTTTCTCAATGTACATGAACACAATAGAGGGTCAACACCTGTTTCAGGAATAACAACCATTTCATCGTATATCTTGTTCAATGCATCCACCGACACCATACCTTGGATCAACCTAAATACATTTGACTTGAATTTATGTTGGACGACATTCCTACTCTTTTCGAATGAATCCTTTATTGCAACGTGTGATGTTTCAATGAGCGTGTGAATCTGTCGCCAACATGTGTCAAAGTTACCTTGGCTCGATCTGAGCTGTCTTTTCAACATTGCGTGCTGACTCTCCACCCTGAAAAATAAGATACAGTATGTAAGATATTAAAATATGAGAAAGTTATGAAAGCTACATTTTATTTAAATATACCTATTTGTTGTGTTATTGTCATAATGCATGACATTATCAGTCCAACAAGCCACAAATCTCTCCTTATACGGCAACAACCATTGCTCCATTACATAGTTCACCGCAGGCATGAATTCCTTGAATAGAGATTGTAGTCTTTTAAGTCCCTCTTCAAATTCTGTCTCAGTCGCTGAAATCACTAATACATTCCAATGGAGATTAAACGCATCCCATTTCTTTTTCGGGCCTAGCAATTTCTTGCAATTCGCCAAGACATTCCTATTTATATGCCATCGACAAAGAAAATGGCTCGATGTGGGGAACGTCTTCTCAATTGCATTCATTAAAGCCTTTTCCCTATCGGTCAAAATAACAGTGGGCAAGGAAGATTGGTGCATTAGTGATTTCAATATTGTCAAGGCCCACGTATAGTTCTCTTCCCACTCGCACTCCAAAATTGCGACTGCAATGATCTGTGTAGATGTCACACCAACAATCTCCAACAATGGTAACTTGTACCTGTTTGTCTTATAAGTGCAATCCATGAAGATGACTTTCGAAAAACACCTCAGCAAGTCAATGCTCTTTGGGTGAGCCCAAAAAAGATTCTTCACAATGTTAGTCAATTCGCAGCGTTTATCGTAGAAGGTATAACCATGCTCCTTCAACTTGAATATAAGTTGTTGCATTTCAGATCGACCATCACGCTCATTAACTCTATTCTTTGTCCGAGCATTGTAGATTGTCTTTATTGTTGACTTATTTTCCTCAAATCTTTGTTTCAGCCCAAATAAGATGTCCTTGGGCTTAGTATTGCCCTTGGAAAAATCTATAACAAAGGTCTCCTCAGATTTCTGCAATCGACCTATATATGAGTGACCCTCCATGTGATCAGCGGTTGGATGATTGTGTTTGCCACATTCAACCACTAATGCCCATTCATCAATCGAGACTTGCTTCCCTCTCAAACGGAATGGGCAACCACACTTCTTAGTTCCGTTTTCTCTCTTCCTTTTCCCCTTACCTACCACATCATCGACATTTTCAACCTTTTCTTCATTATCAATTCGTAATGATGATGACCCAATCTTGACCTTTTCTTTATATACACCACTACGTTCACAAATCAATAACAACCGAGCTCGTTTCTTACCGGCACCACTGTCCGACCTACCGATGATGATCACAATGCCATGCTCCCGTCCTCTAGCTTGCACCCATTCAATCAATTTATCCCGAGATATAAAACATTCTTGAGTTGTGAACACATCCGTGAAATCAACATCGAGGGCTTCGTCGTTCACTACATGGTCAAATGCAACAATCTCTTCATTATTAGGACCAAGAATACTGGGCTCCGTAGTTAATGTGTTTGAATCCTGTTAAACATTACAAAAAAAAAATTAAAAAAAATGATTGTTACTGTGCGGCATGACGCTGTTGCACACTCTATAGAGTGTGTGGCAGGTTCAGGTCGCACACTCTTCAGATTGTGCGGTCGTGTCCTGTCGTACACGACGGGCCAGCAGCTCGATTTTTTGAATTTTTTTTTTCATTTTTAACATAAATTAAACGGTAAAATGACTATAAAATGAGTTGTAGTACTTACACAATTCATCTCTTCCACTTCCTTGTGCTCCTTTTCATCAATGTGGATCGATTCATTGATAGGGTTTGAGTTTTTGGAATCCATTTTTAGTGTTGAGTTTTTTTAAAATTTTGTTCACAATGAGGAAGGTGAGGAAGGGGGTAGGAGTAATAGGAGATGGGGGTATACTTAGTAGTTTTAGGATTCTAAAAAATCAGGAGGGGGGTGGACTTAGTAATGGAATTATTTTAAGGGTAATAGAGTCTTTTTAAATTGTGGCAATTTTGTAATATTGATAAGGGGTATACTCAGCAATTATGGGGGTTGGAATAGCAATTCCCAATAAATAAGGGCAATTTTGGTAAAATATGGACAAATGTTTCTTGAAATCCTATAACGACAATTATTTTTGACAATTTTTTTTTGCTAAAATGACAATTATTTTGAGATGGAGGGAGTAGAAATATTTTAATTTTCTATTTTAAAATAAAGTCTATTCTTTTAGGGACTTGCAGATAAGGATTTAGCATTTTTTTTCTCTCAATTAGCCACCATGTCGTAGGCCATGTAAAGCGTGAATTAGTTATTGCTTTGATTTTTTTTGTAAGGCTATAAAGCCAATTGTTTGCTGGAAATTCAACTGAGTGCTCATACAGCAAAATCAACTTCTGTGCAATCTTGTTTTTGCTTTACAATTTGGTATCAGAGCTCTATCGCAAGGGCCTGATTGTGTGTGTGTGAGAGAGAAACATTAGTGAGTGTGTGTGTGTGTGTGTGGAAAGAAACTGCAGATTTCTTTCAGAGTGAAGGAGTCGAGAGAAATGATAGAGGGTAGTAATGGTCAATTTGTGCAAGCTGCTAACCCCAAATTTGATGGTCATTATGACCATTGGGCAAAGCTAATGGAGAATCTTATCCGCTTGAAAGAGTATTGGTGTATTATAGAAGCTGAGATCTATGAAGTGGCAGATGGAGCAGTGCCTACAGATGCCCAACTCAAAAAGATCGAGGAGTAGAAGTTAAAGGATTTAAAGGCAAAGAATTACCTCTACTAAGCCATTGATCGAGACATCCTGGAAACAATCCTTAACACCAACACGACCAAACAAATTTGGGATTTAATGAAGCAGAAGTTCCAAGGATCAACAAGGGTCAAGAGAGCACAGTTGCAGACCATGTGCTAAGAATTCAAAGTGCTCAAGATAAAGGAGGGAGAGACTGTTAATGCCTTTTTCGGTCGCACTCTAACCATAGTAAAAAAAAATGAAGGCCTGTGGTAAGAGTATGCGTGAAAATGTCATCACCAAGAAAATTTTGAGATCCATGGTCTCGAAATTTGATTATGTTTTTCGATTGAGGAATCCAACAACTTGGAGACAATGACAATAGATGAATTACGAAGCACCTCATTCATGAACAAAGAATGAGAGGCCATATAGAAGAAAAGCAGGTGTTGAAGGTCACTCATGAGGATAGAGAGCAGGAAGAGAAAGAGGAAGGGGTAGAGCTCTTTCTAGTGGAGGTCGAGGCAGAGGGAGAGGAAGGCAGCCCTTCAACAAAGCTATGATTGAATGTTTAAGTGTCATAAATTGGGACACTATCAATACGAGTGTCCTGACTGGGAGGAAGAAAACAAATTATGCTAAATTGAATGAAGAAGATGAGCTTCTTTTAATGTCATATGTCGATTGCAAACAAGCCAAGCAGGAAGAGGCGTGGTTTCTAGACTCGGGCTGTAGCAACCATATGAGTGGAAACAAGCTAGTGGTTCTCGGAGCGGGATGAAAGCTTCAGGCAGACTGTGAAGTTCGGCAACAATAGTAGAATGGCTGTGGTGGGAAAAGTTTTTGTTTGTCTGCTAATAAATGGAGTCGCTCAGGTAATTTCAGATGTTTATTACATTCCTAAGCTTAAAAACAATTTATTAAGCATAGGGCAGCTCCAAGAAAATGGTTTAGCTATTTTTATTCAGCATGGAAAGTGTAAGGTTTATCATCCTAGTAGATGATTAATTATGGAGACAGATATGAGTGGAAATAGAATGTTCTTCTTGTAGTCTCTACACGTTTTCACACTGTGTCAGAGAATGAGTCTCATCTTTGGCACTGTCGTTTTGGTCATTTAAGCTACAAAGGACTGGGGGCACTTTCTTATAAGAAGATGGTGAATGGACTACCCACTCTCAAGACTCTGAAGAAATTATGTTCAGAATGCTTAGTAGGAAAACAACACAGAGATCCCATGCCTAAAAGAAGTTTGTGGAGAGCTTCAAATCAACTTCAGCTCGTGCACGCGGACATATGTGGGCCTATCAAACTAGCTTCAAAGAGTAATAAGAGGTATATCTTAAGTTTTATTGATGATTTTACTCGTAAAACTTGGGTTTATTTTTTACATGAAAAATTAGAAGCCTTTACTGTGTTTAAAAATTTTAAAGTTCGTGTTGAAAAAGAAGTTGGTGCATATATTACTTGTTTGTGAATAGATAGAGGTGGGGAGTTCACCTCTAATGAGTTTAAAGAGTTTTGCAATGCTCGACATAAGGAGACAGCTGACCGCGGCCTACACTTCTTAGCAAAATGGAGTTGTAGAGCGAAAGAATAGGACAATAATGAATATGGCACGAGCTATGTTGGTCAAAAAGAAGATTCCTAAGGTGTTCTGGCCCGAAGCTGTAAAATGGAGTGTTCATGTTCTTAATAGGTGTCCTACTGTAGTAGTATAAAATAAAACTCCAGAAGAAGCATGGAGTGGTATAAAACCAACAGTGGAGTATTTTCGAATTTTTGGGTGCATGGTTCGTGTTCATATACCTAATCAGAAAAGAATCAAGTTGGATGACAAGAGCAAGAATTGTGTTTTTTTTAGGAGTATGCGATAAATCGAAGGCCTACAGATTATTTGATCTGATTTCCATCATCAACAAAGATGTGCTGTTTGAAGAAGAAGGAAACTGGGATTGGGGCAGAAGTGAAGAAAAGTGCAAGTTAGATGTTTTAGAATGGGAAGATAATGAAGATAAGAGTAACACCGAAGAAAATCTAGAGGTCAATGAAGAAGAAAACAATGGAGCTGATTCAAGAAGCTCGACTGACAACTCTGGTGAAATTGTTTCTCCTGCTAATGAGCCACATGAGAATGTTCAAGAAGCTCCAGTTGAAGGGAGGGGTAGAAGGACACCATTTTGGATGGACGGCTATGAAACTGGTGAAGATTTATCAGATGAAGATGATCTGAATGCAATGATGATAACTGGGCATGATCCACTTACATTCGAGGAGGCTGCAAAGAGCAAGAAATGGAGGGACACAATGGTGGCAGAAATTGAGTCAATAGAAAAAAAACAAGACTTGGGAGATGACTGACTTACCAAGTGGAGTGAAACCAATTGGAGTTAAATGGGTTTTCAAAACTAAGCTTAATGAGAATGGAGAGATAGACAAGTATAAAGCAAGGTTAGTAGCGAAAGGGTATGCATAACAATATGGAGTAAATTATACATAAGTGTTTTCTCCGGTGGCTAGACTTGACACCATTCGTCTGATAATTGCTAAGGCAGTTCAACACAGTTTGGATGTTTTTCAGTTGGACATAAATAGCGCATTTCTCCATGGTGAGCTCAAAGAAGAAGTTTTTGTTCAGCAACCTATTGGATATGTGAAGAAAGGAGAAGAGGAAAAAGTTTACAAGTTGAAGAAAGCATTGTATGGGCTCAAGAAAGCGCCGAGAGCATAGTACAGCGGGATAGAGGCTTAATTTGTCTAAGAAGGTTTCGAAAGATGCTTTTGTGAACACAGGTTGTTTACAAAGTCGAAGGAAGGAGGTAAGTTTTTAATAGTAAGCCTTTATGTTGATGATTTAATATATACGGGAAATGATACAAGCATGTGTTATGAGTTTAAGAAATCAATGATGTTGGAATTTGATATGTCTGACTTGGCGAGAATGAGGTATTTTCTTGGAGTTGAGGTTGTGCAGAGTTCAAATGGAATTTTTGTATGTCAAAGAAGGTATGCTCATGAAATTCTAGTAAGATTCAGAATGGAGAATAGTAATGTAGTGAAAAATCCTATTGTTCCAGGCATGAAATTGTCAAAAGATGAGGCAGGATCCAAAATTGATTCAACCATGTTTAAGCAAGTAGTAGGTAGCCTGACGTATCTAACTGCAACACGGCCTGATCTCATGTATGGGGTGAGCTTAATTAGTAGATTCATGTATTGTCCAAGAGAGACGCATTGACTTGCAGCAAAACGGATACTGAGGTATTTGAGAAGAACAACTAGCTAGGCATTTTTTACAAGAAGGGAGGAAGCACTGATCTTGTGGCACATACTAATAGTGACTTCGCTGGTGATTTGGATGACCGAGGAAGCACTACTGGTTTTGTGTTCTTTCTTAGTTCTGGAGCAGTGTCGTGGTCATCTAAGAAACAGCCCGTAATGGCATTATCTACCACCAAGGCCGAGTACATAGCTGCTGCATTTTGTGATTGTCAGTGCATTGGGTTAGAAAAGTGCTAGAGAAGCTTAGTCAGAAAGAAGAGTACTTTGATTCAGTGTGATAATAGCTCCAGTGCTCCACAATACAATTATCTAAAAATTCAGTCTTTCATGGCAGAAGTAAACATATTAACATAAGATTCCATTTTCTGAGAGATTTGGTAAAAGATGGGAGTTGTGATGTTGAGCTACTGTAATTCTGAAGCTCGAATTGCATATATAATGACGAAGCCTCTCAAGTTGGAGCAGTTCTTGAGGCTTCGAAGCATGCTGGGAATGACTGAAGTTTCAGAGGTAAACTTAATGCAAACATTTAGTTTAAGGGAGAGAATGTTGGTTGTTAGAAGTTTTTAATTTTCTATTTTAGTTTCCTAATTTTATGTCGAACTAGTTTGTTAAATAAAGTCCTATTCTTTAGGGACTTGCAGATAAGGATTTAGGATTTTTTTTCTCTCTCAATTAGCCTCCACGGTATAGGCCATGTAAAACGTGAATTAGTTATTGCTTTGAAACTTTCTCTTTTGTAAGGCTATAAAGACAATTGTTGGTTGGGAATTCAATTGAGTGTTCATACAGCAAAATTAACTCCTGTGCAATCTTGTTTTTGCTTTACACTAAATTTGCTACTAAATAATATAGAAATACAAATATAAATTAGCGACACATATTGTTCTAAACCTGTAAACTCCCTCAGTTCCAATCAAAAAGTCAAATTTAACTTTTTTGGGTCAACTTACATAAAGTTTGACCGACGATTTACATAATTTATTTATTTTTACAAAGTCATAAAATTGTAATCCATAGTATTCTTAATATAACTTTTATCGAATGAGATTTTATTTTTGAAAATATAATTAAAGTATATTAAATTTTGATTTGATTTAGTCACATGTTGACTTTTAAAAATAGAAAGTGAACGAAGAGAGTAATAAAATAAAACTGGGAGGATATACGATTTCTTTTTTTGGTTTGGACATGTTGTATCTTGGTTCAATGGAATCCTCTAGCTCTTGCCTTATCAACAACCTAAATACTTTTTTGGTCCCTCGTCTTTCAGGAATATTTTTATCTAATCTTACCATTTCAAAACATATTCATTTGGTCCTACATGTTGCATTTCTTAGTCAGATTCCCCCTTTTGCCGTTATCGTTAGAATCTCCCATCAATTATTTTTAAAAATGCCCAAAGTACCCTTACTTAAAAATAGACACTTATGTAAAATCTTGATTTGATTTAGTCACATGTTGACTTCTAAAAATGAAAAGTTGTCTCTTTACCTGGAACAGAGGGAGTATAAAAGAACCGTGGATTCTCGCTTTCTTTCATACCCCCAAACTAGTGCATGCTCTAAAACCCTCAATCTTCACTACTTACAATTCAAACCCTTAAATTTTCATCTTCAAACAACAATTGTCATATAAAAATCCACCATTTCTACAAAGTCAGGGTGAATTAAACTGATTCTCGAAAAGGGGCAATGGCTTCATCACTGACTGCTCAATCACATGCTAGATCTCGCAAAGGTGTTCCGTGGTGTGATTGCAATGCTCCAGCTCCATTGAAGACCTCACGAACTGGTACTAACATGGTAAGCTCTTCTATGGATGCGCAAATTACAATGTAAGTGTATATTTGTTGAAAATACACATAATATTTAACCCATATCAAATGTTTGTGTTTATGTATTTATAAAGAAAGGGTTGTGGATTTTTAACCAAAAAAATTAATTGTTGAAAATTTTATTGTTGAAAATACACATAATTTTTGCACCATGCTTTTTTAAGTTTGAAAATACACATTATTTTTGACCCATACACAACTGTTACCAACTCTTATACATAACCAACTGTTACAAACAACCAACTACCAACTGTTATAAACAATACCATGTTATACACAACCAACTGTTATAGACAACCAATTGTTATACACAATCAACTGTTAATATTGAACATAAAAGTTTACAACTTCTCTAAAAAAGGAACCAATAGTTATACACAACCAACTGTAAATGATCATACAAGTTAATTTACAACTTCTCTAAAAAAGGAACCAATTGTTATACGAAACCAACTATTACCAACTGTTATAGATCACAAAAGAGTGCAACTTCTCTAAAAAAAAAGGGACCAATTGTTAATGCTACCAACTGTTAATAATCACAAAAGATTAACTTGTCCAAACAAGGACCACATTCACATTCAAACTAATTACATACTTCTTGATACCTCAGCCTTTTTGTGATGAATGTTTTTCCTCTCCACTGAAAGCCTGTATCACATTTCTTATGTGAATTTTGAGTCACGTTTCTTGTACATTGAGATGTTTGTGGAACTGTTGCATTTGATGTGGGTGGAACTGGTTTGAAGAAGTGCTTGACTTGGTGGTGCATAAGTATCCAAATTCATAGGCCTAAATGCTCCAGGGGTAAAGTACAAAACATGCAATGTTAGTTGACATACTTTAGGCAAATCAAAAGGGTACAAAATTAAATTAAAATAACTTAACATACTTTATAGGATATTTCTCCAGTTGGTGAAACATAAATTCCATTGAAATCATGGGTTAGTTCTTGATTCACAATCTTCATGGGTTTTTCTCTATTTCTTTTCTCACCTTAAGGAACTTGAGGGATCTTCTTCCTACCTTCATTCCTATATTTGTTGTAAAACCTTGCAACTAGAGCTTTCCCCTTTTCTTTTGGTTTACATTTTATCTTTGAAGTACCAGCACCCTAGAAGAAATGATAGGCAAAAACATTAGTAAAGAACAAATGACCAAGGGTGAAAAAAGGAAAATGAAACAACTACCTTAGATTGGACCCGATTGACATTTGCAATTGTAACTTCCTCATTAGTTGCCTTTTGAAGTTTCTTCGCAATTACTAGGACCAGTAGCCTAGAAGAAATGATAGGCAAAAACATAATACAAATAATTAATTTTCCTTCTAAGAACAATTCAAGGGTTAAAACAAGAAAAGTAAAATACTACTCAGTTTGGACCCCACTATCTTGAACCCCATTGCATTTGTATTTGCATCTGCCTCATTAGTTCCCCTTGCTTTTTTGCACCCTTTCTTGTTATGCCTCGTTTCTTTGCAATTACTACAAGCAATGCCCTTCATATCATTTTGTTCCTTAGGGCTATTCTTCCTCAGGTGCCTTCACACTCTTTTTCTTTGGCCTCCCTGGCATTTCCTTTTATTGTGGAGGCTTTAAGGGCTCATTTCCAGATTTTGGCCAGTTGTTTTTCACCAGATATAAACTCAATACTATATGCATATGCCTTTAGAAACTCATCCTTCTTATCGTAGTCAATAATGAAGTTCTCTACCCTCTTCCCAATCTTAACCAACCCAACAATGGCATGACAAAATGTGATTCTAGTTAAATCTCATTGCCTGCAAGTACGTGTCATTTTTTGAATGTCAACAACATATCTCCAATTCATGTAGTCCACTTGGAACTTGTTGTTTCCATTATATGTAGCCTTCCACATTTTGCATTCAAACATGTTTTCCTCAATTCTTTTAATCCTAGGGCATATCACATCCCAACGATTGGACATTCATTCTCTTTTTTTATGCAACTTAGTCATCATAGTCATTCTTAAATGCTCCAACATATAGATGACTGGTTACGCATAGCCTTCACTAATGACCCATTAATACCCTCAGACATATTATTCTCATAGCTATTACAATTAGTCAAAGTAGAGAAGAAAGACTTGCACCGTTTCACCTATTAATCAAGTCATTATAGGCTTCTTCATGTAGGTCCTTCAATTCATCACAATTTTTGTTGTACATGCAACAATAAATAATTAATTTAAAAAGTTTACAAAATTATTTAAAGTAACTTTGTTGGTCTGAAATGAGGGTCCATCCCATGACATCTTCCATTTCTAAGTCCTTGATTAGATGACCTAGAAACGAACCCCAAGCTTTCTTGTTCTCTAATTGCACAACCCCCAAGTAATTGGAAATATATACTTATTAGCATCCATTCCTGCTGCAATTAACAATTCTCCTTTCATACAACATTTGAGAAAACACACATTTAATCCAAAGCACCATTGTACAACCAACCAATAAACCTTTCCTCAAGGAAAAAATACACACATGAAATCTCTGAAATTAAGGATCATATGTAGGGTAGTTCTTGATACAATACACTTCTATTGTATTATCGTCATTAGTCCTCAACTCATGTCTATAATCCTAATTTTACTATAATGTTTGTCATTGAAGTAGTAACAACATTCAATGATTTTCCCTAGCCCTAGAGCAAGCCCCCAAACTTACATTCAATGCTTTCCCCTATCCCTAGAGCAAGCCCCCAAACTACGTCCAATTGAAAAGTATCCATAATCTATGCCTTCATTTCTTCAAGCTTCCAACTAGGATTATTTTTGATTCCCGTGTAGTATTTGGTGGCAATTAATCCACTTTGCTGAAAGTTGTGTACTCCTTAAAGTTTTGCTACACATATGGTGTGGATTAATGGTACTAATCTTAAAAGTCTTCACCCCTTTGTCTTGACTTGCCCACATCCTCCAAAGGCATATAAGGGAGTTCATGCAAACTACATACACCTTTCTTTTTTTATTTTTCAGAAACTTAAAATCTATGCCTCATATGACCTAACAGCCTTCTTAAACTCCTTTGAATTTTTGAATTGCAGGCCTAATGAGAACTTGATATCCTTTGTATTAGTACTCCTTGGATTGAATGATCCATATTTTTTATTTTTCTTCATCCTAGGATTTTCCTCATTCTTCATTACTACTTAGATCTGAATATGTGTCAACCATGAATTCATTCTCCATGACAATATGTTCATCCTCAGTCATTGCACTGTTTGCAAATGGATTTGCCCTATCAACATGAGGTGTTGGCCATTCATTCCTTACATTCATTGCCAATTCTGAGATTTCTTTTAATTTCAATAAAAAGACATTCTAGCATCAGCCACTTCCTCATCACTTGCTTCTCTTGCATCACTGTCACTATACTCATACTTAGATTCTTATTCGCTTTGTGGAATATAAGTCTAATCTTCTTCAATATTATCATCATCCCCACCATTCACATTATCATCACCCCTACCATTCACATTATGATCATCCCTACCATTCACATTATCATCACCCCTACCATTCATATTATCATCACCTCCACCATGCACATGATCATCATCACCATCAAAACTTGCTTCATTCTCCATTTTGATCCATTCCACATCATCAGTATAAGTATCAAACTGATCACCTCCTACTTCTGGTGATTTGTCCATTATAACACAATCTTCATTAGAATCCATCACACTTTCCTATGTACTAGCAATAAGACCATCTACTTCAATGCAGTTACCACATCATGTTCAACATACATTTCTACATATTCAGAGTTGCCTACTAAGTCACTCATCATCCTAGCTTCAGAATCATAATACATCCTCCTAAGTAGATTATCTAAATCCTTTTGCAACTTTAAATCCTTTGGTGGAATTAAGTACCACAAACACTTCACATTCTTATGCTTGAACAAACTTTCAATGGTAATCTTTAAAGCAACAAAAAAGGTGGTGTTTGTGTCATTATGGTCTATTATATCATAGGTCCCCTTACTCTACTTAAGCAACCCATTTTTCACAAAATTACCACCATGATACACTATTATACTGAAAATACCCATTTTGCAAAAAAATATCATACATAGAAGGCAAATCACTAAAAAGTATATGAAGACAAGAAAAAAGAACAAGCAAGAAAAAAGATAACTATTGTTGGGGTGTACTTTCTATCCCCCGCTATGAACATAATCATTTTCTCTTTGGACCACTTGAGACCACTTCATTTCTCTAAAGTGTAAGCAGAAAAGAAACAAAGAAGAAAAAAATCCCAACTTTTGTAAGTAATTGAGACAAATACAATATTCTATCACTATATAGAACAATTTTCATATTTTAACCAAAAAGTTCACCCTACATATTCAACAACAAATAACATAAAAGCCCCTTCATTCTTACATAGTACGTGGGTCAATTCGTACCACCTCTAAAGCATAATCAGACAGAAAAAACTTTACTTTGTAGAGAATCAATACAAAATAGCCATAGTAACATCATTTGAGCATGTAATAGCACAACAAATTGTTTTGTAAAACCCTAAATTCGAAGCAAACATAAACCCTAATTTTTTTAAACCCTAAATTCGAAGCAAACAATTGTTTTATTGTTAATGGTGTACCTATTGCCAGCGATTGACTTTGAAGCAAACAAATGTTTTATTGTTAATTTTTTTTAAACCCTAAATTCGAAGCAAACAAATGTTTTATTGTTAATGGTGTACCTATTGCCAGCGATTGACTTCGATTCTTTGGAATTTCACTTTGATCGCTTCGCTTTGCTTCGCTTCGATTCTTCGCTATTGTTGATTCGAGGACTTGACTTAAATTTTGACTTCTGCAATTTTTGTTCGATAGAGACTTGTTTTGTTGCCCCTTGAACAAAAGTGCGTAATGATCTCTTTTCATTTAATGCAAGTAAGGGTACTTTGGGCATTTTGAAAAACAATAGACAGATTATAACAATAACAACAAAAGGAGAGGGGGGAATCTGACCAAAAAATTCAACATGTAGGACCAAATGAATATGTTTTAAAACGGCATGACCAAACAAAATATTCGTGAAAGTCGAGGGACCAACAAATTATTTAAGTCTTCCAAAAACTAATAAACAAAATGGCAAGAGAATCAATTTGATACTGTTTGCTTGCTTGATTGCACATGCCAAAGAAACAAACCTCCAAAACCATTGATCATCAGGTAACTGAACTCAGACCAGAACCTGAACCACATTGGGAACAAAGACCAGAGCCTGACCTACTTGATCTCTTCTGGAACCACATTGGGAACAAAGACCAGAACCTGAACCAAAAGTCTGATGTCTTGTTGAATCAATTTATCTTTCATCTTCATTTTCATTGTGCTGCAAGCTTACCAGGAACGGCCTTGGACTATCATAGACAGAAAAATAACAGTAGTTCCTGCATTTTGAAACAAAGAAGGAAAACCAGAGAGAGAGAGAGAGAGAGAGAGACGGAGTTGCTAATTGAGCAAGTTGGGTTCTCCATATTTCTGCAAATCAACGAAAAATGTTTGTGTCCCCTTTAACCAGTGAATTGAAGAGTGTAACAGGTTTGTGTTTATAATCTTTCATATGCATCGCAAACACTTAAATTTTCTGTAGTCCTAGACCGATGAAACAGAGACACCAACCTGTTGACATTTTCTGAAAATTAAATTATTTTAACACTATCTTTTGATAAAGTAACACTTTGGTTAACTGATAAATGCAGTACATTTTCACAATTTCTTCCCAAACTTGGAATAAACATGAAATATTGAGAGTGAAATGTTTTAAGAGAAGGTAGAAGTCCGATCATATCAATTTGAATAATTATTCAAATTTTACTTTTTGAACTCAAGGTTGCGCGACACCATGCAGGAGTTATGTATCCGTGAATAGCACTTGTTTAGGTCTAAACACGAAACAACAGAGATCTCATTATTATAGTCCTATTGTTAGTTCTGGAATCCTATCCCGTCCAATAGCACAAGAAAATCCCAGTTTCATTCATGACCATAAACGAAAATAGACACTTATTTTGGTAAGGAGGGAGTAACTGGATTTCTGGAAGACGGACAAACCACAAGTTTTCTTCGTTTGGCTATGGTAATTGAGGTACACAAACACAAGAACTTCCATATACTGTTAAACACAAAGATGCATATATTCCCGTTTCTGGCAGAGAATTATGGATTCATGCATATTTCAAACTAAAGTAACCTTTGAAAAAGAAAAGTGAACTCAACAAAGCAAACAGGGAGACAAGTTCCTATAACAGCAAACCCGATTTTTGCAGTGAACTGCGGCTCGGATTCTGTTTCATAATCTCCCTTGTAGCTTCCCACAATACTGTATTCTCCCCATCAGCAATACTGATATTATAAACTAAACCAACATCACGATCACCACAAGGCTAGATATGGTCATACATTTGGAGCCACATGAACTTTCAGGTGTGATTAATTTCTTGCAGAATATATTCCGTTTGAGTTTCATCTTCAGCTTCATTGTCATTGTGATGCAAAGCCCATCTGTCCATGTATTAACCTTCCATTACCAGCAAGAATATCAGTCATATTTCTAGCCAAAAGCATTATCAGTTCATGCATTTTGCAGAAGTAAATGATAAGCACTCGGAAATCTTCTCACCGAGATTGCTATCTGACAAAGGTCTTGTGCTGGGAGGACTCATATAGGTAAATGCTTAAGCCCAGAAAGGAATCTGGCTGGAGATATTCGTATTGCCTATCACTACTCTTTTGCAAATCACTTTTTGAAAAAGAAAAGAAACACAAGATAAACAGAGAGAGAGAGAGAGAGAGGTTCCTAACTTAGCAAGTTGGCTTCTACATCTTTCTACAAATTAACTGAAAGTTTGTCCTTTCCGTTTAACCAGTGAAGTGTGGAACGGTTTTGTTTTCATTATCTCAGTGACAGCCTCGTTAAAACTCGTATCCTTCGCCCCATCTCCACCATTACTAGCACAATCCAATTCACCATCACGATCACCATAACCCATGTACATCAAAGCAAGTTTAACTTCTTTCATCACACCATCAGAACTCGATAGTCGCAGCCAGGGCACATACCAGTATGACCACTTCATTCGATACTCAAACTTCTCATCAAACCAAACAAAATGATCCTTCAGATGTACTAGTTCCTCCTCACTCACCACTATCTTCCTGTTATCCGCATTCTCATTCCTTATCACTACCTGTTGAACCCGAACATCCCTGTCTTCAAAAATTGAAGACAAGGCCAAGCATCTAGCATAAGCATCTAGTACACAATACTCCAAAGACACTTGCAAACATCTCCTTTCAGTGGTATCTAATTCCTTTTTTAAGAGCTTGACATCATCATTGGCAGTAAATCTACGTCCCAATAGAATAAGAAACACAATAGATTTCTGGGATTTCAATTCCATTCTCCACTTGACAAAGTGATGGCAGAAATTTGGGTGATAATCGTTGAAAAGTAGGTGATTGAGGTGGAGAGTCTGTATGCAGTGAAACTGTTTGAGGAAATGCACGAATGAAGTGAGGTGCTTTTGGTCACTGCAAATGGGGTTGGTGCGAGAGAGAAAGAGGTGGTCCAGGAATTTGAGTGGAGTCAAGAGACCGGAGATTTTCTCTATTTGTTGGACACTGGGCTTTGGATCAAACCAAGGAAAGGGGACTAGAATGGTGAGGGTATGAACAAAAGGAACGAGGGAAGCAAATCGCTTGGAGACCAGAGAGCAACTGAAAAGGTATTTGGCCTCTAAGACTTTGTTGAATATCGTGATCAGGACATCGTCTGGCAAACGATTTATGTGATCATCTTCTGCATTTTCCATTCCCATTATTTCCCCTTCTACTCCATCTTCTTCACCTACCTTCATCTCTCTCTCTCTCTCTCTCTCTCTCTCTCTCTCTCTTAAATGATAAAATTCAAAATGTATTATTTTCCTAATATTATTCATTGCGCTTCAAATCTGATTGAAGAAAGTGGTGTGTTGTAATTGTGACCGATGATTTATATACTTTGTACACTGAACCAAACAAATATGTCTTAGAAAAGCCACCAATTTGTGAAAAAAAAAAAAAAAGATTGTGGTAAATGTTAAAGAAAAAAAATTGTAAAATAAGACATAGATTACATGAGAGAAAACATACAGAATAATACATAAATAAAATAATAAGATAGAAAAAAAATATTGTAAAAGGTTAAATTATAACAAATAAAATAAAATAAAAACAAAACCTTCCAGTGCCGTGAAGGAAGCCACTATGGGTAGCGCATGAGCTGGGGAAATGGAGAGGGAAAGGAATTCACATTTGATGATCTCAACAATGCCTTCTCTGAGTTCTCTCTAATTAATAAAGCAAAATGATTTCTAGAAATGCTCTTATGCTTTCCTCTTCTTCAAACCAACTCAGAGTCACATTTTTTATGGCTGCGATGTGGTTCTTCTTTCATCTACTTTAACATTTGAAGCATGAAAAGATCATGTGTTACGACCTCCCCGCCACAACCATTTGACTCTAGTCCCTTGCACCCAATAGGATTCTTTGCTTCCAATCACCAAACCCTATTTTGCTTTATGTGAAAGTCCTCCTCTTGAACTGCCTCAGTTGGCAACAAAAGCTCCACTTTTCCCTAATCCTGTCCTCAGTGTTCTTAATTTGTGATGCTAGATGACTCAACTTATATCTACTACACTGTTCCACTACCATTTTCATGACAGTTCAAGATTCTTTATGTACTCAACTCAGAATCACAAAAAGTTTTACGTTGTGTGAGAGGCTCACAAAATAAATATTTGAAAGTACTCTACTACTAATTAAGCGCTACAAAACCAAAGAGGAACATGATCATATGGCAGAAACATGATTCATAACAGGACTAATGGAAGGTTATCAAATTTGCAGAGCACACTAAGAAAATAGAATGAACAAACAAAAAAACAAACAAACAAGAACATAGAGAAGCTCCAAAATCAATGGTGCTTCTTGTTAGCTTCTTCTTGATTTTGGAAAGGTTACTATGGCGCAGTGGTTAAAATTCCCCTCCCTCAGCCTATGTCTTCCCGAACAATATAGTGAGCAAAGGGAAGATAGGTATCATCTTCTTGACCATAAAGCTCCAAAAAGACCTCTCCCATAACTGTATCCATCTCCGGACCATCATCAACAACCACGTCCACGTCCAAATCTTCTTTGTCATCAAACAATGCCCTCATCCACCCAATTTTCACTTCCTTCAGTACCAACCCTGAACCCGGAAGTCGCAACTTCGGTATGTAGTAAAGCGACCAGTACATTTCCCAATCAATCTTCTCCCGCATTGGATTCTTTAACTCAAGAATCTTGTCCTCGCTCACAACAATCTCTCCGTAATCCTCTGAATCGGTTATCTTTGCATTACCAACGTTGACACCCTTCCTTACCATTATACCCAATCCTAAGTATCTTGCGTAAGCATTTATCATGTGATAATGAGCAAACTCTCGGAGCCATATCTTTTCCGCTTCACTTAGTTCACCTTTCACATTGTCGTTTTCGTCTTCAGCAGACTCTTGTTCTACTTGATTAGAGTCAGTAATGCTCTTTGCGGAGAATATTAGGAAATGTTTCGGTCTTTGGAGCAAGAATTTGATTCTCCACTTGACAACTGGATCGGTGACTGGATTATAGCCCGAAAGTAAGAGTTGGAAGTGGAGAGAATGAATGCTGTCAAACTGTTTGAGAAAACGCCCCAATGAAATAAAGAGATCTTCATTGATGGTATTGTCAGGGCGAAAGAGAGATTGGATTGGGTTGGTGAAAAAATTGAAGGGTAAGGAGGGTTCTCGTGAGAGAGGGGGTATCATATTGCAAAACGGGTTGACCCAATTTACTTTAACGGTGAAGGCTCCCGTGCCGGTGCCAGTCGGAGTGCGAGCGATTAGGGAAGTAAATCGCTTGGAGAGTAGAGAGAACCGGCAGAGGCAATTGGCCTCAGAAATTTTGGCGAATATCACAAGAAAGAGGTCATCTGATATGTGATTTCTGCGTTCCTGTTCTTGCTTCATCTTCTTCATTTCCATCCCTCGCTCTTTTCTTTCGCATGGGAAGCAGTAACGCGTGCTTTACGGTGAGTGTAATGAAAAACCCATAAACTGATTAACAGAATTTAGCAATTTGGCGCGGTTTGGTTTATTCTTTTACTTCTGTTTTTGTTTTAGAACTCCGTGCCTTGGCACGGGTCACATGTGAAACAATACCATACCATGTTAGAAAGTTTACGAGCTATGTTATTGTTTGCATCCTCAATACCAAGTTTTAAAATTAAAATTTAATAAATAATTTAAGTTCTATGAAATTTAAATTATTTTATATAGACATATCTGTTATAGGCAAAGAGTCCACTATTATAGTTTTAGATGTTTCAAGTCCACTTTTAAAAATTATGACAAAAATCTCCATAAATTTTTCAATTTTACTCTCTACATATGCTATAAACATCTTGAATATGCTCAAATATTTTGTAATTATTACCAACTAAAATATTACTTATACACACCTTAATGAGTAGACTTTTCAAACGTGAGTTTTTTTGGTGACACGGAGGAAGTATTAAATTAATTATTTTCTTATTCTTGGTAGTGTAATGTTTAAAAAAAAAATATGTGCTTGATCTTGTTTACTGAGTGTAAAAATGATCAAAACAGCACAACATGCACATTAATTTTTCCAATCAAATTTTGAGTGCAACAAATATTGTTAGTCTATTAGAACAAAACTATACATGTGTCCTATTGTAATCGATTTTTTGAACATTTAGGACACATGTCCAAGCATATAAGTTTTATCAGTTTCCAAAAAAAAAAAAAAAAAACTTATGTGCTTGATAAACTAATGTTTCAAGTTTAGCACGTCTGGAGCTGTACATCCAAATAATTCAATTGTAGTTACCAATACCAATAGGTAAAGTCACAATTATTTTGTTGGTGAAGAGTCCATTATCTTACTAAATAAAACTCATAAATTCTTATCATATTTGAGAGATACGTTCAAAACTGTGTTAGACATATCCTATAACTTAGGACTAAATACGGTTTTCTTTCAATCATCAAACAACCTCCAGCCGTAACTTATTCAAGGCAAAAAATTAGAAAAGACCGTCTTATGGGTATTGTCTGTAATGTGAGAAAGTGGAGCTCTGTCTTACAAATTAGGATCCGTAAGACGATCTCACAGAAGACTTACTTCTTATTTAATAATAAAACCTTAAATACTGGTCAACGCTCTCATTTTACGAATTTCAGATTGAAGATCAAAATATTCTTTCTAAGAACTTTAAGCTAAGTAAAAGAACCTGCAAAATCACATGCAGAGATTCTAAACCTAAAATTTTAATACATTAACAAATCATATGTATACGAGAAATTAATTTTACAAGAAAAAGAAAAAGAAAAATGTTACTCCCTCCGTTTTAGGCAAAGAGTCCACTAAATAAAATTGCATTAGTAAAAAACTATCTTAGGAATACTATAGATTACAACTTTCATAACTTTGTAAAAATCACTAAATTTATGTTGCTTATTGGTCAAATTTTAACTAAGCTTACCGAAAAAAGTCAAAAATAAACTCTTTACCTGCAACATAGGGAGGGAGTATTTAGCTAGGGCAAGAAAATGAGAATGGGGCAAGTCGACGGTATATGCATTTGTTTTGAGCGAGAGACGAAGAGGAGGCGACGTAGAGCTTGAGCGCTAGCATAAGGGCATGTTTGTTAACCTAATTAATAGCTTAGATATACCTAACACATTTAATTTTTAAATTTAATTCCTATTTAACACAATTATTTTATAGATGTAATCAAGAGACTTGATTTGATATGGAATATCAAAAATGTTGATTTGAAATTTGAATGGATAATGATACACATAGTAAAAAATTAATCATAACTTTTTAAAGCTCACATGTGTGGTACAAGGAGATCCAAGTGTTTTTGTTAGATAGAGAAAGAGAGAGGAAGATGAGAGTCATCACCTTGTGCCACATGAGCGAATTTTAAAAGTTATGATCAATTTTTCACTATGTATATCATTATCCAATCTGAAATATTAGTATCAAGATTGTAGGAGTGTGATTATAGTTATGGATAGTATCATTTGAGAAAGTGATTGTGTTGGAGTGGGGTGGTTTTGCTTTAGTCAAACAAGTGATCTAGCTAGACCATGTATATGACACGATGTCAATATGAGACCCGATCAAGCAATGATCGGATCAATGTTTGTTCAAGGTATTGTAGGGAGTGATTGGTTAGAATATTAATTAAATTCGACTCCTACAAAATTGGTATCAAGAAGGGTTTTTGTTAGCTAATATGAGTTTTTAGTGTTGTTGTTGAGACTCCAGAGTTTTTGTCAAGGCTATTTATAGGTCAAGATTATAATATACATTGGTTATACGTGTGCAAAATGATTACAATATACATCGGTTTATATGTGTGGAATTAACAAGGGCTATTTACAGGTAAGAATTTTCTCATCTACTAAAATCATTGATTTAATCACAGAGTCAACATGTGTGAAGTTAGTTATATTCTTGCACAACAACCCCTCAAGTCTTTCAGTTTAGCCCGAATTGCCTTTATTTACACAATTGTCTCCCTAATTCCTAGAGTCTCAACAACAACACTAATAACCCATATTAGCTAACAAAAACTCTTCTTGATACTAATTTTGTGGGGTCGAATTCAATTAATATTCTGAGCAATCACTCATATATATATATATATATATATATATATATATATATATAGGGTTAATGACACCACTAGTCCCTTGACTATGGACTTGTCTACCAGTAGTCCCTTAACAATTTTTTTTAAATTTCAGTCCCAAGAGTATCAAAATTATACACGCTTAGTCCTTTTAATGGATGTCATTAAGAAAATTCCGTTAAGTACCACATGTGCCTCTCACATACATTTGGTTAAAAGCTAAAAAGGAATTTCATCTCATGTTCTTCATAGATCTCTCTCCCCAACACAATAGTTACAGCAATATCACTCTCCCAATCAAATCTCATCGGATCTAATGTTTGGAAAAGAATACCACATGCTGATGATATTGCAGATGGGTTCTTACTTGTATTATTATGTTTATTGAGGATCAGATAGATCAACTAAATTATTCCAACAAGGCAATTAATTTGAATGAGACATTTTTCTATATACATCAATCAATAATACTACATCCAACGAGTTATGGTCACAATTTACAAGATAATTATATCTACGCAGAATGTACACAATTACAATCAAAGAGGAGAGATTGCATTTGCTGGAGTGAAGATGGGCTGTGTAATTTGAGGATGGGTATTGAAGATACAAAAATATCCACCTCCCACGTGGCACTAGAGGGACACGTGGCCAAGCTGATCTGGAGCCCGGAAGAGAGGAGTCATCATCCCGAGCTTGGAATTCAACTCGGAGCCCGGGTGCTCCGTCCGCTCCCGACCTCCCCGAGGAACTCAAGTATGGCCCTCTTCTCCGCTCATGAACATAAGGAGCTCGCATGGTCTCAGACCCGAGCTGTCTTGCTAAAAACCCCGAGGTGTCCACCCCGGGAAGCGAAGAAAGTCAACAAAAGCTGCCGCATTCAACGCTCACATGCTACTACGTCATCCCGGGACCACCATCTGGCGTCTCATTGGGCGAAAAGGATACTTGCCCTCTAAGGAAAGCTGCATCTAGAAGGTCAAGGGGACAAACAGGAAAGTTCTATCCTCTGCACCAAAACAGGTCACTTCCACATTAAAGCTCATCAATGCATATTGCGGCTGTCAAAGATGAGCACATGGCAGCTCACCCCAGGTCGACATCTGGCAGACCCACTTGCCTCAGACCAACATTCCACTAGTATAAATACAAGGTGATAGCCTTCCTTTATGGTCTAAGTTCAAATTAACACTCACAACTACAAACTCTCTAAAGAATTCAGAGCATACACTCTCAAAGAGAAGCCTGAATCCTCACCGAAGACTATTAGCCTCACCATAAACTGATTCTCTCACCGGAGGGCTTTAGCTGGACCAACGTCCAGCTCCCTAACGGTGCATCTTCTTCATCTCAGGTATCTACCGGAGGACAAGTCCCACCTAAGCTTGTGCCTATTGAGAGCCGGGGCATCCTGACCAGAGACTAGTTGCTTACGTGGACATCGACAGATCACCAAAACTGATTTTGGCGTGATCAGGTATCTTTACTACCACTAAACCCCTTAAAATTTTCCCAATTCAAACCGGCCAAAACTCTGCCAATTTAAAATTTTCCCAGTTCCAAACAGAGGAGGCTTGAGATGGGGTGCTGGAATAAGTAGCTTGATTTGGGAGTAGAAGCTTTGGTTATGGTGGTGGTCAGATTTGGGGGTAGAAGCTTGGCTTGATTCGGAGAGAATGTGGGGGAGTTTGATGGTGGGATTAGGACGGTGGAGCTGGTGCGGCGATTAACTTAATATTACTTCCAAGATCTAATAGGTGTCGAACCAACCTTTTTACCATTAGTGAGCGAACCTTTTTTTCCACCAATATTCAGAAACAGGACAAGTCCCACTGTCTCAGGCTTTTCGAAAATCCATCAAAAGATTTAAGGTACATCTGAGTGAATAAATATAGAGGGAAAAAAACTGTCATTTATAAGGACTTATCGGTTGATACCTTGTAAAATGATTCTAACTACCACAAGAGCACTTGCCACTTTACAAGGGTTTAATCTACATTTGGAAGTAGACATCGTGCTCAAACTGATTTGTGTATACTAGTGCTCTGTTTGCATTGCATAATCAGCAAGCAATGAGAAGGAAAATAAAACTGAAAGCCTCATTACGGGGACGTAGTAACTATATAGACTTAAGCAGAAACTTTAAATTGAGGCTGGTGTCAGAGACGATATGGGGGAGTTTGGAGCTGGCGATGGTTGGGGAATGGGAAGGATCAAAGTGAGGAGGAGGTGGCGGTGGGTGGAGGGAAAGGGATGGGGAATGGGTATTTGGTGGAGGAGGAGGGTGGGGATTATTTTGAGGTGGAGGTGGGTGGAGGAGGACGGCGAGGGTTTGGTCGGAGATGGAGAAAGACTGTGAAATGAATGTGTGTGTGTGTGTGTGTGAGAGAGAGAGAGGAAAAAGATCAATGAAGAACGTGAGATGAAATTCTTTTTTAGCCCTTAACCAAATGCACGTGAGAGGTACATGAGGCACTTAACGGAGTTTTCTTAACGACGTCCATCAAAAGAACCAAACGTGTCTAATTTTGATACTCTTGAAACTGAAATTTAAAAAAAATTTATTAAGGAACTACTGGTAGACAAGTTCATAGTCAAGGGACTAGTGGTATCATTAATCCTATACATAAACATCAACTGTCTAAATGCCGCGCTCCCTCAAAAATAGGGATGACAACAGGTAAGATTTGGGTCGAATCTGCGAAACCCCCTACTCGTTCCTAGTCACTGTCCGCTCTTACCCACGAAACCTATAATTCTAAACCCAACCCTTGGCTTTGCCCAAGCCTAAGTATCTCAAACACTTTCTAATTAAGCTCAAATTAAATAAATTAAAATTAGATTACCATTCAACGAACATTCTTTTTTTTTTTTTTAACAAAGAAAGGGAAAAAAAGTTCAATAATATATTCCCTCCATTCCATCCAAAGAGATCACGTTTAAAAATTTTAATAATTAAAAGGGTATATAAGTATTATTAAAGTTGGTTATAATTACAAAGATATCAGCGTATAGTCAAGATGTCTACATGACATATAAAGGGTAAAGTTGAAATGTTATAAAGATTGTAGATATACTTTTTGAAAGTGAACTCTTTAAGGAAAACATTCTAAAAGAGTATAGTGCACTCTTTGCTTGAAAATGAAATAGTAATAAAAAAATATACTAATAAAATTCATCACAATTCACTTAAGTTAAATATAATGCTTAATGATTAAAAAGAATGCACTAAATAACCAAACTTTAGTCTCAAGAAAAAAAAATTAAGTAATCAAACTTCAAATATCTTGCGATCTATGCGGTTTGGGGAGGGATTTCTGGGTTTGATTTGGTGCTTATGTGTGTGTGTAAGAGAGAGAGAGAGAGAGAGAGAGAGAGAGAGAGAGAAAAGTGGGGGAGGCCAACAATGGCAAACAAAACCTCGGTGGTTGGAAGGAATTGGACAAAACGCAGTCCTCATATATATATACACACACACGCTAAATGCAGCCCTCGTTCGAAATTACTAATTTGCCCTCATCTTTTATAGATAGAAAATATTCAATTTAAACTTTCACTTTCATTTGTTTCGAATGTTATTTTGTGTTAAATTTGATTTTTTTTTTTTGCTTAGTTATTTGCTTCTAATGTGTATATTTTTGACATATTTTGTGTTAAACATATATATATATATATATATATATTTCTTTATTATTGTGTTATAATGTACAATTTAACAAAAAAAAAAAAAAAAAAAGTAGAGGTTTGGTCGAGCGTTTTGGCCAAAACGCGGGATAAAACACGCCTTATTTGCAAAAATGTGTTTCAATCTTGCGTGCGTTTTAAAACGGAATTCATTTTTCCCAAAACGCAGGTTTTAAAACGCTCCTAGGAAAAAAAAAAGCTGCGTATTGAAGTGATATCCCAAACGTATTTATAAGGAAAGACCTCCGTTTTTAAAACGCTGCATTTTTAAAACACTGCATTTTGTAAACGCTGTACCAAACGGGCTCTAAGTTTTCATTCCAACCTTTAGTGCATGGGTTCACATTTAAATAATGTAATGTCTAACCAATCAAATGCAATGCCACGTACGTAATTTGAAATAAAATGCTATTTTGCATAGCAAAACCCGAATGTAACAAGCTCTATGACCACAATGGAACTAAATTTGTTGGCCTCTCTTCGTTATATTCTTTCTATATATGGCGTTTTTCAGTCTATCTATATGTAATTCTATTTCACATATTGACTAAACAGAAAAACATGTAATAAAAACCGTTCATGACTATTGCGTGTATAAGCTTTTATGTAATAAAATAACATGATCCAAAAGAGCAAAATATGTCTTCCAACTAACACTTTGGCTCATCATTTAAATAACCTGAGCATAATTTAAGGGGCAGGCAGTTACGTTGGGTAAACGAAATAATTATTATATTATAAGAGTTTAGATCACCTATGTCACTTTGTGTGTGCCACAGATTATTTGAGCTCATAGCGGGAGGAGTAGAAATCGAGTCACCATTTGTGATTGCTGAAATTATCCCAAACATAAATTATTAATTATTACCGGTAAAATAAGTATATAAATTCTTACTAAAATTAATCACCGATTTCTTCCTCTCCATCAAAATTAACAATTCATAACAAATATATTTTTAAACAAATTTTAAAAAAATAGAAATTAAATATAAAGAAGTATTCACCACTCAAATTAAAAATTTAATAAAAAATAGTCCACAGAATAACTTCCAACTCCTTGTCTATTTTCCTTTGCTAAATATAACTAAACTACTCAAAGCCATCAAATCCTACTGAGAGTTATAAGAACATTTAAAACTCCCTTTTTAAAATCCTCACTAAATATATTTTAAAATTCGTGTATGATAAAAGAAAATGAAAAGCACATTTAATAGTAATACAAGTCTTTGCATGTGCAGTTAATTTTTTAGTTACAATTTTAATTTCTCTTTGTATATCCAATTCTTTTTTTCTCTTTCTACTAATTCCCATGTTTTTCTCTCTTACTTTAAGCCTTTCTTTTTCTCTCCCACTCCCTTTTTTTCCTCCCACGTACGTTTACGGGTACTAACCCCGTTTGAGAACGAAATCTCCTTCTCCCTTAAGTAAATACTCCCTCCGTTTCATCTACAAAGTCAACTTAAGTTTTTTTGAGTTAATTTAATTAAAGTTGAACGACGATTTACATAAATTTATTTATTTTTATAAAGTCATTAAAGTTGTAATTTATAGTATTCTTAATGTAATTTTTAGTGAATGCAATTGTAATTCCGAAAACATAGTTAAAGTATGATAAATTAATTTTGATCTGATTTGGTCAAATGTTGACTTTTAACAATAAAAAGTAGACTTTTTGGTCGGAACACAGAGAGTAGTATAGATAGATACTCTCTCCATTACAAATAAAGAGTTCACTTTTGACCTTTTTTGAGTCAATTTAATTAAAATTTGACCGATAATTTACATAGATTTATTTGTTTTTACAAAATTATGAAAATAGTAATCTATAATATTCTTAATGTAGTTTTTAATTAATAAAATTTTATTTCCTAAATCATAAGTATATCATGTAAAATATTGATTTGATTTAATCACATTTTAAATTTAAAAAAAAAAATTGACTCTTTGACTGGAACAAACGGAGGAAGGATTAAGCCAACTACTCCTAAAAGAGAATAAAGCAATGGATATAACGAAATATGAAAAAAGGAAGAACAATTGATATTCACGAGCAAAAAATTTTAAAAAAAGTGCAAGCTGGATATATAAATATTAGAGTGTTATTTATTTTTAGCTGATGCTACTCGTTGTTGATAACAATCATAATAGTTATTACACCAAATTCATCTCCCGCGAATCATTCTTGTAATTAAATATAAACCATTTTAAAGGAAGCCAGATCCCTTCTATCCTTCCAAGGAGCATTACCAACAACTGCCTCATAGTTATGTATCATAGCTCCGTTGCTGTCGTTTGCCGCCGCAGCTATAGTTAGGTGGTAAATTATAGTGTCGATAATATCGCCCTTAACCACCTTCACGAAAGTCAAGCGTGTTTGGAACTCCTTGTTATGTTCGCTCACTGCAAACTTAGCTATCTCGACCACCTCAGGATCGTTTAGGTTCTTGATCTCCTCAGAACCGCCGACAAGAGGACCCCTGTCTGCTACTGCATCGTTGACGGCTAGTGTGTGAGAGAGAATAGTCGCCATAAGGAGAAGAGGCAGAGGATTGAAGGCCATTTTTGCAGATGGGTAAGTGAAAAGAAGTTGTGAAGAGTGTTGAGTGGTTAGCAAGGGCTATTTATAATGTAGAATTGTGGAGAGCCTCCACTTGAACTTGACATAAGAGGCGGATCCACTCTTTGGGGGGCTCAAAAAAAGAAATTAGCTTACAAAACTGTGATTTTTTGGATTATGATCCCACTCAAAAAAAATTTTTCTTTTTAAGTCACGCACAGTAGCAACAATGAGATGAATACTAGTGGTGAATTGTGATTTCTAAGTTTTTATGTGATAGTTAAATTTTGTGACTTCAATGAAATATTTTTCTGGATCCACCATTGCTTGACATACACGTATGTCAAAAGTAAACTAGTAAAATATCGGTTTATCCCAGGACGGTATAATTTAAAATTATATTTTATATTTTAGAATTATATAATTATTTGGTCCCTTAGCTTTATCAAAACTATGCGTTTGGTCCCTCCTTATCAAAAAAATTCAATCTGGTCACTCGAATTACATTTCGTTAAGAGTTTCCCCCCTTTCGTCGTTACCGTTAGAATTTCCGTCTAATTATTTTTTAAATGCGCAAAATACCCTTGTTTTCATTAAATTAAAGAAATTGAATTACTTGCCTTTTTCTTTTTTGATTTTTGAAACCCACCACCATTTCTCTCTCTCCCACCCCCTCTTCTCTCTCCTCTTTAATGTCACCACCTAATAGCCCCATCTCCATCGTCGCCCCCCTCCCCTTCCTCCACACAACCACAAACACCCAATTATAACGTTACATTGTTGATGGTATATTAGCTGAAGGATTGATTGAAGCTCGGGGTGCTGCTCAAACTTAATCATGTCGTTTTCATTCATTGTGACCCATACTTCGATTCCTCCACCCACTGAGTCAAAAAGGAAAATAGCATTCCTACTAGAAAAATTAACATTACTCATCCAACTTGGCTTTCCCCATCCAAATTCAGCTTCATAGCTTGGAAATCTGCACCAACTGCTGAAATTGAAAATCTCTACATCCCCTTGGGATTTCAAATTCCCCATTCGTCTCAAATTATTGTTCACAAGTTGCAGACTATTTTCACCAAGTATTTTCCTTGTATATTCACTGTCAACTAGTTATAGAACCCGTGCTCTGCACGGGTGCAATTTAACATTAAGATTAATTGATATATTTTAGGAGTACTTTTATAAAAATAAAATTATAATTGATATAGGCATTTATTGACTTAATGTTTTAAAAAAGTTAGGTTTTGTCAATATACGCAAATTAATGATCATTTTTAGTATAATACTTTTATTTTAGAATAAATATTTATTATCGATTTGTATATGGGTATGAGTAAATCGTTATTTTTATATATATTTTTTATTCCTAAAGTATCTTTCAATGATATCAAATTGTTGAATTATTTTTTATCTCGCCCTTAATAAAGATATTTTAGACATATACTTGAGAATTTTTACAAAATAGAAAATAAAATATTTACATTGTTTTATATGCAGGATTTATAGTCTAGATTTCAATTAACATTTATGGAAATAGAAATTGGTTGGTTTATATTATAAACATAACCAAGAGAAAAAGTGATATACATCATTTAATCAAAAATCAAACCAAATTTCCAAGGGAAAATCAATAAAATGAAAAAAATCAAGAGCAGAAATAAAACAAAAATTTTAATATAAATTATGTACCAAAATCAAAATAAAAATCGATACGAAAACCATAAATCAAGAGCAATATCAACCCCAAAAACATCGCCTAACCAAAACCAAAAAGTGAAAGATCGAGAAAATAAAAACAATAAAGATGTGCAAAATAAAAAGGGAAAATTTTAAAATTGAAATTGAACAATTCAACTACAACGAAACCCAAAAACATAAATCAGACCCAAATTTAAAATGGAAGCTAAAATCAAATATCATGAGCTATATAAGTAAAGCGAATTCAATACACCATGATCCGGAGGAGAGAGAGAAACCATCGTTCCTTCAGACAAATGATGTTTCACCTTACTTATTGTCTACAAAAGGGAAAAGTTATCTTGCAACCGAACGAAGGGAGTGATGTGCACATGCTTTATAAATTTTACAATACCAATGGAGATATCTCAAAAAATTGAAGATCAAACCGTTTGGAATATAGAGTGGTAGGAACCATTGTGAAAAATAATTAATTTCATTACAAATATGTGGGAGTTACAAATAATGGAGCACTTAATGAAAAAGTAATTAGCAAAAAGAGAGTTACAAATCTCTCTCTCTCTCTCTCTATATATATATATATATATATATATATATATATATATATATATATATATATTAGAAACCCAACTTACTGATTTTAGAGAGAAAATGAAATTAAATATGGTGGTTACGAAGTAGATATAACTATGGTTAATTTGAAATGAATTTCTTTTAAAAAATAATTAAATGTCTTTTTTTAGAAGAATTAAATGTGTTATTAATCACTTAAAAAAAAGGTTTTGAGATATCTCAAAAAATTAAAGATCAAACCGTTTGGAATATAGAGTGGTAGGAACCATTGTGAAAAATAATTAATTTCATTACAAATATGTGGGAGTTACAAATAATGGAGCACTTAATGAAAAAGTAATTAGCAAGAAGGGAGTTACAAATCTCTCTCTCTCTCTCTATATATATATATATATCTATATATATATATATATATATATTAGAAACCCAAGTTACTGATTTTAGAGAGAAAATGAAATTAAATATGGTGGTTACGAAGTAGATATAACTATGGTTCATTTGAAATGAATTTCTTTTAAAAAATAATTAAATGTCTTTTTTTAGAAGAATTAAATATGTTATTAATCACTTAAAAAAAGGTTTTGAGCGAGTATTGTCATAGGGTAATAGTAATAGCTAATATTAATACTTCTAAAATCAATATTATTGAATATATAATAGTAATACCCAATACTATTAATAGCTATTAATAATACTTATAAGATTAATATTATTGAATATCTAATAGTAATACCTAATACTATTATGTCATAGTTATATATTACCTAATAATAATACCTATAAGATTAATATTATTAAATATCTAATAAGGTATAAATACTATATGTTAAACCTATTATTATTAGGTATAGTTATTAGTTAAGGATATACTATTAGTAATAATAATAGGGATTACCCTCAGTAATAATTTTAATAGGGATTATTACTCTCATATCATAACTATTATACTATTAGTAATTATAAGGGATTATAACTCGCGTATCATAGCTATTATACCATTAGTAATTATAATAGATATTATTACTTTGATATCATAGATATTATACTACTCCATTAGTAATTATAATAGAGATTATTTTTTTTTTGATACCAAAATGAAGATGATTTATATATAGATACACGAAGAGGCAAGTATTTGAATGAACATGGATATCTTTTAAGTAGCCAATATCGGTTATAAAACCTCTTCATGTGAGAATCTTCTTCCCCATGATATATGTAGCATTTTAAATAAATACATAAAATATAAATGGTTGAGTTGGTCTAAGGTGCATGTTTTAATTCAAAAGGGTGTGAGTTCAAATCTCACTAACAACATTGTTTTATTTTCTAGTTTTTCATTTCCTTGCCAATAGCTAAAGTTCCTCTACTAATGTATTTGAAGAATGGTATATACCACAATATCATATCTATAGTACTTAGCTAAGACTATTAGCTAATGGTACCATCCCTAGAATTCCAAAAGTCAAGCCATGAGAATGCATCTTTAGCCAAAAGGGGTGAGGTGTCACATCTATAGGCATCCTCACCAACTTTATATATATATATATATATATATATATATATATATAGATTTCTCTAAAAGTAGCCTCAACTTTTTAACCAAACAGGCTAAATCCGGGTTTTAGAATCCTCTCTCCCTCTCTCAAAAAATCCTTAAAAAGAAAAACCATGGAATCTCTTACTAATCCCACCTACCATCACCACCCCTAACACCTTCCCCTCACCCTCCATCACCGCCGTCCCTTTATCTCAAAACCCATTTCTTCACTCTCCTTCCCAGCAACCCCATCTTCATCTCCATTCCCACGTTTACCATCACTCAAAACGTCATTCTTTTTATCACCTATCAAGGCTTCACTCTCCAACCCACTCTCACCGAACCTTAATACCCAACAAAAACTCCCAATCTCCCCCTCAAAACCACGCTTATTGCCGCCGTCGCCGCCACCGCCCTTTTCCTCTCCCAATTCAACCTCAAACCCGTCTTTGCTGCCGATGTCGTTGCCCCACCACCACCCGCGACGGTTGAATTAGAATCTGACACCACTGTCACGGCGTCGCGCTAGAGACGGACATTGAAGAGTCTGTCCGAAGTAGTTGAAGGAGAGGGAAGTGAGGAAGATAGTGAGTACAGTGTGAGTTGCGTGAAAAAGTGTGTGTTGTGTGTGTGAGAGAAAGAGAAAGAGAAAGTGTGTTGTGTGTGAAAGAGAAAGAGAGAGAGGGAGGGAGGGAAATTGTGTGTTTATGATTGTTTGGAGGAAGGGTGGGGCCGATGATGGAGATGTTGGGGATGGGGCTGGTGAGAGAAGAGGGCGTGAGAGAGAGAGCTAGAGATGGTGGTGGGTTTCAAAAATCAAAAGAGAAAAAGTCAAAGTAATTCAATTTTTTTAATTTAATGAAGATAAGGGTATATATTTTGGGCATTAAAAAACAATTAGACGAAAATTCTAACGGTAACGACGAAAAGGAAAATCTCTTAAGAAAATGCAAATCGAGTGACTAGATTGAATTTTTTTGATGAGGAGTGACCAAACGCATAGTTTTGGTAAAGCTGAGGGACCAAATAATTATGTATAATTCTATATTTTAGTGTATATTGAATTTAAATATATACTCCCTCCGTTCCAGACAAAGAGTCCACTATACTATTTTGGGATGTTTCATTTAAAGAGTCAACTTTCAAAAAATTATGCTTACAATTTTCATAATGTTTCATCTTTACCTTCCACTTGTGTGGTAATCATTTTGGTTGTGTTTAAGTATTTTTGTAATTATAACCAACTTCAATGACATTAATATATCACTTAATAAATAGACTTTTCAAACATGGACTCTTTGGATGGAACGGAGGGAGTATATTTTAAAAAGTTGGTTTCATTCACTTCCTTGAGTGCGCACCCTAAATTCAAAAAAGAAACACCTCCTGTATAATGTCTTCACCCATCAAGTCCTAACACTGTTGGTTAGGAATCGCTGGTGGATTCCCATCTGGTATGTGAATTCTGGGTTCTTGTTCTTGCTTCAACTTCTTCATTTCCATCTCTAGCTCTCTTCTTACGTGCGTGAAGCAGTAATGCGTGCTTTATGGTAAGTGTAACTGTAAGTAAGAATTAAATCGGATTAACCGAAATCTCTTATAATGGACAGCTTTTGTTTTTTCTTTGAATTAGTATATCTTACTGCTGTGAGTAATAACTGCTGAGACTGAGCAGGGTGGTGACACTGTACTTGTTGTGGATGAAAAGGAAACAGTGGAAGAATGGTTAGGTCGCAGAAACAATTGTGCAACTGATTGATTCAGGCAATACAATTCAAAAAATATATACAAACAAGTAAAATATAATTTTAAAAATTTTAACTTGTCAAACGAGACTTTAATTTTTTTAGTTTTCCCAAGTATCCCCGACAGCCCAAACTAATCTCCGAGGTACAGTCGAGCACTAGAAGCGAGAGATCCCTCCCCAAAAAGTTTTCAACACATCAAAGGACACAAAATCGAAACTATCTTTTGGGGACGGAAGATGTATTAACAATTCAAGCTTGAATGTTCAAACATTTGACCCAACTCCACTCGTTGTATCTCTATCCACAATAAGCTCTTACAACTCAGTGTTCATAAACAAACTATAAAAGAAAAAAACTTATTTAACGGCTCCAACAAGGTCCATCTATTCTATAATAAGTGTTTCTATTGACTTATCAATGTTAATTTAACCAATTTTCAGACATATATTTTTATTTATTATTGATAACAAAATAATTAATCATTCAAAAGTACACAAAAACATTACAAATTACATATTTTATAGTTTTAAGAAAATTAAAAAATATACCGTAAATTTTTATTTAAAATTAAAAAAGTTGAAAAATGACACTTATTTTGAAACCCGAGTTAAACACTAGTAGTACGTAGTACAAGATAACCAAAGATGAACATAATCCCTGGCTTTATATCATTCCCTGCCAGAAGAACAATCAATACATGCAAATAGCAGAGCATCCTATTAGAGTAGGAGATAGGGAAACGGGGGATTAAATTCTAGAATGGCTCTGGTTAAGAGGTTAACACATTGTAAATTGGTCACACACAGCTTTCCAAAACACCATTTGTTCCTTTTGCTCTTCTTTTTCTTTATCAAATTTAGCTATTTGATCTTCGTCAACACCAGATTCGTCCTGAACAGTGACAAATTTGACCTCTGTCATATTACGCTTTGACATTGGCAAATGCAGCAATGGCACATACCACACCTTTAATCAAGAAATCTTTTGAATTTATAATAATAATAATCACCTCCTTTGAAATATTAACTTCATTCTCAAGCCGGGATCGCAACCGATATCTCATAATACCCGTCCAGCAAATTCCAACACCGACCGTAGGGTTATTAATTGGCCTCCTCTAACATGCCCGACATGGCTGTACCCTTGTTCTTCTTCTTTAAGACTATTTGAGAAGAGAATGATTAAGTCATGGCTGTCCCCTTGTTCTTCTTCATTAATTCGAAACCAAATAGCAGCTGCTGAGGTATTTGGCATCCGAGACTATGCAAATATATCTTCCTGTGTACACTCTCACTAAAATTAATTGTTTTCCGACAAAATTCAGTTTTACTCATTAAGATCATATGGATTGTTTAGTTTTAAGCGAAAGGACTAAAATTTGGAGATGGCATTGCCTAGTTTCGAACCTCTGACCTTCAGAATAAATATATAGATTATAGAGCATGAGTACCACTTGGGCTGGCTAGCCATAGTATTGAGTGGTGAGTGGAAAAACAAAAAAGACTTGTAAACAATTTCCTCGTATGATGCAATTATGTGGATTCGGCAATGACTTGGAAACAATTTATAGCTGTACAATCCCAACAATAATCCTGATGAATGATACATTAATATTCCTATACGCTTACAATATAACCGTGAGACTGGATTTCATTCGATGCCATATGAGCGACAGGAACGACTCGGTTATTTTGAGGCATATCATATTAGTCAAGAACCAGGAGAGTTCACTAGTTTGAACGTGTGGGTAATGGAAGACTATGATAACGGGTAATGGTGTTGGAAATTGGAATATAATGGTTATGATAGAAAAAATTATTTGCTCGATGGGGGCACTGACATAATTATTTCTTTTGTAAAGTGATTGCACCAGTGGCTTTTCACCCACTGGATATGGATTTATCGTATTTCTGGTGCGAAGGTTACATTCTGCAGTATAAATTTAGAATCTACAACCATCGTCTCTAACAAGTAACTCCAGTAGCTCAGCCCTGTCATAAATATCACTCTATAAAAAAGATGAAGAAAGTACCGTAAACATTGCGCTTTTCTTTCCCTTGTGCGAAAGAGAGTAAATTTTAGAATGTTATTACTTGATCTACTGGTTGATCATTGTCGTATACTTACATATGTCCATAGCTTTTTGATTGCTAGTATATATTGACCTGTTACGTTATATGTGGTTATTGTACTAGTGCTCTTCATGTTAGAACACGTTGAAGAGTATAAGTATGCAGTCCTCGCTTATAAACTCGCCTTGTTAACTTTCCTGCTCTTGGGCACATTTGAGGCGGAATGGCACTTGGGCATATTTATTTATTTTTACTCCCTCCGTTCCAGGCAAAGAGTCAATTTTCTTTTTTTAGAAGTCAACGTGTGACTAAATCAAGTAAAAACAAGAGTATGCTTATTCATAAGACACCGATGCGGCCTTGCGTTAAAGAGAACTCATAAGCTGACTGTATTGACCGAGTTGTATACCATAACTTTAGGGAAAACCATTAAATTAGGAAGTGTAGACAGAAAATGAAATATACCAAACAAACTCAAAGCAACTCCTCTAGATGTCAACATTAGCAGCCGCCCTTTCAATGGATAGCCTTGCTACCTTTCAAGTGGCAAAAGAACAGGCTTTAATACTCCCTCAGAGAATAGTTCACTTTCCTTGTTGAAAAGTGAACCTAGAATGGTATCAAATTACTAATTAGCATACACCTATCATATTTTGAGTTATAATAAATTTCAACCATTGAAAAGAATATTAAGAAAACCATCGAAAATAACTTTCAGAATTTCGTAACAAGTAAATTTGTATTTATCTTTAGTCAATTTTATAAAAGTTGACCGGCAGAAGTCAAAGTGAGATTTTTTAATATTATTTTTTTGGGAGAAAGGGAATATATATATATATATATATATATATATATATATATATATATATATGCGCTAACCCTCCCTTACCTTTTCATCTGCAAAACTGTCCCAGCATACCCAGTGCATCTTATGGCCCTCAATGTATCATGTCCACCAAAAATTTGCTGAATATTGTCTATTTGCTTTCAAACATGTATCAGAACAGAGTAGATGTCAGCATTAGCAGCCGCCCTTTCAATGGGCATACCTTCGAAGCACTCACCAGAAAACTAAAGCATCTCATTTTATGCATGACAATGTCAAGCAAGGTACCCAGATGTCGACCTAACTGTGAGAAGCCCTAATCCTAGCTCCAAAGATAGAACTTCTTGGGTTACCCAACCCATATTCAGGCTACACTAAGTCATAATTCAGGAAGAAGAATCAGTCCTCTGCGAATAAAGAATGAGGGAGCGGAGGCACTGAACGAGCCATTTCGACTCCCACCAATCCATTGAGTTGCTGCACTTTTGGAATGGGAAGCTGACATCAGTTCCACACACAAGATGATAAGAAAACGAGATATCGAGATTCCCCTTGACTTAGACTCGGTTTGTAGTGTTCCGTTGACCAAGACTGTATACGAAATTGTAGTAACACATTCCACGATGAGGTGGACAAAATGGAGTCGAAAACCCACAATAAGGCGGTCCAGAAGCACTTTGGCAATGACTTGATAGAGTAAGCTGCACAGACTAATGGGCCTGAACACAAGTTTCATTCACTTCATTGAGCATGCGGCCTAAATTAAAAAAATAAACATCTCCTGTATAATGTCTTAACCCTTTAAGTCCCAACACTGTTGGTAAGGAATAGCTGGATCTTGATCTAGACGAGGAGGCATATCTGGTGCCATTTGAAGACCTGCGTGCACACACGAACTTCCGGTGCCGTGAAGGAAGCCACTATCGCTAGCGCATGAGATGGGGAAATGGAGAGGGAAAGGAATTAGTATTGGTGATCTCAACAATGCCTTCTCTAAACAAAGCAAAAATGATTTCTAATTCTGCTCTTATGCCCTCCTCTTCTTCTACCCAACTCCAAGTCACATTTTTTATGGCTGCGATGTGGTTCTTCTTTCATCTACTATGTTATTTGAAGCATGAAAAGATCGTGTGTAACAACCTCCCCGCCACAACCAGTTGACTCTAGCCCCTTGCACCCAATAGGATTCTTTGCATCCAATCACCAAACCATATTTTGCCTTACGCGAAGTCCTCCTCTTGAACTGCCCCAGTTGGCAACAGAAGCTACAGTTTTCCCTAATCCTGTCCTCAGTGTACTTAATTTGTGATGCTAGACAACTCAACTTATCTCTACTACACTGTTCCACTACCATTTTCATGACAGTTTAAGATTCAATAATTATGTACTCAACTCAGAATTGATGCAGAAAAAGTTTTATGTTGAGTATGAGGCTCACAAAATAATCATTTGCAAGTACTCTACTACTAATTATGCACTACAAAACCAAAGAGGAACATGATCATATTGCAGAAACATGATTCGTAACACGACTAATGGAATGTTATCAAATTTGCAAAGCACACTAAGAAAATAGAAGGAACAAACAAACAAACAAACAAACAAGCCCATAGAGAAGCTCCAAAATCAATCGTGCTTCTATTAGCTTCATCTTGATTTGGAAAGCAAACTATGGCGCAGTGGTTAATATTCCCCTCCCTCAGTGTATGTCTTCCCGAACAGTACAGTTAGAAAAGGAAAGATGGATATCATCTGTACCATAAAGCTTCAAAAAGATAGAAATCCTCTGTTAGATACAGCTCCTTAAAAACCTCTCCCATAACTGCATCCTCCTCCGGACCAAAATCAATAACCACCCGCATCCACATCTTCTTCGTCATCAAACTCTGCCCTCATCAACCCAATTTTCAATTCCTTCAGTACCACCCCTGAACCCGGAAGTCGCAGCTTCGGTACGTAGTAAAGCCCCCAGTTCATTTCCCAACCACTCTTCTCCCGCATTGGATTCTTTAACTCAACAATCTTGTCATTGCTCAAAACAATCTCTCCGTAATCCTCTGAATCGGTTATCTTTGCATTACCAAAGTTGACACCCTCCCTTACCATTATACCAAATCCTAAGTATCTTGCATAAGCATTTATCATGTGATACTGAGCAAACTCTTGGAACCATATCTTTTCCGCTTCACTAAGTTCATCTTTCACATTGTCGTTTTCTTCTTCATCAGACTCTTCTTCTTCTTCTTGATTATAATCAGTAATGCTCTTTACGGAGAAAATTAGGAAGTGTTTCGGTCTTTGGAACTTAAATTTGATTCTCCACTTGACAACTGGATCTATGTCTGGATTATAGCCGGAAAGAGAGAGTTGGAGGTGGAGAGACGGAATGCTGTCAAACTGTTTGAGAAAACGCCCCAATGAAATAAAGAGTACTTCATTGATTGTATTGTCAGGGCGAAAGAGAGATTGGATTGGGTTGGTGAAAAAATTGAAGGGCAAGGAAGGTTCTCGCGAGAGAGGGGGTATCATGTTGCAAAATGGGTTGACCCAATTTACTTTTGCAATGAGGGTTCCCGTGCCGGTGCCAGTCGGAGTACGAGCGATTAGGGAAGCGAATCGCTTGGAGAGTAGAGAGAACCGACAGAGGCAATTGGCCTCAGAAATCTTGGCGAATATGACAAGAAAGAGGTCATCTGGTATGTGATTTCTGGGTTCTTGTTCTTGATTCATCTTCCTCATTTCCATCTCTCGCTCTCTTATTTCCTGCGTGAAGCAGTCTCCGTACTATAGTGATTGTGGAAATGATGTAGACTTGAGATTGAGTCTTTATGTAGACTTGAGATTGAGTCTTTCTCAAGGGGAAAGGATGATGCAGAATAGGTGTCAGAATGTGGCGATGTCAGAATGTTTATTGAATTTACAAGACAGTTGTAGAACGGGACAACAAATCACACTTTGCTTTCTAGTGACCGAGGCCTTATTTTTGCGTTTCGAGAATGTCTTGAGGCTGAAAAGGGCGTTTAACCGTTTAAACATCATTTTCTTAATTTCCAAATATTATTATATATTTTTTAATCATTTAGTGTTTTCAGGACGTATAAATTTCGAGGGATAACATTTTGGCCACAGTTTTTGAGACTAAACCAATCGCTTGTTACGGAGGAATCGCTCACTCCTAAAGCAAGAACACTTTCAAAACAAATATTTTTCTTAATCAATATTCACTCAAGTTTGCCTTTTCCTTCATATTGCAGAAACATGATTATCCCTCCCTAATTAATATTAAGCGCCTCTGGGGGGGGGGGGATTTTAAAGGAATTTCAGAGAATTTGAGGGATGTGTTAGTAACCATTGACTTACAATGGGGCTTGCCTCGAGATGGGTGAGCCTCAAAAAAAAAAAAAAAAAAAGATGCATGAATCATGAACTTAGAGAATACATTAATTGAAAAATATGAAAAGTTGGGGGTTGTATAAACAAATACAAAGGACTTATCCAAAACTAAGAAAATAATCTGAATTTATATCAAAATTCAAAGGTCTTAAGAGAAGAAATCAAGAAGAAAATATCAACAGGAAGTTGAAAAGGAATCTATATGTTGACAGCTTGGACACTCTTTACTCAAAATTCATTTTTTCACTCTACAAAGATCAAAACGACGATCCCATACGCTAGACTCGTAGATCTTTTCAACCATATAAGGTTCTTTTTCAGTGAGAGCAGTTTTACGTTCAAAGTCAGTCTACATGCAGGAATAATTTCAAAATCCGCATCAGTCTTCCATTTCGGTCATTCTCAAAGGTATTTTGGCATTTGATACTCAACTCAAAATTCATCTGCACAACATGTACTACGCTGGTTGTCATACCCAAAATCATGAAATAATATTTATATTGAGTGACTTGGTTGAAAAAGTGAAATACTTTTCTAATGCACTTATTATTCATACATATTATGGGTTATTTACAATTAATTTTTCTTAAAATTTTCTTTGTTAAAAAATCACCATACAACCTTCTAATCTCCTAGTTCATAGAGATACTTAGGGCGTGTTTGACTTTTTTTGGTTAAGTTGACTAATGTTTTAATTAATATTCGACGACGATTCAATCGATTTTCCAAGAGAAAATTATATAATTAACCATCGTACTAACTGGGGCTTACTGATTTTACCAACGTACTTTCAATATCTCAAATGTGACCAACCTACTCTCAATTTAGGTGCGATGTGGTCCCTGCCATTAAAGTTTCATCCAAAAATTTTAATGGACATGCTGATGTGACTCTATTGACTGAGTTAATACTTGCATGGAGCTTACGTGGAAAATTAGTAACGGTAAAGAGATCACATGACCTGCATGTGATCTCCTTCTCTCATTGCATAAAACAGTCGTATTCTCCTTCTCCTTTTACATGACCTAGCGCTTAAACAACAACAAAAAAATCTTCAATTACACACTGTATTGGGGGAGATTTTCAAATCAATCTTGGGGAATCCACTTCATTGCTCAAACCGAGGTTATTGTTCAAGTCTTTGTGGGTCAATTTCGTGCAATAATAGAAACCCTAATTTTCGAAGAGAAGCAGATCGAATCAAATTACTGCACTTTGAATAGGGTTTGCAATTATAATGTTCAAGCACCTATGTGGACATCTTGGAGTGAAGAAAACCCAGGTAGAAGGTTCATCGGATTCCCAAACTTTAAGGTTAGCTTTTAAAGCATAATTATATATGTATGTTTGTTTATTTATTTTAAATTTGTCAATAATTTGTGAATCCCATTTTTTTGCTTAAAAGATCGAAAAAGACAATCATTTGTGAACGGCTGAGATAACAAATAGTGGAATTGAAGCATCAAGTTGATAAACTTGAAATTCAACTCAGACAAGTGGTTGAAGAAGCTGAAAAGTTAAAGAAAAAGAAGGCAAAGCTTAAGGTATATGAAAGAAAATTTGAAGAACAATTGAGGAAGGCAAAAGAGAGGGAGCAGTGGTAATTGTGTGTAATTTTTATTTCTTGGGCAGTATTTGTTGGTCTGATTTTAACAACCTTTAAAGGCAACACAATTACCATGAATATGTTGCTTTCTTAGTGTACAATTGTAGTGTAATGAGGGACCTTGATGTCGTAGAGATCCAGTTGTGAAATTACTCTATTTTTGAACATTCTGTTATGCAAGATAATGTAATGTGACTTTGACACTGTTATTCAAGATATTCTTGGCAATTGAAATTGACTTTGATCCAGTTCTGTAATGTGTTGCAGTTCATGTCAATGTGTCTTCATTGCTCTTATTCAATTGAATGTGAAGCACACAAAATAAACAGAGACCATTCACACCATTTACATCTCTGACAAACCAGTGGAACTCAAACTAAAATATGCTCTGTCGTTGCTCCAATCAAACTAATTACTCTGTTATTCAAGATAATTGAATGTGAATTCACCAACCAAAATATGCACACAATTATATATAGAGACCATTCACAACTTTCTGACAAACTATCCATTTCCATCACCAACCAAAGTACCCATTTATATATATATCACTAACCAAAATAAAGTAATGTTGCACAATTACCACTTGGTACCCATCATGAGACCAACAATGTCAACAAAAGTAAACAAACTACAAACTAAACAACTTAGTTGATCTGCTAGTACTGAAAACATATGTTTTCATCAACAGGTATTTAACATAAACTTCAAATACTAATTAAATATCTTCTTCAGTCATTTAAGCCTTGGTCAGTGCCTCATTGATAGATTCCCAACTGGTGGAGGGGTCTTTGGTGTTTTGCTACCTTAAAGGACCAGTCAAAGGTAGCTCACACTCTTTATTGTTGATCAGATCAGAATTCCTTTGTTGTTCTTTTAAATACTAACATACAAGCACTTCCTACCATGCCAAAACATTTGCTTAAAAGTTGGTGATGTTGGGCCTGTTGTAAGGACATTTGATGCAGTAGCATTTCTTGCTCGTGTTCTTGGTAGTGATAGGGTACTGAACTACCAGATCTCTAAAAGAAAGAAAATACAGCAAACATTAATTATCTTGGATTGATCTCAATGAATTAGCTAATGTTGGACAATATTAAAAGAAAATTATGATCACCATAATGTAGGCATCTCCAGTTTTTTGATTTACATAAGTGCCAAACCATGTTGGAACATTTTCCTAGCTACAAGTTTGTAGGTCTCCCAGGCCTTCTTTTTGCTACAAATGGAACATCTTGTTCATCTGATTGTTCATCAAATTCAGAATTCAAAAAACCAAGGTATTAGATTAGTTATGATAAAGCAAACTTTTACCAGATCTCTAAAACATCAAAAAGTAATAATTGCTTGCCCTAGGTCTGCTTGTTCATCTGCTTGTTCATTGTTCAATTGCACTTGCCCAATGACTGAATCTCTTAGCACTTCAGAATTTAACCTTTAAATAAAATAAATTATTAGACTAGTTGTGATTAAGCAAGGTTTTATAATCTAGAACAAGGAAAAGTAATAAGTTTCTTGCCTTGGGTCTGATTCATTGTTCAATTGCACTTGCTCAATAACTAGTTCATTGTTCACTTGCTCAACAGGTTCTTTTGGTTTTCTCTTTCTTTATTTTTTCCTCCTCAACTGAAGTGCAGAGTCATCTTCTACTCTTGCATTCTTAAAACTTCTTGCATTGTGATCATCTCCATTGCAGTTAGTGCATTTCATCTTCCTTCCCTTCCTTGAAATTTCACCAGAGTTCTTGGGTGGAGGTTTTTTTCCCACTTCCCTTCTTCTATTCTGCTTTGGTCTCCCAGGCAATTTTTGAATTAAAGGAGGTGACACGTTGTCATTTGTAAACTTCTTCTATTGATTCACTCCATTGACAGGTTGCATAGGGTATTCATAAGCCTTCAAGGTATGGTCTTTTAGAAACCAATGACTTATATAGCTATCAGGCACATCCCCCATTGAAGTAGGTTGCACTTATTGCATGAGTGCAAGGAATGCCTGATAACTGCAAAAGCCTACAACTGCATACCTTCTAAACCAAGTTAACACAGTACCCATCTCCTCCCTTCTTGACCTCAAATTTGTTGTGACCATTATGCTCAGTACTCCATTCCCTGTATTTATCTTTCAAAACTTCCACATTCTTCCTTATTATAGGGCAAACATTGTCATCTAGCCTCATTATAATTGATGTTTCTCAGCTAACCTACACATCACAGCAACCCTAATGTCTTCCAACATAGTGTATTATTGGCTTACTCCTAGCTTCTAAAATGTATGAATAAAAAGACTTTGCCATATTGTTCTCTACACTGTCACAATTACTCTTAGTTAAGAAATATGTCCTACACCACTTACTTATATCCTTTGTGATCAAGCATTGATAAACAGCTGCACTTAAGTCTTTTATTTCAGCCATGATGTAATGTAGCTTCTCAATAGTGCCATTTTTTACTGCTTTCCAGAATAAGTTTCTTAATTGTACCCCGGTGTAATGCTTTTTGAAGTTGGCATACACATGCCTAGCATAATTTCTAACCGTACCTCTGCTTCAGGAATTACAGTCTACATTGCATTTAAGAGTCCCTAATTCAACAGAAATGTAGACACACACAGTTAAAAACATACTTACAAAACATACTGATAAAACAAACTCATAAAAACATACTGATATTGGAATAAAACAAACTGATAAACTCAGACCTTTTGTTGATTTATTATCAAATTAAGTCAATCCATTACCCTTGTTGGATCCTATGTCATTGCTGAGTAGCTGAAGGAACCAAGTCCAAGTGGTGATGCTTTTTGTTTTCACAACAGCCCATGCTATAGGGAAGAAATTGTTGTTCCCATCCTTACCAACAGCACAAAGAAACTGTCCTTTAGGAAACCCCTTTAAGAAACAACCATCAAGCCCAATCACAGGCCTACAACCAGATCTCCACCCATGTCTCAATGCAACAAAACAAACATAAAACCTATCAAACACCAATTCCCCATTTGACAAAGACCTTTATTGTTTCAAACACTATTGAGCTCCCAGGGTTACTTGTTTTTAATTCATACTCATAGTCATACAACTTACTATAATGTTCCTTCAAAGTTGCTTTCACCTCATCCAATGCAAGTGTTCTAGCCCTAGTACATTGTTTATAGTCAAATCCACCTTATAGTGCTTCAAAATGTGAGCTTTCATCTCTTTCAACTTCCACCTAGGAGAATTCCTTATCTCTGTTGCAAACATCTTGGCTATCCAAGCTGAACTAGCAATTTTTAGCTTGTGCTTCCTCACACACTTGTGTGTATGTCTCAAAGATTTGATCTGAGATGAATTCTCTCTCTGCATCATGCTAGCATAGGGCCTTCATTTACATTGAGGATGCCTACACACAACTAGCAATCTTATCTTTTCATTCTTGGCCCATTTTAAATCATAGCCATTATTAGCTGCATAACAAGTTAAGCAATGCTTCAGTTAGACAGTGTTGGAAAACCTCATACCAAGGGAAGGGTACATGTGGTCCCATTTGGTTGTAAGGTCAAAGATAGGAAAATGGGTCAAAATATCTAGTTCACTGTCCTTTTCACCATCACTATCAAAGTGGGAAGAATCATAGTCATTAGAGTACACATAGTCACTGTGGTACCCACTGGTATCCACATTATTACAAAAATTTCTAATATGCTCCATTAAGTCATCCTTCTCTACAGTTGGCATAACATGACTACTTATATATTGACTAGTGGGTTCAACAAATGGAGGCCCATCATCAGGGGGGATCACATTAACATAAGGAGGAGAGGTGACACTAACATTTTCATCTTCAGGTTGGGTCACATTAACATTTTCAGTTGCTATCATTATCCTTTTATTATCAATAATTTTCTCCCTAAAATAAACCACCTCATCTTCATCTTCACTTATATGATCCAAGCTAGCCACATCATCTTCATCATCACTAGCACAATAACAGGATTCTCAGCAACATCAATATCATTGTTTACCTCAGGATTTGCACTTATTTCATTCACAAAATTGCCATGCTCAACATATATCATTACATAGTCATGGATAGTTCTACCAATCTCTAGTAAACCTTACATAAGCCCATCATCCATCCTACAATTTGGCACGTTGTAATGTACTTTTTCAATTGGTTTTCTGCATTTTGATTTTATTAGTCCTTCTTGCACAGAAAAGCTAAAAGTCTCACTTGGTATATCACTAAATCTTGCCACATGACCCATATAATAATACCTAAATGGACTAGTCCTAATTATCCCATCACAATATTTGCACAATGCCATAGTTTCACCCATTCTGCAGGAAAGAAACATAAAGAAATGTGATATTGACAGGGGTACACCTAAACTAAACATGACATATAAAATTGCCACAAATACACACTGTAATAGCAATAGTCCAAAACTAAAAGTATAAAGAATGGGGAAAGGAGATAATTTTCTCAAAAAGTTAAGGTTGGGGGGGGGGGAGGACACAAAAATCAATCAATTTGAGGGGACCATGAACTTTACAATAAACAATTTCGAGGGGGAGGGGGTTACCAACTTAGTACAGTTCACAGGGGGACTTAATTTTCCTTATAAAAATAACAAAAAGACATCATAACAAACATAGACAACACACAAATAAAAAGCCCTAATTTCGAAACCCTTTGTAAGCCCTATTCTTTTAAGCACAAATCAGTATATTCAAAAAACCCTAATTGAAGCAATTGGGCCAACAAAATGCTACTTTGTGGTTCAAAAATAGAAATAAAACATGTTTGAAAGGATGAAAAGTATACAAAACCCTAGAATTTTTAGTAATTGAAACCCGAGCTTTTTCGAATTGAAGACACAAATAAATTTAAGATACCTGATTCTTGATATCTACATATACGAACTGTTGTTCAATCTTCAAGCAAACATACCCACTTCGACGATAGCTGCTTCAAAGTCGCAACGGTGAAGACGGAAGACTTTTGTTCAATCGATGGAATTTCGATTTTCTGTTGGAAGACATCAACTTTTACTGCAGTTTTCCCACCAAAATGCGTATAAGGGACTTTATTTTCCATGAAAGCTCCACGCAAGCATTAACTTAGTCAATACCGTTTATATCAGCATGCCCGTTAAATTTTTGGATGGTGCTTTGACGGCAGTGACCACATCGCACCAAAATTGAGAGTAGGTTGGTCACATTTGAGATATTGAAAGTACATTGGTGAAATCAGTAAGCCTCAATTAGTATGATGGTTAATTATATAATTTTTCCATTTTCCGAAAACCATAACACAGGTGAAATAGTTCAACATGTTTTATATATAACTAAATAAAAAATATTTAATACTCATTCGAAATATTGGTTGAATGGACCAAGAAAATATATATACTTTTTCAATTGAGACAAAAGTATAGTAACTTAAATTTTAAACATCAACAACTTTTTTTTGACAGATAAAAAAGAAAAGTATATATATATATATATATATATATATATATATATATATAATGGAGGGAGTACTACTCCTATCAAAATAAAACCTACCAAGCCTTAGATAACTTTGCCAAGCATTACCTCAGCAAATTTTCACAACCAATACATGACATTGCCCATCTTCCAAATATCAATAAAATTATGAAAAAATAAATAAAAAATTAAGTCCTAGCATAATAACATCAATGTAACAAGCAATTTCCTAAAACCCAATTAGTGAGAAACCACAACTAATGGCTCTTAACTAAAGAACCACATTTTTAATTGTCCCTTTTTGTTAAAACTCTCACCCTTTGACTTACTTCAATATTACACAACAACAACATCTGCTTTCCACCTATTTTCCTTTGCTTGCACCAGTTGGTAGAGGAATTAACGACGACCCGCCACCTTGAACGACAAAATTCGGGATCAACTGAGGTGGGCTTTCTCTATTAATCTGGTTCCCAACGTTGCAAGAGATGAAAGGAGAATTATAGTACTCGACAAAACTCGGGTTCTTAATCATAGGATTAATGATGATATCGTGTCTGCTTGATTTTTCGTCTTGCGATTCTTTAGCAACCGAACTGCATTGTCTAGGCTGTGTTTGGTAGAAAACCTTTGAAACCACTAATTCTCCTTCTTTTTCTTCTTCATTGTCACCAAGGTGATACTGGTGCATGATCCAATTTGTTTTCTCGGGTTTTCGTTGCCTGCCATAGTTTGTGTATAGCACTAGTATCTTCTTGTACCCTTGGACAGTGCCGCCCATTAGTACTGGCCTAGTCTTGCCTGTTTTGTGCCATCTTGTTTCCCCACCATCTGCATCTGTGTGGACTTTCCTTCTTTTTCTTGTTCCTGTTGTGTATGCCTTTGAAGGTCGATGAAAGAAATGGCGAATTTGGCCATCTTTGCTTACTCCTGCATCAACAGTAGCGTGCTTTGAATTTGTTAAACTTTAAATTATAAGACAAAGAAAAGGAAATGACAATGCCGTTAAGCAATTACTCCCTACGCAGCAATAAACTAATTTTCCAAATCAACACACAGACAAACACACATGGATTATTGCCCTATTGTCCACAATTTGAAACCAGTTTAGTGATTTCAGTTATATAACTTTCTCCATCCCAAAATGAGTGTCCGTATTTATTAATGAACGCGAAAAAAAAAATATTGATACTCACTCCAGGACAGAGGTAGTTAAACATATTGGGTTAATTATATAAATCAGACATACAACTCAATAAGTCACCTGATATGAATAGATATGAATGTTTTATATACAATGGCTCAACTTGTGCTGAAGTAGGAGAGGGAAAAGAAAAAGAGCAAGAATTGCCCCCCCTTACAAGTCATTCCTCCTTAGAACACTCCAAGAATAAATAGCGATAGACCCACATACTAATAATGTAGTATACTTCATAGCAATCACTGAAGGTAAGTTATATTTTTCCGAGAAAGTCATGCAGTATGGAACATTTAAACAGACTATGATGACATATACCAACTGCAAATTTAGTAATTCCTGTTGAACAAATAAATTCAAATAAACATTATTTGAAGACTGTAAGTTAATTTGAATCTATATATTAGTACAGTCATTATATTCCCTTCCCTTCCCATTCCCATGAGATCCTAACTTGCGACCATATGTAGGTAGGTTGAGTCTTAATTACTAGGCCAACCCATTTGAATATTCAATATATAGATATTTGAGAGAGGTGGAGAATAACTATTAGATGTAAGATTTGTTAAAACATCATGAATTTCTATTACCTTCAGAAAATTGCGCTTCCAAGACATTGGCTACCAACATGATTTCCATAAACTAGCTTTCTCAACAAATGGGAGTAATTAGTTGCCTCAACAAATTTTTATTAGCAATCCAATAACGGATAATTTTTAAGAAAATGCTTTTAGCACTCGATTATTCAAGCAAGACAAATAAAATTTAGAAATCACGACATACAAGTAAGCCTCCTGACCATTAGGGCTCAATTCAATTCATCACATCAGGTTTCATGAGGTCGAGAATGGGGATCTTTATTGGTCATAAACACATTAGAGTTGCCTCTCCATCGAGTCTCGACTAGATTTCATCAGGTCCATATATACTTCATGTGATAAAAGAATGGACAAAGACTCTAAGAACATTCATCTAATAGACTACTCTTTGTTGTTTTTTTTAACAATTATTACTCATTAACTTAATGTTTACATTAATATCATTTAGTCTCTCACATTTACGTAGTTTTGATTTACTCCAACCACTTAAAAACTCTTTCATTATATAAAGGCAACATCTCAAGCACATATATAGATCTTGTTCCTTCACATCAAATTCAGTGGCTTAATTAAAAGTTGATCAATACATTTATAATTAAGTGTTCAAGCCAAACTAATGATCTCTGGCAAAATTTAATTACCTCAATCCTTCTGACATACTATATAGCAACTAAACTTGGCTGAGTTGATTATGACAACTGAAGTTTTCTACATCGGAAAAGCATCTACCGAAATATAGGACAAATTGAGTTCCCAAAAAAAAAAAAAAATTAACAATTTATCTAAAAAATGAGAAGAAGAGCTAAAGAAAATGTTTGATAGGATCACTATGAAATCCGAACCTGGAATCAAATTTTCCTTCACTATGTTGAGTGTCCCCAAACCAATAATTACCCACTAATTAGTTTTAAGAACTTTTCGTTCAAACTTGCAATAAAGGGGCAAATAAATATGGACTTCGCCTTTATAGAATTAAACACTTTACAAAAATAGTTAATTTTTCCCCACCCTAAATTAATATATGAGACGATCTAATGAAAATTAATAACTATATATATAAAAAAAAAAAGTTAGTGAAGAAGAATAGTAGGAGTACCTGGTAATTTTTCAGGGTGGGTATAACAAATTCCATTTTCGCCGTCAATGGTGGGAATGAATTCGTCAATTAGGGGATGAAGCTTTCGAACATCATATAACACCTTTGCTTTTAAATGTTCAAGAATTTCTTGGTCAGATGGATCAAACTTCACTCCTGCTGGTAACCCCGGCAAATCATGAACTCCCGCCTATGTAATTAATATTCACCATCATTTCATTCCCAAACAACAAAATAACAAGCAACAAAAAAATATATATTTAAGAAAAACACACACGCATACTAATTAAAGGATAAAGTGATATTAAAGTGTACCTGATCACGGAGGGGTATGTTATGGCCACAAGAAGGGCAAGTAACGGAAGGGATTACATCATCGTCATTGGGTTTCTTCAATTCGATAATAGTGTTTTCATTTGAAGAAGAAGAGACTATTGGGAGTGAGGTTTGGTCATCGCACCATGTCATGATTTCTCTTGATTTGCTCCGTTGCATTCTTCCATCCGAATTTGGGATGATTCTACTTATGTTTCCAATTTCCTCCACCTCTTTAAGCTAACTAAAGAATGATTCAATTCAACAAACAATTAAAAACCCCGCACACCCAAAAAAGAAATATACTTAAATAACATGAAAGAGAAAACAATTAAGGATAAGCTTGGAGGCAGAAAAAGAAAAAGAAAATTCTCTCTTTTAAACCCATGTTTTTTGAGCTAAATTAAATCTTTTCTGATGTTTATAGGTAGTTCTTGTTGTTGGGAAGGAATTGTATTCTCCACCTTTTTGATTTCTTCTCCCTTTTCTTGGAATGAAACAGGTTTGATTTTGTTTAGTAAAGGAATTTAAAGAAAAAAACCCACAAATGAATTTAGGATAGAGAGAGAGGAAGGAATTTAGTTGGTTAATTATATATATAGGGCAAACTCCACAAATGGTCCATGTACTTTTTAAGTTTTTTGCGATTGGTCCTTTCATGATCTAAATGGTCCTTGTATTAACCTTTTTTTAGGATTGGTCCTTTCATCCATTTCCATCCTTTTTTTTTCCGTTAAGTTTAAACATGTGCCTCGCACGTGTATTTTTCTATGGGTAATATTGTCATTTCTATTTCAAAAGTACAGGGATCATTTGTAAAAAAAAATTAATAATAAAAGTAATATAAAGGAAATAAATTATTATTTTTAAAAAAATAAAAATATTTACAATATTTATATTTTAGGTGCACATATTGTTACTCTTATTCTTGATATATTTATTTATAAAATATTTAAATTTTTTCTTTCAAAATTTTAAAAAAAAACATTAGTTTCTTTTTTGTTTACTTTTTAATTTTTTCTTACAAATGGTCCATGTACTTTTTAAATGGAAATGACTATATTACCCTTGAAAAATACATGTGTGAGGCACATATGCAAATTTAACGGCAAAAAATAGATAAAATTGGACGGAAGAACCATTTGCAAAAAATTGAACAACACAAGAATTTAAATTTTTTTTAATTTCAGTACAGGAACCAATTGTAAAAAACTCAAAAAGTACAGGGACCATTGGTAGAGTTTGCCCATATATAGAGGTATTCTGGAAATGGATTAGGATATTTCTAAGAGAGAGAAACAAACTAGCTAGGTTGCTTGGACGTCAAGTTGGGTTTTGATTAGGTGTATGACAGTATATTCATATACACCTGTACTAGAATGAGTGCAGTTAGTGTTTACTCGTGATTTTTTTTTTTTTTTGTCTGTTCTTAAATAATTATTTTATTTAAAAAAAAATTTAAGTAAATTATTTTATTAATTTATTTTTATTGTTTTTTATTTTAATTATGGACTATATGTACATGGCATTAAAGAAAACTATACGCTATATTAATATTAATAATTAAGTCAATTATTTTTTTAATTCGTGTGTCAACCCAAATAAAATAATAATTTAGGGACAAAGGGAGTATTTTGTTTGGAATTACTATTTGAACTGTTCAAAATAGTAGCTATTAACCCTAATACATGTAATTAATTAAAAAAGACAGCAGACCGTGGAGATGGGGCAAAACCAGCTCGAGGACTACTCCTTGGTTCTTAAAAGGGATTTCATCTTTCTATTTCTTTGTCGTTCAAAAAATTACTTCCTCCGTTTCATCCAAATGGTCTACGTTTGAAAAGTCTAATTATTAAAGAATATATAAGTATATTGAAGTTTGTCATAATTACAAAAATATTTAAGTGTATTTAACGTATTTATACAACATTTGGAGGATAGAGTTAAAAAGTTTATAGAGAGTGAAGACAAAATTTTAGAAAGTGTACTCTTAAAATGAAACATCCCAAAATATCTAGTATAGTAAGCTCTTTGTCTGTAACAGATGTATTTGTTTACTTCTTAATCTTTCCTTTTTTGGAAGTTTTTATTTTATAAATTTACCATTATTTTTCTTGTTACTAGTGGTGGGTTCTACTTGTCCGTGAACTTAAAAAAAAATATACATAATATATTGCTCGCTAAGTTCATAAATTATTATTGGGTTTGACTTATTTTAGTCACATTGACTATTTTTAAAATAAAAATTTGGCGTATATTATTTTTATTTTTTTCAAAATAATAAACACATAAATTGTAATACTTTTTTGATACTACAGATTACGTGTTTTATAATTTTGAAAAAAATAAATATAATATACGTCAAATTTTTATTTAAAGAAATAGTCAGCGTGACTCAAAAAAGTCAAACGTGATAATAATTTATGAATAGATGGAGTAATATTTCTAATGAAATTAATTAATTTTTTCTTAATCTGCATACGGAGTTAAACAAAACTTTTTTTTAGAAACGAATAGAGTTTATGAAGGCTTGTTTGGATACTCAGTTTTTTTTTTTCGTAATTTGTAGTTTTTGTTTTTGATGGTTTTTACTTTCTCTCTCATTGGTCTCACAATTTTTCTCTCTATCTCTCTTAATTTTTCACACAATTATTGCAAAACTTCAATCCTAAACCACGAAAAAAATTAAAATCACGAGTCCAAACAGGGCCGAGATGTCTTACCTTTGGAGAGAGAGAGAGGTTATGATTTAGCTGCAGTGTCAACCTAGAGTATCCCTAAAGCCATGTGTGAAAATGTTTTGGTACGTATATATACGTTCTAACAAAAATGAAAGTAACCAACGTAGAGAAACACCAAACTTTCACATTACACTCCTTCAAATTCGTTTCTTCCTTCACGTATACTTCTCATTTCAAGCAAGGTATTCTCTCTCTCTCTCTCTCTCTCTCTCTCTCTCTCTCTCTCTCTCTCTCTCTCTCTCTCTCTCTCTCTCTCTCTCTCTCTCTCTCTCTCTCTCTCTCTCTCTCTGTTTATCGTCGAGGTGGTGGTCTGAATAAACTTGTTTGCACCTCAATTAATCTATTTTTGTGAGCCGGTCAAAGTTAGTCCATCCACGTACCCCAAATCTAAGAAATTAATGGAGTAAATTCTTCATACACTAACCCTAAAAAGTCTTAACTAGAGACGGATCAAGGTGGAGTATAAGAAGACTCTGTTCATCGTCGAGGTGGAGTATAAGATACGTAAAAACAATAAATGGACGACGAGGTCTATTATCTTTATCAAATTGAAATAACACAATGTTATGAGCACTCTATTTTACAACTCTTCTAGTCTTTCACAAAGTGCTTTTGAATTCGTATGGACCATAAATGTGTTGTGCGTACCCTATATCTCTTATACTCGCTACATTCCAACCAAATAGTCTATTTTTTTACTTTATTTAAATTTGATCGACGATTTACATAAATTTATTTATTTATACAAAGTCATAAAAATTGTAATTCCTAGTATTCTTAACATAATTTTTAGTGAATGAGATTTTATTTCCAAAAATATAATTAAAATATATTAGATTTTGATTTGATTTAGTCACATGTTGACTTTTAAAAATAAAAAGTGAACTCTTTAATTGGAACGGATGAAGTAATTAGTTATAAGATAACATTTCACTATATATGATTTACATAAAAATAAGGATGTTTATCAACCAAAAATTAAAAAAAAAAAAAACAACAACAACAACAACAACAATAAACGACTCTAGCTCTTGTATATAGAAACTTAGTAGGAAGAGTTTTATCACTCTTGTGGTCCTATCTAGTAGCTTAGGGATTAGTCTTGGGTCTTCAAGCACAAAATATCTTGGAAAACAAAGAAAAGTTAATTTCATCATCAAAAGTGAATATGCATTATTGTTCTTGAGAGTAATTATTAAAACACAAACTTTCATTGATACTTTGGAATTTTTTTTTTCTTTGATAATGAATAATGAGGTTCAAATACCATCAATTTATAACCTTAGAACCCGTTTGGTCAAGCGTTTTGGCCAAAACGCAGGGATAAAACGCAGCTTATTTGCAAAAAATATGTTTCAATATTGGCGACGCGTTTTCAAACGCATCTCGTTTTAAAACATGGAATTCAACTTTTTCCCAAAACGCAGGTTTTAAAACGCTCATAGGAAAAAAAAAGCTGCGTATTGAAGAGATATCCCAAACGTATTTATAAGGAAAGACTTCCGTTTTTAAAACACTGCGTTTTGTAAACGATGTACCAAACGAGCTCTTAGTTTATGTACATCCAAAACGCAATGCCCAAAAAATGAAATTAAGCTACATTTCCTTAACAAAATTAAATACCAGATCTATATATCTAAATATAAGGGCAAATTACACGAATGGTCCCTGTACTTCTGGATTATTTTGGGATTTGTCCCTAAACTAATTTTTACAAATTTTTGTCCCTGTACTTCTGGATTATTTTGGGATTCGTCCCTAAACTAATTTTTACAAATTTTTGTCCCTGTACTAAACAAGTAAAACGCAATTGGTCCTTCTGTCCATTACCGTCAATTTTCTGCCGTTAAGTGTAAGCACGTGATTTTGATAGGGGGTAAACTTGTCATTTTCTTATATAAAGTACAGGGACCATTTGGTAAATTACTTTTTTTTCTATATTTTCTCCCCCTGGCTCTCTCCCACTTCATAACTTTCTCTCTCTACCCAAAGAAAAACCAAAAAAAAGGATAGATACTGGCTAAGAGAATTGGATGATAGGAGATGGGTTTGATCAACTTTGAATCCAAATGCAAATAATTTTTTGATTATTTTAAAAAGACAAAAAACAAAAAATATCCCCATGAAATAAAGAGATTTGTAAAGTAATAAACAAAGCGCCACCGTCACCTCCACCACTTCTACCTAACCTCACCACAGCCACCACCAGCAGCCTCTTCCACTCGCAATCACCGCATCTTGTCTACGCTTCCCTTACCATCACCACCAGATCCGATGATCTTTTGAAGAAAAACCCACAGCTACCACCACTCAGCCTCTTCCACTTCTGCCATGCCCGCCCCCACCTCTCTCTCTCTCTCTCTCTCTCTCTCTCTCTCTCTCTCTCTCTCTCTCTCCTTTCGTCAATTTCGATTGTTTAAAGCAAGTACGAGTAGGGATGTTCTAGACTGTAAATACAAATTGAGTAATTTCAATTTGGGATTTAATTGAACTTAGAGTTTAGGTACATGCATGAATTGGGATTCAATTTAAGGTTTAGCAATCATCTCTCTTTCTCTTTCTCACTCACCCAAGTCGCCGGGAGGCCAAGTACAGAGCAAGGAAACGAAGGGAGGGGAAATAGGAAAGGATAGCTTGAAGCCTGATTATGGCAAAGGCGTTATGTGACTTGCAGCGACGGATAGCTTGAAGCCTGATTACCACTAACTCTATCAATTTACCTAAAGCTACCACATAACCGCCATCCCCACCGTGACTTTGTGACTTTGTATGAGAGAGAGAGAGAGAGATGACGGTGATGATGGAAGAGAGTAAATGAGAGAGGTGATGTGTGTGATGATTAGAGCTGGTAATGGGTTGGGTTGGGCCAGCCCAACCCCAGCCCATCGGGCCAAGCCTTGAAATTGGGCCGGGTCGGGCTAGCCCAAATTTATATCGGGCCTTTAAAACTAAAGCCCAACCTCTCTAAATATCGAGTTGGACCGGGCCAACCCGCGGGCTGACACATTATTTCGGGCCAATTTGTACTAATTTTAACATTTTTATTAGCCCATACGTAAGCCCATCGGGCCGAGCCTTAAAATAGGGTCAGCCCAGCACAGCCCAAAGTTGCATCGGGCCTAAAAACTAGAGCCCAACCCGTCCTAAAGTCTGGTTGACTGGGCCAGCCCATTGGGCCGGGCCGATTTTGCCGGCTCTAGTGATGATAGATAGGGACTGGGACTGGATTTTTTTTTTTTTGGAAGAAGATAATTTTGGGGTAGGTGGCAAATTATAAAAGGTTACTGTCGTTTTTAATTAAGATTGACTAATTCACCTTTGGGCTAAATCACGTGAAATGCACGTGATTTTATTTAACGAAAAAAAATAGACGGCAATGGACAGAAGGACCAATTGCGTTAAGAAATTAAGTTCAGGGACCGCTAGCGTGGGGTTAGGACCAATCCCCAAAAAGTTGAGAAATACAAGGACCATTTGTGTAATTTACCCTAAATATAATGGTAAATTATCAAGTTATTAACTGTTAAATGAGTGGTTATTGCAAGTCCTAGGAGAAGTCACGATCGTATACAATCGTATCCATAAATAAAAAATTGGCATAAAATAATATAAACAAATAGAGGGTACAAGCCGACATTTAATGGAAAATTGATAGCTGTCAATTCATGAATGGAGGAGCTTCTGAGAGAAGCCACGACATAGAAAGCTTAATGAAGAAGTTTGGTTTAGGGTTTATTGCTTTAACGTATGGTATGGGACGAGGGTTTTATGGGATAATATTCTCAAAAGGCCTTTATCCATTTGCAGAAAACACGCCTTTCTCATTCCTCCACAAGTTCCAGCAGGTTATTGTCTGTTTTATAACTTCTATTTTTAAGAAAAAATAATTGACTTGATTATTAATATTGACATAGTGTGTAATTTTTTTTAATATTTATGTGTAGTTGAAGTACAAAAAAAAGTAAAAGTAAAATGATAAAATTAAATGTTATTCTAAAAAAAATTTAAAATAAGATAATTATTTTAAGACGGATAAAAAAAGAAAAACAAAACAATTATTTTGGAACGGATGAAATATAATTTTTTTATAATTTATTAAATATTAGATAAAAAGTTAGAAGATAGATAGTAAGAGAAAAAATGTGCAACTGATAAGAAAAAAATAAAAACTACAAAAATAATGGATCATCAAAAACCACGAAGCTGAATTGGTCGTTAGAAGCAACTAACTAGTCTTAAATTAAATTATATGAGCATCTCCAATGAGGAGTTTATAACCCCTCCCAAGGGTGAGGGACCGCTTCATCAGCAGCCTTTCCTATAGTGAAAACTAAAATATTTAATAGTACGGCGAAATTCGAGCAGCTCTTTTTTACATAATTTTTAACCGCTTTAGTATATTATAATTGTTTCAAATTGAAAAAGGATATTTTTGTTGCAAAATATCATTTATGCCCTTAAAAACACTAAATGACACGTTATGCATCGCAATACATCACGATACACAATATTATACATGCGATGCACAAAAGGTGTGCATCGCGATACACAAAATTATACTAAAAAGTACTGTTTTTGTGCACTACGATGCATGAAATTTACTTAACAGTTCAAAATGGGTGTGGCTAGCAGTGGAGAAGGCTAGATTTGAAACGAAAATTTGTCAAACAATCTTAGTTAGAAAATTCTTTTCGAAAACTCTTCTCAACAGATTAAGACCTTAATTTGTATAAAATGAGAGGACCTTTTCAAAGCACTTTCCTCTTGGTAAGAAGGACTATTGACAATGTCATAGTTAGCCAGGAAATTCTTACTAATCTGAAGTAGAGTAAGAATAAGAGAGGAGATATGTTTGTCAAAGTAGACCTGAAAAAAGCCTATGAAAACATTGATTGCAACTTTTTGAAAGAAAGTTTGATTGATTTGAACTTAATTACCTTTATCTTCGATCAAAATTTTCATGAGCTCTGTCATGGGGCCAAAATGTCCATCCTTTTGAATGGTAGTACTCGTAGGGGACCACCTCTCTCCTCACTTCTGAATCCTTTGCATGGAAAAATTTTTTAATATGATTATTCAGAGCTCTCTTAATAAAAGATATATGGAGGGGCCTTAAAGCCTACATAAATTGTCCTATGAGAAGTCATTTATTCAGAAGTGCATTGTGATGCACAAAACAGTACTAATGCACAACATTACACTTATGATGCATCAAATTGTGCATCGTGTACTAAAAAGTACTAGTTTTATGCATTGCGATGCACAACTTTTATTTCTGATGCACAACTTTTAATCGACATTACATTTGCGATGCATTAAAAGTGTGCATAGCGATGCACAAAATTATACTAAAACGTACTGTTTTGTTGCATCGCGATGCATAAAATTTATTTAGCAGAAGAAAAAGGAACACAGACTTGAAAGAAAAGAATAGACCAATTGTATACAATGAATTTGGACTATACAAAATAGACTAATTGTATACAATGAACTTGTATACAATGAACTTGAGATTTAATTAAGGATATTTATTCACTATATATAAGGATGACATTCAAGTAATATATCCCTTAGTGTGAGAAAAATGTCAAATCAACAAACTAAATAATTAAAAGACGCAGCTTGAGATTTAATTAAAGATATTAAAAATTAAGGATATTTAATAAAGGCAAGAAATCATAATGGAAGGAAAGTCGAGATAGAGAGCAGTAAATCAAGAAATAAATAGCTTAAAACGTATTTTAAGTTGTTACGGGAGTATTTTTGGAACAATATAATTGGTTAATTTATTAGTTAAAATAGACTTAAGTGATTGAAAATAATTATGGTAGACTAAAGTGGTTAAAAATCCTACAAAAAGTACTTGCCCGCAATTATTCCTTAATAGTAAGGTCATGTTATAAAGCTTTTATAAGTTATCTACCCTAGAAAATAGATTTATAGATAAAAAAATTTACGAACTGATTAAATAACAGGTTGGATAAACCCTTAAAATGTTTATCCACAAGAGATGCTATTAGAGCATTCACAATGGATGCATTTACAAACACTCTAAAATTATTTTTAGAGTATTTTATCTCCTTTGAGCCTACAATGGGTGCCTTAACCAACTCGCTATCTCTAAAATTATCTAAATTACTCTCTCAACATGGAGAGTGATTTAAAAATAATAGTAACTATTTTTCTCCATTTCTTTTATCTCTCCACCCCTGCCCCTCTCACAGTCTCACTCTTCCTCTCCTCTCACTTTCTCTCACACACAAACAAACAAACAAAGATTTGTTCCCTCTCTCACTCTTTCTCAATATTTTAAATATAATAATATAGTAAAAAAAAATTAAATATATTAATAAAAATGGAGAAACCTAATGACAGTTATAATTAAATTATTAATTTTGTTACATGTGTATTTTAGATAATTGAAATTGAAATTATTAAAATATAAGTACTATAATTTTTATAGAATATAAAATTTAAAATATTTCATTCCGACTGTGCTAGAAAAATAAAATAAAAATAGAATGCTAGTTAGATTTGTTAGTCGAGATGAGAAATATTTAATTTTTAGAGGGTTGTATAGAGAGTGCTTGTTGGAGTGAGATTTTTTTAGAGCGTTAAAAAAGTAAAACTTGAACGGAAAACGAGGTGTTTAGAGTGTGGTATAGAGGGTTATTGTTGTGGTTGCTCTTAGGACCAGCTTATTAACACTTTATTTTTTATTATGTCACTTCAATTTTTTTTTTAATTTGAACATGATATTTTCTATATTATACTACTTTGAAATGCCTTGTAAAATTGGAGTAATTAGTGGATCCCCAGGAGGTTTTTGTTTTAATCGGCAAAAATAAATTATATTCACTAATATAATTATACACTCAATGCTCCAAAACGCTCAATTACAAACTTCAAAATACACCAAATGCAAACTCCAAAACATTTCTAAAGATATCCCATATACCTCAAAACTTAAGACCAAGTACTCCCTAATAGGCTAATAAATGATGCCCAACACCTGGATGCAATCAAGAGCCCATAACCTTAAACTTAAAGTTGAAAAATGGTAAGATGTAAATTAAGAAAGTTGCTATTTACACTCAAAAATTTAGTTAGTACAACCTTCTCATATATTATAAAAACATTATTATAAATTTTGACTTAAATGTCTTTTTTTTTTTAAGGTTAAAAAAATTATTATTATTATTCGTTAGCCCCCTACCGAACACAGCTAAAGCTATTCAGTACAGGGTGCCGAACACTATAGTGATGTTCGATTAGTGGGTGTCGAACACCACTATAGGTGCTCGGTCACACAGTACGGAACGAACTATTTCAAAAAAAAAATGTGGAAGGGGGCGGGCTGCTTTGACGGGTGTGGGGCGGGGGAAGAGGCGGGCTTCTTTGGGGTGGGGGGGGAAGGAGGCGGGTACGTGGGTGGGGGGAGGAAGAGGAAGGGAGTGGGTTTTGTTTAGGGTGGGGGGTGTACTTAGTAGGATATGTTAATTTTGAGAAAAATATAGGTAAGTGTAGAATAGAAAATTAGGGGGGGTGTACTAAGTAAAATGGTGTACTAAGTAAATTTCTAGGTGTAAATAGCAACTCTCGTAAATTAAAGCAATGTAATAATTGCGGGTCAAACGGGTTGAACCCGCGCGGGTTACGGGTTGAAGCTGGTTGGGTTGGGTTGGGCTAACCCGCCAAATTGCTTAACTACATAAATTTAGTTTGACTCTTTGATTTTTAAAAAGTGTAGTTATATTCGCTTAATTTTTTTGGATTTAATTTGTTAGATTCTATCTTGCCTTTTGTTTGATTTTTTTATTTCATTAATTAGAAATTAAAAAAAGTTGGGATATGTTTTTTTTTCACTTTAATTTGTCAGACATTGAGTTTATTTAAGAAATTTTTTTGGCGGGTTGGCCCGCCCCAACCCGTAGCCCACGGCGGGTTGTGTTGGGTTGAGATATTTCAGCCCACTCATTTGGCGGGTCAGCCCAACCTGCGGGCCCGTTTTGACAGCTCTAATTTTAAGTGATAAATTGACTAATTGTTTCAAAACTGCCCCCGTAACAACCTAAAACACGTTTTAAGCATTGTATTTATTGATTTACTCCTGTAAATCCCATATTTATTTTATATCAACTTGAAGAAACTTATAAAATGAATACCAATAAGTAGAAGATCAAATTCATTGTGAAATCGAAATCAATGGATTCAATAAAATCTGTTGTCATGTTGTTGTTGAAATTTAGAGGAGATACCATTGTTTCGAAAGTTTTAGAGAATTTTGATTTATCTAAGTTGATCGAATACATTAGAGGTAAATATTTCAATTTTCAATTGAAAAATTGTACTTTAAAATACACTGTAGGATCACACAACATTTATTGTTTAATCAACGAAGAAGATTTCAAAAACATGGTGTCATTGGCCAAAATTTTATCGATTTTCATTATCATTGTTGATGTGTTTGAAACTGATAATGGTTTGACTTACGGGATTAATAAAGAAGGGAGACATGGAGATGAGATTGCAGAAAATGCACACGATGCAACAGTTTCTATAAACGATGCACAAAACTTACAGCGCGATGCACAAAACTTGAACAAATTAAGGTAACGCAAAAGTTGTGAATTGCGATGCACCACATCTATTTGGCGATGCCTAACAATGTAATGAGCAGAACAGTGAAAGGAACTGAACTCAATGTATTCTCTTATTAAACATAGTAATTTGTCGTACACTTTTGTGCATCGCAATGCACAATGTTATGCATTACAAATATTATCTTGTTGATTCAGTAGAAAATTGTACATCGAAATAAATGTTGTGCATCGTGATGAACAAAAATAGTACTATTTAGTACAATTTTGTGCATCGTGATGCAAACTATTGTGCATCGCGATACAAGCTATTGTGCATCACAAGTGTACTTTCAAAAAAGAGAGAAATTACACAATGTTATCAGCACACTTTCATAAAATTGCAGATGTAATCAAGTCTAAATTATTTACATTCTCATATATTTATAATTAGTAATAAAACATGTATTCAAATACATAAAAAAATATAACACAAAATGTATCTAAAAAGTATTGTTCTCAAACTTTTTCCCCATGCATAATCATTGCTCTAGCCATTCTTGTCATGTATTGTGCACACGAACTAGGGCTCACTGTCGTAGGTATTTTTAGCCTCGGAGCAACTTTTCAATCAAATAGCACACTATCACCCACAATCATCAGTGCCAACTGCTTGTTTGTGTGGTGTTTCACATGTTTTGATTGGGCAGACATCTTGTCTCTAGCTTAATCTTTGGTATCGTGATAATGTTGATTTCGCGATCCATGCTTTCATCTTTTCTTCAACTTATAATACCTGTAGAGAAAATTATTCAAAAATAATTATCAAATGATTATTTATTGTATTTTTAATAGACGGGGGTACATTACTCAACAGTAATTTTTCCCTTTCCAAGTGTCAATCTTTCTCTTTCTTGTTGATCGACGAGTTGTAAAGTACCCATGAATTATCATTTTCGTAGAAAACCAGTAGGGTCCAAGGCAAGCAACTTCCAGTCTGCAAGTCCCCCTGCCTCGGTGTGTTGATTGGGAAAATTAATAGATCATATATAATTGATGGCCTTCTCCAATTTCTCGTCGATATGTATGGTTGTCAAGTCTTTGAAAAAGCTGATAGTAGATAGTCTTGCCACGTACAGCTAAATAACGTATACAAATTTATTTTACAACAATCAATTAAAAAATGTATATAGTAAAAAATTAAGATTATAATATTTATCCAGCAAGCATAATGGAAAACCATTCCATATTTGTCTTGTTTGTTTTTGTTGACTTGGTTTTCCAGAATCAATTTCCAAACATCGATGTGTTGTAAACAAGAAAAGCAAGTTATATCGTTGATAAAACCAAAATAACATTGTAAATGAAACTGGTTCATTCATCGCATTTAATAAAACAATACATTCAATACAATATGATGTATCGTAAATAAAGGTTATGCATCGCGATACACAAAAATAGTACTTTAAGTACAAACTTGTGCATCGCAAGTGAAATAAAGGTTGTATATCGCGATGCAAAAAAAAAAAAAAAAAAAAAATTAGTACAAACATGTGCATCGCATTAATTACACACCTTCTGTGCTTCACAAGAGAAATAAAGGTTGTGCATCGCGATAAACAAAAAACAGTACTTTTTTGGTACAAACCTGTGCATCGCGATGCACACCTTCTGTGCATCGCAAGTGTAATGTTGGTATCTTTATCATTTGAAATCAATATCAATGTGTGGAATACATACAATGTTATCCAGCATTTTGTAAAGAATTAAGAAACTTATATAGTAAAGAATTAGGATTATAATATTTACCCAGCAAGCAGAATTGAAATCCATTCCATATTTGTCTTGTTTGCTTTTTTGACTTGGTTTTCCAGAATCAACTTTCAAACATCGATGTGCTGTAAACAAGAAAAACAAGTTATATAGCTGATAAAAATAAAATAACATTGTAAATGAAACTGATTCATTCACCACATTTAATAAAACAATACATTCAATACAATATTATGCATCAGAAATAAAGGTTGTGCATTGCGATGCACAAAAATAGTACTTTTTAGTACAAACTTGTACATCGCGATGCACAGAACTGTGCATCGCAAATGAATAAGGTTGTGACAATGCACAAAAACATTACTTTTTTAGTACAAACTTGTGCTTCACAAGTGTAATGTTGATATCTTTTTCATTTGAAATCAATATCAATGTGTGGAATACATACATTATTCTCCAGCATTTTGTGCTGCAACAAGAGTTGAATATTAGATAAACGAACGACTGGTTCAATCTCCCCACCCCTATAAACAATTGCCTTGCAAAAGATTGAGAACCATATTAATAATTCACCACAAAACCCATATTAATTTTAATTAATATAAGCACAATATAGATAATAATGTTATGTTATTGAAATTCGACAATGTTAATTTGAATTACAGGTCTCCATCATCTTTAGTGTAAATTTTGGACAGTTTAGATTTGAATTCGACATCCAGTTCTATAACTTTGGGGATTTTGTTCTTTTTTGACTATTTTGTCTTCTCTTTAGGCTTTGTTGTATCATCGGTTTCGGTAAACGATTCATCTGAATTTTCCCTTTTCCAGTCTTTTCGATTTTGTATTCACTTGACTAGAGAAGAAGGAGTCTTAGACCCTTTGGTACATACCTCTACTGTTTCATTTGCTGCACCTGGCCTCCAATTCATTTTCTTCATTTCCATCATCCTCAATTTCCTGTTTAGAAGTATTTGATTTAAGGGCTTGTTGCCTCTCATTTTTCATCATTTCATTTTCTTCAGTAATTTTCAATAGCAGCCTTTTGAGATCTTTAATCTGAGCCTTAGCTTCATTTATGCTAACATTTTGTTGCTCCTGTGTCTTGGCTATATCAGATCTCAAACTGTCTATTTCTTTGACCATAGTTTCAATTTATTTATCCTTACCAGCCAATTCAGACCTCAAAATTTCAATTTCATTGTCCTTGACTTCGATTATGGATAATTCCTCATCCACAACAGTCATGACAACATTCATTAATTGTCGTTCGTTGGTCAACCATGTCATATCTTACAGCGTCTAATGCATTGTTTTCATTTTGTGGACTTGCATCCACACCTTCATTTGAATGAGGTAAATCCATGTCATTTTGTTGGAGGGTTTCCACTGCAGCCTTATAAAGGATCTCTATCTCATTCCTTCCTTTTCCCCAAATGAGTGCCTTTTCATTATGTATTCTTTGTAAAACACCTTGAAACCTTTGCAAAAACATAAAAATGTAATTTTTAGAGAAGGTGCATCGAAAATAAATTTGTTTGTGCATTACGATGCAACAAAATAGTACTCCCTCCATCCCTAAATTATTGTCTTGTTTGACCCGGAAAAATAATTTACTTGATTATTAATATTGGTATAGTGTGTAGTTTCCTTTAATGCCCATGTGTATATGTAGTTGCATTTTCCAAGCTTTCCAACAGCATATCAACTACATGTTTGGACCAATAATAGGTTGATATTTTGTTCATGTCAGAGACATGGCTTGTGTACGCTCACGACATATATGATGTCTTGGTAGCAACCAGCAACGTTGCGAGAACAAGCAGTGTTGTCAACCTAACAACACAGTTGACATCTATTTTCTCGACACTGTCTATCCTTTCCTTGATTCTATCAAAGATCATTTTTGTCTTTAATCTGATGTCTTTTGTTTATTTTAACATCTTCTCATAGAAGCACCTTTGGAGGAAATTGGTGCGCTCCAATTTGTAAAAGAAGATGTTGGTTTTCTCCTCTCCATCCTTGATGCCAAAAATTAGCTTGACATCACTTCCCCTCAGCTTTAATTTTTTTTCCAGCAATTTGGAAACACCTTTGTCCTTTGAGGTAGCATTTGGCAATACTCCTTACAATTGAGTCATCCTTCTTACAATGCTCACGCAGGAGGTCATTACCTAGAATGCTTTCTATTATGTACCAAAATGGTGTTTTCTTCAATGCGGTTATATGGTCTTCCCTGAAACTAATATTTTTAATTTGGTCTATAAGGCTACATACTTGATCTGTAGATTATTTTGTTGTCCCTTGTAGACCTTACACCTACATAACACTTATATTGTGGTTACAGTCTCACAACTGAAAAATTACAATAAATAAGTAAAACACAATGCATATGTCATGCATCGGGATGCATCAATTGATCATCGAAATGCATTACTTTTGTGCATCGCGATGCACAAATTATGAAACCCTACAAAATAGTGTTTATATTTCATGTGAACACGATGCATCAAATAATGCATCGCGATGCATCAAAAACAAAAAAAGTTGCATTACGATGCACAAAATTTGAAACCCTACAAATCAAACGCTGTTTTATATTCATATTTATATGCAAATTTATTCAGATTTCAATCTATTCAAGACACAACTGGAAAACACGTAATTACTGTCGAAGAAATCCGACAGTAATTCACGGATTCCGACAGTAATTGGACGTTTATTGTCGGAACTACTCTGACAGTATCCGACTGTAAACCTTCGACGGTGATTTATCTCCGACAGTATTTCGATAGTAATTACTGGCGGAGTTCCGACAGTAATTACTTTTGGAGTAATTATCCGACAGTAATTACTGTCGGTCTCTCTGACAGTAACATGATCGCAGACATTAACATTCCTTTAATTTACTGTTGGAGCACCGTTAATTTTTTGACGAAAATTCGACAGTAAATTAACCTCATTATTGTTTTTAACTATAAATTACTGTTGAAGCTCCGATAGTAATTATTAAAAAAATATTGTTTAAGAATAATTGCTGTCGAAGCTCCGACAGTACGTATAACAAAAATAAATTTTAAAATTTTAAAATTAGTTTTTTTTCACCTGATATAGCAGTTATATATACACAATCACACACACACACACACTGCAACAATAAACTATAATTAACAACTAAAACATAAATTAAATTAAAATTAATATATAATAATTTAAAAAATATTACAGTACCAAAATAATGTGTCTACTGTGGAGGGGGTCAAACAAATTACGCACAATAGAAGACTTAGACTGCTGCTCCTGCTCCATGACCAGTCGTCGCAGCACCAGCTGCTCGAGAGTCTACGTCTTCTAGACCAGGGCACGCTCGGTAACTGACTGATGCGGAGGACCAGAAGACTGGGTCGCCGAGGAAGAAGTGGATCCGCCAGGTCTTAGCGCAGCGGCGCCGTGGTCACCAAAGGCATAGAGGTGAGCTCCCCTCTTCTTCCGTGACTTCGCAGTGACCGAATGCCAAATGTCGCCGACAAAGGGCGTCGGCACCTCAGGGGTAGTCTGGACAAGCCCCTCGGTGACCTGCGTATCTATAGTCGCCTTATAGGCATCATGTGTCATAAAACATAAAAACATTAATATTAACATTTTAATTAACTAATAAACAAAATGAAATTAAAATATTTTAAGCAATACTTACAAATACTTCCTTTGTCGTATCATCAACAAAGACAAACGGTGAATCAGAACCAGGAGGAGTAGGAGTGGTGTGGGTCGCAACAAATAAATCAGTCATCGGTACCTCGGTACCGTAGTATTGATTCTACAAATATAATGAATTAAAATTAGCGAAGAACACATATTAAGCTATAACACGATCAACTTATAAGAAAACAATAAAAACATCCTATATATACACTCAAACCCTTCAAAGCGGGTTATATACACTTAAACCATTTTTAAACTACCTATTTCACTTAAAACCGTTCTAAAACAGCCTATTTATATTCAAACCCTTCTAAAACTACCTATTTGTACTCAAAACCCTTTTAAAATAACTTATTTACACTCAGAACCTTCTAAAACAACCTATTTTCTCTCAAACCCTTCTAAAGCAGCCTATTTAAACTCAAAACCCTTCTAAACCTACCTATTTTACTCAAAACCATTTCAAAACGGCCTATTTATACTCAAACCCTTCTAAAAGAGCCTATTTACACTCAAGCTCGTTTTAAAGCAGCCTATACACACTTAAACCCTTCTAAAATAACCTATTTGCACTCCAACCCTTCTAAAGCAACCTATTTGCACTCAAAATCCTTGTAAAACAGCCTATATACACTCAAACCCTACTAAGACAACCTATTTGCACTCAAACCCTTCTAAAATAACTTATTTACACTCAAAATCCTTCTAAAGTAGCCTATGTACACTCAAACCCTTCTAAAGCATTCTATATAGACTCAAACCCTTCTAAAGCAGCCTATTTACACTCAAAACCCTTCTAAAATAACCTATTGACACTTAGAGCCTTCTAAAACAACCTATTTCACTCAAAACCATTTCAAAACGACCTATTTATACTCCAACCCTTCTAAAATAGCCTATTTACACTCAAGCTCGTTCTAAAGCAGCCTATACACACTTAAACCCTTCTAAAACAACCTATTTGTAATCCAACCCTTCTAAAGCAACCTATTTGTACTCAAAATTCTTGTAAAGCAGCCTATACACTCAAACCCTACTAAGACAACCTATTTGCACTCAAACCCTTCTAAAACAACTTATTTACACTAAAAATCCTTCTAAAGTAGCATATATACACTCAAACCAAAGTAGTCTATATACACTCAAACCCTTCTAAAGTAGCCTATTTACACTCAAAACCTTTCTAAAATAATTTATTTATACTCAGAGCCTTCTAAAATAACCTATTTGCACTCAAACCCTTCTAAAGCAGCCTATTTAAACTCAAAACCCTTCTAAACCTACCTATGTAACTCAAAACCCTTCTAAAACAGCCTATATACACTCAAACCCTACTAAAATAATCTATTTACACTCAAAACCCTTCTAAAGCAGCCTATATAAACTCAAACCCTTCTAAAGCAGCCTATTTAGACTCAAATCCTTCTAAAATAGCCTATATACACTTAAAACCTTTCTAAAACTGCCTATTTACACTCAAACCTTCTAGTAGTGAGATTTTGTAAACAAAAAATTTAACTATAAAATGTATTCATCATTACTAACCTGATACTTCATCAACTTGTTGTTTTCGTGTTTTGTTTGTTCAGGTGCTTGTTGTTTTCTTCCCAGTTATAGTTGCGAAGACATTTTTGCTCTGGTTGATAATAAGTCACGATAATATATTCAAATCTTTTTACAAAATCTCTGGAGGTTTATTTACTGAGTAATCGCCGAAGTTTTTTAGATTTTTTGAAGTGAAAAGGATTTTTTGCAGTGTGTTTGTGTTAAACATTTAACTGGGTAGTTGTTTTTGGAGTGTGAAGTCAATGCAATGCGTACGTGTTAAAAGGAAAGGTATAGACGACATTTCGCAAACAGAGTGCCTTCTTCTAGTTTAAAAGAGAAGGTTGTGCATCGCGATGCACACTTTTTGTGCATCGCAAGTGTAATGTTGTGCATCGCGATGTGTTGCGATGCATAGCGTGTCGTACCGTGTTTTTTAGGGGCATAGATGATATTTTGCAACAAAAGTATCATTTTTCAGTTTGAAACAATTATAGTAGACTAAAGCGGTTGAAAATTGTGTAAAAGGAACCGACCCGAATTTCTCACTAAATCAATCTAAGTAAATTGAGTCATAGGTGCTAAATGCAACCATCCCAATACACTAAATGCAACCACCCCTCTCCCTGTGGCAAAATGGTTATTTTGCCCTAGACTTTGATATTAAAATACACTTAGGCCCCCTCTTAAATATCACATTTAGTTTTCATAATCTTTCTATTCTGGAAAAAGAGGCCGAACATAATATTGAAATTGCCAAATTACACCACTCTCGACTCTTATAAATGCCAACATTTTTCATTCAACCAATCACAACTCAGCTCTCTCTCAAACTCTAAAATTAAAAATGGATGATGCTCGATCCACTAACGACATTTTTAGGTAATTTTTATTTTTTAGCTTAGTTACTTGCTTTAGTAGGCATAAATGTTTATTTTTTGGCTTAGTTATTTGCTTTAGTAGGCATAAATGTTTATTTTTTAGTTTAGTTATTGCTTTTGTAGGCATAAATGTTGATTCACATGTGTATGTTTTCGACATATATTTTGTTAAATTATATATTTTTTAATTATTATTCTGTTATAATATAAATTGTTACATTAAAAAAGGAAATCAGATCACTTGCGCCACAAATTGGCGCAAGTCCAAGGGGGGTCACACCTCAATGGCACAGCCGTAACGGAGGTCACGCCTAGGGCTGAGGCAAGTCCTAGAGGACTTCCGCATAGGGCTGGAGCAAGTCCTTTTGGGCTTTCACCCAAAAGTGGTGCAATCCTCCTTGGACTTGCGCCAATTGTTGGCGCAACTATTATCCCCTAAATTTAAAATATTTTGAAAATTTGTACTTTACCTCCTGAGTTCGTTAATTTTGTTAAAATGTTTAACTGAATATAGTTTGTTGGAATTGTCTTCAGCCGCCTACAGCTTTTGTAAAATTTTACTTTACCCCCCCCCTAAATTCACATTTTAAGCTTTTATCCTACATATTAAACATGATTTCATTTGAATGTATACGTTAAATAAATATTCGTTTTAGTTGTATTAATTTTTTATTTTTATGCAATTTATAATAATAGATATAATTACATTATGTTTAACTAGCTAGTTTTTAATTGCATTTATGTTATTTTAATTGAATGTTTGTTATATGTATTTATTTTTACTTTATCTATTTGTATTACATTAATAAGTTTTTAATTTTATTTATATCACGTTAATTAAATTTTAATCACTTTTGTGAGATGAAATACATATTTATTTTTGTTGTATAAATTAGTTGTAAAATTGTTATTTTTATGTAATTTCTTAAATGTTATTTATAATTGCAGTACGCTTAAATAATTTTAATTGCATTGATATTTATTTAAATTGAATTATTTTTATTTTTATTTATTTCATCTATTAGTATTACATTAATAAATTTTTTAACTTCATTTATATTACGTTAGTTTAATTAACCGTAGTTGTCATTATATTGAATAATATTTAAATTATTTGTAGTATGGTAATTAAACACAATTATTGTACACTTTTCTTTTTCATAAATAGTTTTTATTCTTGTACAAGTATATTGTGCCTGTAAATAAATTAAATTGTATTTATAGGATTGTGAGACTACAAATGATACACTTTATCTGGATGTGAGCGAGCGTTTTGTAACTGACACCAGATTAAGGCTCAGTCTGAGAGTTTGCTAACATTTAGCCATAATCTCACTAAGGAAAGCTTCATGTTTCGCCAACTCAAATGCAATGTATCTCACAAGGCTCTTGATTTGTTGGCGAAAGAGTGGAAAAAGCGACACAAAGTTTCAAATATTGAAGACTGTAGTGGTTGTTTGCTGCGACTATCATGCGATCTACCATGTTTTCATGAGATGATTCAGGCGTCCAATAACGTAATCCCCATTGATCCCCAAGAAATTCATCTATTCTGGAGGACTCCAGATATGGAGGGGGATGATACACCATCTACGAGAAGACGAAGTGGGAAAGATTTGATGAAAGATCGTCTGTATGATGAGATCAATACATTTACTAAAGTTCAAAAGGTGGTGCTTTCTACCAAAATACATAATGTGAATCGTGCGCAAGCGACTGATTTAGGGGAGGAGCAGACGGCTCAATAACACAAAGGGCGTCCGAATATAAAGTCGATTAAGAAGGACTTGTTCGATTGGGAGTATAAAAATAAGACTTACTCAAGTGGCCTAAGAAGCGATCCTATGTCAACGTCGAATCCGGCTTCTGGTCAAGGTAAAGGTCGAGGGAAAGGTTGAGGATCGATGAGTACTGATGCGAACCCTTTGAACACTTCATTTTCTTACCCATCTGACGTGCCACGATTTACTCTGAATACTATACCGGTTATACTAACGTTTGGGGAGATGGATACTGTGGATTTAAAGTTATTGCAGATGTTGTGTATGGCAGTCAAGAAATGTGGGATGTCGTGAGATATGATTTGCTTGAGGAGCTGGGTGCACATTGGGAATTTTATGGACTCAAATTAACATAACATGTACGTAATAAAGCTTTTAATATCAGTTACTAAATGAGGTATTGTTCAAAATTTGTATTTCATGACCTAACATTACCTATATTCTTTTTCGAATATCAACTATTGGAACATACATACATACATATATATATATATTATGTATACACGTATATATATATGTATATATACGTGTATACATAATATATATATATATTATGTATACACGTATATATACATATATATATACGTGTATACATAATATATATATATATACATGTATTCATAAGTAAGCCACATTTGAGCTCCGCCGGCCCAAGTGCAATGCCTACCGCCAAGTGGCTAACCAATTGGTTGACTTGAAAGCGAAGAAACCGGACCTAGTTAACATTTCCACTGCCATAAAATATTCAATGTTCTCGAAACATCACTGTCATAAAATATTCAGTGTTCTCGAAACATCACTGTCACATGTTCACGTAGTGTACAACAGCTAATAGTAAAGTCACTTTGTCTTTGTATTAGACTATTGATCGCGGTATATCATGATACTTTTTGTACCACGCTATATGATCAAAAGAAGGTGAAATGAATCTTTTACATTTCATATAAATTGTTTCTCAAAAAAAAAAATAATTAATTAAAATATCCTAGGTCAATTTATGTTAGATATATTTATGCAAAAATAATTTTTCATTATACTATTTACAGGGGAATTATTTTTATTTTAAAATTTTCTTTAAGTAAAGAAAAGATGACGCCGTAATTGTTAACATATAACATAAAGAAGAAATCAAAATGTCAACTAACCCCCTATGGTCTTAGTAATGTACGTACAAAACCTTTACTAGTGATAAAGTGCTCATGAGTTGACCATTTTGCCATCTAAATGTGATCATGTGAGAAGCTAGGGGTGGGCATCGGGTCGGGTAATTGTAATTTCGGGTTTTCGGGTCAGGTACCCGATAAGTCGGGTAGCTATTATGTCTAACCGAAACCGAACCGATGCATGTAAAACCCGATACTTTGGGTAACCGAAAATTTCGGGTACTTTGCATTCGATTTTCGGGTTTTATAAAAGGGAAGTTGCATTATAGCTGGCAGCCTGGCACGTTCCCAGTAAGTTTTGGCATCTTCTACACTCTTCCCCAAATCTTTCTCTCTCACACCTCAAATCTCACACTCCTTTTATTCTTTGATTGATTGCTTCAAAACTCATCATCTGATACTTCACATTTCCAACTAACACAAAATTTCCTTATATCTTTTACCAAGGAATCGAGTAATTAGATGCCGAAGTAGTCGATTCAGAACCGAGATTAAGGTCCAGGGAGAGAGAGATGGCAGATTGGGGACCGATGGTGATAGCGGTGGTGTTGTTCATGCTGTTAATGCTGGGGCTGTTGTTGCAGATTCCGAGAAGGAACAAAGTGGTGGAGTTCGGGAACATGTAGACGAGCTGGGTGTCGATTCTCGTTCACACGATTATTTATTTTAGACTCATCACCATTAGCGTCCACATCTACTGTGATTTCCTTGTTGATTTTGTTTTCTTGGATGGATTTGTTGTTCAAGTAGAGAAAGACAGTCAGTTGATTAATTTGTTGTGAAGACTGAACTTCGGGTATCCGAACGGGTTTCGGATAGTCATAAAGCTAACCGAAAACCGACCCGATAAATATAAGTCGGGTTCGGATATTTACCAAAAACTGAAAATTTTAAAATTAACCAAACCGAAGGGGTTTTACCCGATCGGGTCGGGTCGGGACCCGAATACCCGAAACCGATTGCCCACCCCTATGAGAAGCACATTATCACTTAACGGATGAATTTTCAACGTCATCCGGTTCAAGACCAACGACGTTCAAAAATGACTAAATTTAGTTTTTGGTGTATTTGTGTTGTACAAAGACAATGACCAAAAAGTTTGAAAGTAAGACCAGAAAAGTTTAAAACTTTAGGGACCAATGATGTAATTTTCCCTTAGAAAAGACTTTAGTGAGTAATACCAAGGAAACATAACACCAACCATGCATCCTCCTAGTCGGTACAACTATAGATTGTGTTAGAATTATCGATTAAATTTTAATTAAGTTGATTTTAAAAAGTCAAAAGTTAACACTTTAGTTGGAACGGAACGTTGTGACAATCTATACGACAAATCGGCATTGAGCTGGAAGGGCTATTAAGATATTGTCATTAAACGAATAGTAATTAACTATAGTAACGTAATTTATGGATCATGCTCTATATATGACTATTTTTTTATTTTTTAAACCATACATATGACTATTAGTTTGTAATATACTGAGAATGGTATTATATATTTTGACAGACATTCAGCAGAAACAGACATAATAATACACGTGTGATTTGTCTGAAATTCGAGCATAACTCAAAGGTGCAAAGATTTTTATGAAACAGTTTTTAATACAATATGTTTAATGATCAAATGGTTGAGTAATGACAACCTCAAAAAACGAATTGAATACATACATCTGACAAGGGAATATATTGACGGAAAAGGACCCTTCCCTTCCAACTGATCCATACTAATATCACCTCCCATAGAACAAACCACCGTACGTCCAACCAACCTAACCTATTCCAAAATTCTTCATGGAACAATATTCGTTCATTTCATTTCATTTCATTTGACTGACTATATATACAATATTTCACCTAGCTACTTGTTGGGACTTGACCCATTGCTAGAAAAATATATATGGAGTTTGGCATTTACCAATCCTTCCATCAATTGATCTAATTAAATAGTAACGTGTTTGAAGTGGACACGTTAATTTCAAGCAAAGGCTAAAGGACTTGTAGATTAATCGGTACGTAGAAGAAATGGTCAGGTGTCGAACTCAAGAAAAAGTTATCAATTGATCCAACCGTCTCAATTTTGAAGTGACCCATTATTGCTTATGTACATAGCACCATCTTCTAAATTGTTCAAAATGGCTACAATTTGAACAATAGAAGGTCTATTCTTCCTAGAATTGCCAACACAAGCAGAAGCAACTTTAGCCAATCTAATAAGAGGCTTGATATCACAAGGAATTACAAGCCTAGGATCCAAAAATTCACTCATCTTCATCTCTTTAATTAAGGGTAAAGCCCATTTAACAATTAACCCATCCTCACTCATTCTCCCACTCAAAATCTCCAACAGAACAACCCCAAATCCATACACATCACTTTCCTTAGAAGCACCCTTTTTGTCAACCCAATACTCCTCATCAACATACCCCACAAGGCCTTGCCTCTCTTCGGGTGCTAAAAAAGATAGCCCAAAGTCACAAACCCTAGCACAAAATTTCACATCTATTAGTACATTTGATGGCTTGACACAACCATGCACTATAGGTGGCGCCACCACTTCATGCAAGTACTCTAGCCCTCGAGCCACCCCGGCCGCCACCCTCAATCGCTGCGCCCAATCCAACAATGACCCAACGCCGTTGTAATGTTGATGCAAATAGAATTCCAAGCTCATCATGCCCACAAACTCCATCACTATAATCCTCTCGCCGGGACCCTGTGAAAACCCTAATATAGGCACTATATGGGAATTATGAGCTAAAGATAGCCATTTTACTACCGACGAAAACCCAAAACCTGCATTACTCAAAACAAGGCGAGAGTGGATCCTCTTCACAGCTACCAATTCTCCAGTACTTGGCATCACGGCAGCGTATATGATCCCGAGCCGGCCCTTTCCAATGATTCGCCGGTTGTTAAAGCCATCGGTAGCAGCGTCGATATCCATTAACGTGTACGGTAAAGCACAATGCTTCACAGGAGGACTATCTTCCACATTTTCATTCTTCTGATCTGCGTCCTTCTTCTTCCCCTTCCATAAGATGAACAGAAGCATGCCGAAAAAGAAGATCGATAACGAAAGAACAGCCAAAACTACGTCGTAAGTGATATTCCCATCGTAAACCATGTTAGAGAGCTTTCTCAATGCTTGAGAGAGGATTTTTTTTTTTTTTTATGAGGAGAAAGTTTGGCCGGCTAACAAAAAGGTGGGAGGGGAAATTGGCTTATATAGGAGAGAGAGAGAATGAAAGAGAAAGGGGAGAGAAAAAAAGAGTATCTTATTTTACGTATAGAATGTGTACTCGTTGAAAATTAGGGTAAATTGGTGAGAAAATTGGAAATCTAGGCATTAGGTTTAGTTTATGGAGGTTGGTCCGTCTACGGTTGGCTGCCACTTTAATTATATTTGAAAATGGAGAAAGTTCATGGAACATGCTTGTGGGCATAAGTCAAACGAAAGCCAATGGTAGCCCAACATATGTTCTTGAATATATGGCATATACTCCCTCCCTCCGTTCCTAAATTAAATTTCTAAATTAACTCTATTATAAATGTTACAAAATAAGTGTTAAATTAATTTTGCTAAAAATAAGTGTCTATTTTTAGTTATTTACTAAAATTAATGAAGTTAAATTAATTTTGCAATCATTAATTAGAATATGTACACATTAACGTTATCCATGCATGCATGTATGGTGCAGCAATGCAAGTGAACAATGAGCTATGAGAGTTAACCAAGTTAAATTTAGTACTCTTTTCATCCCAAAATGAATATCTACTTTTATTACTCACCACAAAATATTCCGAAACGGATACGAAAGCAAGTTAAGGAACTAAAGCTAAGTGCCAAAATTTGCAGTTAAAACAACCCAATACCTTCCCATCAACCTCAACCACAATAATTATCATTTATCATGAACATTGTTAATTTCCAAATCCAGGTAACACTATTGGGACTTATAGGGTATGTTTAGCATCATAATTTAGTAGCTCGATTTTAGATTTTGAATTTCTATTTTGTAATAATTGAAAAAAATTTATAAAAAGACGGCTGATGCGGCCTAAAAGAGAGAGAGAGAGAGAGAGAGAGAGAGAGAGAGAGAATGTCCAAAATTAGAAAATAAATGTCACAAGTTTGAATAGAGAACAGACCCATAAACCATAATCTTGAATCGTTCGTAAGGATAATGTATTTGCGTCAAAGAATAAGGAAAAACTCGAATAGAAATATAGAATATATCAAATTGTTGGATGATTATCTTATATTCTACGTCTTTCTATCTAATCGCTGCAAATTATCTAGGCTTGAGTGTTAACGGGCTTGGGCCTTATGGAGTAAGGCAAGATTTTACTCATTAGAGTTCTCATCTTTAGTCTTCGCCTAGGCCCTAGGGGTTGCATGTGACTCTTTAGGCTTAAATATTAAGGGATCTTGGGCTTATCTTTTTTGGCTTTTTTACTTTTATGTAATTGGTATTTTTGGGTGTGCTTACGGCCCGCTTACCATCTGTCATATAGCTATTGATTGTTGGGTAAAATTCGGGTCGGTCCCCTTTAGACAATTTTTAATGGCTAAAGTTTATCATAATTGTTTTCAATCGGAAAATAATATTTTTTTTGCGAAATATCATCTATTTTCTTTAAAAACACGGAACAATGCATGTTATGCATCGCAAAAATAAAAAACGATGCATCGCAACACAACACGATGCACAAATTACCTTTTTTCACTTGTGATACACAACTTTCTAACACGTATGATGCGATACATGTACGCCTTACATCGGCTGTCAGATCATAAAAATAAATTAACTCTTTTCACTTTAAAAACACAACAATCTTCACTTCAAACGGAGTAAAAAATCTTAAAGCCATTCGAAAATTTTGCAAAAATTTTTTAAAACATTATAATATTCTATTGGTTATATTCCAAATAGTTGTTGCATTGTCATTCAGATACATCCTCAACCTCCAACAAGTTTCTATGATGTTTTACGATGCCTAAATATCTGGTTAGTATCGCTGAATACATTTTAGTGTTTCAAAAAACAGAGTAAAAATGTCCTGAATAGCGTTAGTACCAACAACGTCCATCCGATGCACAAACATTTTTTCAACAAATCAAAAGGTTGTGTAACATCTACTTCTTACGGTTGGTCAATCGAGTCACACATATCTTTTAACGAAATTTTCACAAAAAAGTTTGGATTCGGGATTTTATATGATTTCATGTACATAATATATTTTAGGGATAATTATGTTTTTGACCAACGTACTATGGTCGGGGAGCAAAATTGACAATCGTACTCTCAAAGATCCACTTTTGCCCTATGTACATGCATAAGTTGGAAACAATTGACACACCCATTATCTGCTCATCCAAAAACTTAATGGCCGTTTGACGTGGAAATGGTTTTTGTGTTAAATCTCCACCGTGACAGCCAAGTGGATATTTAGTGAAGTCCGAAAGTAAAATGGTGAAAAAATTAGTGTACGTTAAGGCTCTCTCATCAATCATTTTTTGTCTATCGGTTTTGAGCTCTAACAGCATGCCTGGGTTTATGAATTGAAAAATAAGATCACATGCATCAAGCATGATCTTCTTACCGTTATAAATATCCACTTGGCTGCCACGGTGGAGATTTAACACAAAAACTATTTTCACGTCAGACGGCCATCAACTTTTTGGATGGGTATATAACGGCTGTATCAATTGTTTCCAACTTATGCAAGTACATATGGCAAAAGTGGGTCTTTGAGCGTACGATTGTGAATTCTGCTCCCCGATCATAGTACGTTGGTCAAAAACATAACTATTCCTACATTTTATAAAATGTACTTTTTGTTTAGCACTTCCTGAATAGAATGAAATATGTATACAAACATTACATTTTTTGTGTTATTTCTCTCTTTTTATGAATCTGTGCTGATAAACATTGTGTAATTTCTATCTTTTTTGAAATTACGTTTGCGATACACACGTTTTGTGCATCACGATGCATAAAATTATACAGTAAAATTACTATTTTTGTGCATTACGATGCACAACATTTATTCCTGATGCACAACTTTTATTCGTTTTAAACTTAACAAAGATTTGTGCATCGTTTAAAAACTCTTTCTGGTACAAAACTCTTTTAGTGTAAAAGTGACACTTTTAAGGTCAAACGTGATACCGTCTTATACAAGTTTACGTTGGATTCATATTAAAATCCTCTGTTATAATCTTAATAATGTTTTTTCAGATACGCGGGGTGCGCTCGATCTATTTTAATAGGTTTGTAACACAAATTACTTTTCATTCTGCTTGTTTTGTGAACCTTGTTTACGTCAACTTTAATTTCACATTTGTGTTGATAGCTTTTGCAGTTCTGCTGCTTACTACGCATATTTGGCTGCATTTAAGGATCAGAGATAATGTAAAGGATGTCATGTTCTATTGCTAAGTAGAAAGTTTGATCCAACTTTGGTGTTGGTTGTATATTGGGATAGTTTTGAAAAACTAATCGTTAGCTCTGTCAGCGGTGGGAGTAGTGTTAAATCTTTTTCCATTGCACATGTTAAGGGAATGCACTCCTTTGACTAATATTAGAGATGAATTGTATTCTTGATAACTTTTGTAATAACAAAATGAATTAATAAAAATTAAAATTATTATAGTTGACGATGCATCAAACAACACTTCAAGATGCACATATTATACTGAAAATAATATTCTTATAATTGACGATGCACAAAATTATATTTGACGATGCACATTTCTTAACACAAATTATACTGAAAAGACACTGTTATAATTGACGATGCACAATTTACACTTAAAAAAATACTTCACGATGCACATATTATACTGAAATAATACTATTATAATTGACGATGCACAAAATTATACTTGACGATGCACATTTCTTAATACAATTTATACTGAAATAGTACTGTTATAATTGACGATGCACAAAATTACATTAATGATGCAATTTCTTAACACAAATTATATTGAAATAATACTATTATAATTAACGATGCACAAAATTATAATTGACGATGCACATTTCTTAACACAAATTCACAAAAAAATATTGACGATGCACGTTTTATACTGACGATGCACATTTCTTAACACAAAAATTACAAAATATATTGACGATGCACAAAATCGCACACATGATGATGCACAATTTACACTTTAAAACGTCATTTATTGTTACGGGGACATGTTTGGAACAAAAAGTCAATTTATCAGGACTTAAGCGGTTGAAAATAATTATAGTGGACTTAAGCAGTTGTAAATTATCTAAATGAGACCCGCCCACAATTTTTCCTCGATTGTTCCAAGTTGTTTTAGGGATTTGTCCGTAATTGTGGTGGTGAAATATTGAGGAGTAATTTTCCCGAGAGAAAAGATGGCGCGAGGAAAGACTCCTATATTGGTTAGCCATCTACGGGCCTCTTCGATTTCCAGTAAGAAACCAAATTGAGCTTTGAGAGTTGGGCATAATCTCTCTGCACATCATTGCTTCTTATATAAAAGAAAATCAAAGCTTGCCCTAATTTTGAATTTGAGAGAGGAAAGTTTGAAATTGAAAATGAACCTAAAATTGGGGGGAGAGTAATTAGGGTCAGTAATGGCTACCTGCATCTCTTATCAAGGAATAAATGTAAAGAATGACAATGAAACTTGACAGTATATAATGCATTTTGTTCAAATTCAAAATTAGGGCAAGCTTGCAACTTGGGAAATAAAGTAGGGTAAGTGTGTCCCAAGCCCTGGTCCAGAACTCAGAGTCAGTTACTGGGCCCATAATCAAGATGTAAACCCTAATATTTGGGTAAGAATAAATATTGGTAACTCGACTTTTTATGCGCCTCAAGTTTCTGGAGAAAATAAAAAAAAATTAGAAAATTGTTGGCCGGTCCACTTTTTTAAACTTTTTTTCTCTCCAGTTTACTTATTTTTTTTAACCGCTAAAAGACACTTTGAAAATTTTCTTTCTAAAATGCCCTTAACAACGTCATTGCTTCAGATTTGAGGTTCGAATTGATGTATAAATAATTTCATGTTGTTAATATAATCTTCCCTCATGTTTGGGGATCAATTTCCATGTATAGAACACGAATTTGATCACAATTTGATCAAATTCAAATTTTTTGAGTTCGTCCCCTTTTTCTATGTTCTTGGGCTGTTTTGGCCACTTTAATCTATATTTTAAGCTTCGATTTTGTTTAAAATCAATCTCATATTGTTATCCTAACTTAGTACTACATTTGTGCACAATTTTTCTACCAAAAAAAAAAAATACTATTTTCGAGATCCAAATCGAGCTTGGCAGTGTGTTGTCCGAAAACAGAGGGAGATGTTCTTGGACTGATTTTGCGACTTTAATCAATGATTTGAGTTTGAATTTTGTATAATATCAATATCATACTGTTATAAGAAGTCAATTCCATGTGTTGTGTGTAAATTTCCAAATCAAAAATAATTATTTTGATCGATTTTGATATTATATTAAATTGGGTATCAGGATGCCTTAAATTGGGTATCGGGATGCCTTTAATTTGCCAATCGCAGTATGCTGGGCAACGTAACGAGGATCGACCTGTAAACGAAAATCAAGTCCCCTTCAGCGATTGAAATTCTCCTAGCCTTGAGGCCCTTATCCCTAATGCAGAAATAAGGTTACTCATCGCGATGCCTTGGTTGCTCATCGCGATGTCTTGGTTATTCATCGCGATACATTGGTTACTCATCGCGATTCCTTTGTTACTCATTGCAATGCCTTGGTTGCTCATCGCGATGCCTTTGTTGCTAATCGCGATGTCTTGGTTGCTCATTGCGATGTCTTGGTACTCATCGCGATGCCTTTGTTGCTCATCGCGATAATTAACCCACGTGATGCTTTGAATTACTCATCGCAATGCCTTGGGTTACTAATGCGCGCGTGTTTTTCTTTCATTAATGGCATAATTATTTTTTTGTCCCAAAAATGTTTTTTTTTTCAATTTTAAAAAAAATATAAGTAGACTGGAGCGATTACAAATGTTGAAAAAGGGACCGAACTGGAATTCACCCTAAAAAAAAAAAAAAAAAATTGCCATCATCTTCCATAATCAGACAAAAAGAAAGGAAACGGCAACTTATTATTAGTGATGATGAAAAGTGAAAAATAAAAGAAATGTCTCAAAAAAAAAATGGAATAGAGAAATGTTTAGTACAAAGTTCCTTTTAGAAGAAAATTGAAGTTAATTTCTACCCTAAAAAATAAAAACAATGACAAAGATAATGTTTACAAAATAATAAGCCTAATAGGACTTGCTTACAAAAAATTTGTACATATTTAACCCTAATCACATACTCAAAATTTGTACGCATGGCGCACACATGTACCTAATGGCTTATGACCGAATGAGAAGAACCTCTCAATTTTCTCACTTTTGGCTTTTGAGGAGAAAATCTCGATACATTAATGGGCTTCATCTAATGATTCAAAAGAAATTTACACTACCAATAAATTCAAAAATCTTTCAACGATTTTGCGTCAAATCAGCAGAATTCAAAACTTACTAATTCCTGGCCACTAGGTTATTTTTATCAACAGATCGAGGGCGTTGAATAAATATAATTAAGAAAATGAGAGATTCTACACCATGACACGTCTATGGGTATCCTTTTCTAATACTCTCTCAGTTTTTAAATTATTATTATATTTGACTTTTTTTTTTGTCAAACAGAATATTTTTCAAAAATTTATTTTTTTTAAAATCATATAACACGTGATATCACGTGTAGAAAATTTAAAGTATTATAAATTATGTATTTGAAGATTTTGAAAAAAATAAGAAAATATACGTTAAATTAACATTCAAAAAAACATCTTGGTTGAAAAAAAAAATAATAATAAGTCTTTTGACTGGACCATTATTTAGGAAAGAAGGGAGTAAAACGCATCGAAATTTGTGTACTAGACATGTTTGGTCAGCCAGCCATTTCATGTATGTGGTTATGGTTAAAGATTGCCATCACCAAGAGAGACCCTACCCTGCGCACTTATAATCTCACCTTGCAACTGCAAATTCGATGCAGAAAACTGTGATTTTTTTATCTCAAAAGCCCTCAATCTCACACGTCTACTCTCATTAATTTACTGTAAGGAGCAAAGTCGATGCTGTAAAATTTCACAGAGCAGTGAGTAGTCAAAAGAATATCAAGTAACTGAGCCAACCCGTTGGGTTAGAAACAGTAGTACAATCCCTAGTCATTACCATTAAAGGCAGGAGTTAGGTTCCAAAAACTATCTTACAAGTATTTTGAATAGTTGAAAATATAGCACATTATTAGCAACGGCCAGAGAAATCACCCATCATTCCATCAATACACACAATACACAATTTTGTACTCTGTACTCTCTCAACTACATTGGGTTAATTCTAACCATCTTTTAAAAGTTGTTGGTAGTTTTATTGCCCATTTTCCTAGACATGCTCAAACGGTTCGGAACCGGCGGTTCGAACCGGAACCGAACCGTCAAAAAAATTGCATAAACCGGAACCGTGAGGAATCGGAACCGTCCCTAAACCAGAACCGCCGGTTACACGGTTCGGTTTTGGTTTCGGTTTTCAATTTCTCAAAACCGTGAACCGCCGGTTTGGAACCGGAAAAAATCGCCAAAATTTAAATTTTATATTTTAAAATTGCCTTGTTTACTCTATAATTTCAAAGATGAAAAGTTTACAAAATTTCAAAAATTCAAAAAATGCTTTGTACAAAGTTTTAAGATAAAATTTTTTTAAAAAAATTTATAAGAAAATATTAAAAAAATAATTAAAAATTACGGTTTGGAACCGGAACCGGAACCAGCTTAGCCGGTTCAGAACCGTAACCGTGATTTGTCGGTTCGATTACAGTTTGTTGTCTGACAATTTTTGAAACCGACGGTTCGAACCATTTAGACATGTCTACATTTTTCTCCTTACTAGTTAGGGTTGTTTGCGTCGTTATACTCGGCCTATTCATTTAGTAACCCGCCTCTCAGTAGCAAGCTACAAGAATCGAATCTAAATAGATAGTTTGGAGAGCATACCAGGCTGCCAATCGAATTGACTCTTTTTGTTATGTTACTTTTCAAGTAACGAAGTGATTGGATACTAATCTCTCTTCATTCTCATTGAAGGAATTTTAAGTAAACTCTTACTTGAAAAGTGTATTGTAGGATAAGGGTGCTTTAATAGTTCTCAGGATCTGAATTAAACTTGAGTTCCATCATTTAAAAATATATATATATATATATATTTAAAATAAGAAACCAAACTCCATGTATGAATTTGAAAATTGACAAAAACAAACCATATGAACATGATTCGAAAGGAAACAGCCAAACAGGGGACTTATAAAAAAGCATCTTGAACTTTGTAGAGACCAACGCTGGAAGTTAATTGTTTATAATGTACAAATAACCCCCAGCATTTTTCTAGTAAATCCTCCCGCCAACCCAATCCCACCAACAATGTTTAGACTTTCCCCCTGTGTTGCTTTACCCCATCAAAAAACTAAGGCCAAACTGGGAATAAGCAAGCATTGACAAGTTAGATGATGAACAAGAAAGCAGAGCCTCCTCTTTGCTTCTTCGGTCATTAATTCTATAAATTTGTATAAAGAGATCCTTCTTAAGCAACACTTCCATGATCCGAGGCATCTTCATAATAATATGGTGTCAATTTCCCATCCTTGACCATCTTCAACTGATTTTCCGGGCCTATCTCTTGCAACATTTTCACAACTCTTCTCATTGAGGGGCGGTTGATAGGGAGGGGGCTGGTGCAGAGTAGCCCAATATTGAGGACTTTGCATATCTCCTCTTTGAAACATGAATCGAGCTTTGGGTCAAGTACATGATCTAGCCCTTTCTGGTCCAACGTCGTGCACACCCACTTTACCAAATCTTTTTCCCCAAACTCGGGATCAACTGGGAGCTTCCCAGTGACCAACTCAAGAATAACTACACCAAAGCTGTATGTATCACTCTTCTCATTCACCCGCAGTGTGTATGCATATTCTACAAAACGAATACAATTTTCTTCATTATTGAGCTAAAAGCAAGAAATGAAGAAATGGAATGAAATGATAAATATACAAATTCACACACGAACCTGGAGCAATGTAACCACATGAACCTGCAATGACAGACATTGATTTAGTACCCTTCCCATTTGCATCAACGGCCTTGGCTACTCCAAAGTCAGCCACTCGTGCTCCAAACTCACCATCCAACAAAATGTTATTCGATTTCACATCTCTGTGCACAATAGGAGGCACGCAGTCATGGTGCAAATAAGAAAGCCCCTCTGCAGCATCCATGGCAATCTTGAACCTTATAGGCCAGTCAAGCAAACCACTTTTGCTACTATGAAGCAAATCCCCCAAGCTACCATTAGGCATATACTCATAAACCAAAAGCTTGCAATCCCTTGTTGTACAACAACACCACAGTCTCACAATATTCTTATGCCTAATCTTTCCCAAAGTCTCAACCTCTGCTTCAAATCCATCATCTTGAACCGAATTCTTCTCGAGATCGTCAGTCTCATCAGCCATTTTCGATCCTCCCCAAAGCTTTTTCACTGCAACAGCTTCACCATTGCTCAAGACCACCTTGTATACTTTCCCAGATGATCCACTTCCAATGACGTTATCTTCATCGAGAGAACCCAAAATCTCATATTCGCTGAAACCCAATTTATGAAACGACATCAATGTCCACTTTGACTTATCAATAGCTCTTTTTGTCTCCTTAAAATTCCTATACCTCCAGTAGAACCAAGCAACACCAACAATAAAAACTAACCCAGCAAGAAGAAATATCGACCTGAGTACCCAAACATAACCCAAGTTCCTAACCACACCTCTACTATCACACAAACCATCTATATCACCACACAGTCCAGGATTACCCAAAAAACTACCCACATAAAATTTCTTAGCATACATTGCAGGAATATCACCTGATAATTGATTATTGGACAAATTGAACTGATTAAGCTTCAAATTCTGTAACCCAATAGGAATCTTACCAGAAAAATGATTCCCAGACAAATCAAGGTAATTCAGTACAGACAACTCCCCAATTTTTTCAGGAATATTTCCCGAAAACTCGTTATCAGCAAGATTCAGCTCATTTAGCTTCCTCCAAGACTGAATTTCACTAGGAAGCTCACCAGATAACACATTACTGTGAAGATCAAGCCTTCCCAACTGTACAAGATTAACAATACCCGCTGGCAGAGAACCCGTAAATTGGTTATTGCCGCCCGAAAACTCTACCAAATTCTCCAACCATCCGATCTCATTGGGCAAGGTACCCGAAAAATTGTTCTTAGCTATAATCAAAGCTGACAAATTGCCCGCCCCAGCAATAGTTTTAGCTATTTTGCCAGAAAAGGAGTTTCCAATGAGCTCAAGTAAAGATACATTGGGCAATCCCCAAAATCCGGCGGGAACTTCGCCGGTAAGCTGGTTGTACCCTAAACGGACACGTGTCAAGCTCCTACATTCACTCAAACTCGCCGGGATTTCACCAGAAAATGAGTTGTGTATCATCATAATCTCCTCCAATGATCCTTTTTCGCACAAATTAGCGGGAATTTCACCGGAAAATAAGTTGCTAGAAACATCCATCCACAACAAAGGGGAATTTTTGCCAAGATCTTTCGGCAAAGTTCCAGTGAGTCGGTTATCAAACAACCTTAATTCGTACAAGTTAGGCGATTTTGCAATTATTTCAGGCAAATTACCGTTAAGTTGATTTTCGTAGAGGTTGAGCGATTCAAGCGGCAACGAACACAACTCGTCCGGAATCGTCCCCTTCAACTCGTTCATCGACGCGTCTAGCAACCGCAGAGCCGTCATTTTCGACCATCCAGTACGTGGCAGCTCACCAGTCAAGGAATTGTTGTAAAGCTCAATCTGAACGACGTTGGACAACTCAGTGAGCGAACTCGGTATGGGGCCGTTTAAATTGTTGACAGCTAGGTCCAGATCGACGAGTTTACCGAGTCGACCAAGCGAGTCGGGAATCGGGCCCAAGAGGTTACAGTCGGTGAGCCACAATACCTCGAGGTTCGCGAGGTTCCCGAAGGTCGCAGGGATCCGACCCGGGGAAAACGGGTTGTAGGAAAGATTCAACTGTTTTAGGGACGATATGTTGCCTAGAGATTCCGGTATTGTTCCATCAAGAAGGTTTTCAACGAGGGAGATTACCTCGAGTTGCCGGAACGAGCCAAAGCTGGTCGGAATGTTACCGGAGAAATTGTTTCCGGTCAAATCAAGGTATTTCAAACTGGGGAGGTCGGATAAAGTGTGGGGGAGAGTGCCGGTAAGCAAGTTCTGTCCCAAATCGAGGTGCTCCAGCTTCTTACATGTGGACAGATCTTCAGGCAGTGTGGAGTTAACTGAATTGTTGTAGAGAGAAATAAATGTCAGGTCCCGGAGGCGGCAGAGCAACGAGGGAAAAGGTCCAGCGATGTTGGCATTGGAGAGGTCAACTGAGTTAACCAAGCGAGTAGCCGAGTCACAGGTGACACCATACCAGTTACAGGGAGTATCGTCGCGGTCGTTCCAGTTGTTGAAAACGCCATCTGGATCATCAAATCCAAGCTTGACCCGTTGTAAATAGAGACCCTCTTGGTTCAAAGAGAAAGCAAAAGGTGAGAGAAAGCAGAGAAGAAGAAGGAGAGGAACCAACATTGTTGTTTAAGATGTTGTTTAGAAAATTGGGATGAACAACAAGCTGAATCTAAACTCTGAACTGAGAAATGAAATCCTAATTGGGTCTGTAAATTGAAGAAGACGAAATTTTTTTGTGTTTCCCCAGGAAGTGAGGGAAAAAGTTAAAATTTAAAACGAATATAAATATTTGAAGAGGGTAATGTTGGAGTATATATATCTATAGAGATATAGATAAAGAGGGTGTGTATGTATATGGAGAGAGAGAGAGAGAGAGAGAGAGAGAGAGAGAGTGGTCCTAGAGAGAGAAGCAGGATTCACGAGGGTGTTAATTAGTACGAGCAGGAGTGCTGATTTAAGGAAGCTTTTTGGTCAATTTTTGTGTTGAAGATTTTGAGTGGGGGTTTTTTTTTAGAGAGAGAGAGAGAGAGAGAGGGGAGAGATTTGGGGTACTGGAGTACGCATAAAATGGTACCATTACTGGTGTTACTGCCTTACTGGGGGTGGTGCAGCCGACAAAGATGAGTTCTCAAGGCAGTACTGTGACGGAGGACTTTGTCATTGGTAAAATTGAATCTATTTTTAAATATTTTTTATTTTTGATTTTAAGGTGGCGGGGGTCTGGAGAGAGGACATCAAAAGAAAGCCATGTGTCATTTTCTAGCTTGCTTTATTCCGTTTGGAGTAAATCTTGGACAAGCTTGGTAAACTATTTTGGGCTGTTTGGATAATGGTTTGTTTTTGATTTGTACAGTAATTTTTTTGTGTGTGTGATTTTAAAATAATTTAATTAAAATGTAAGAAATGAAAAGAAATATATTGGGGTTAAGAAAAGAAAAGGCAAAAATTTGGCAAAAACACATAATCAGACCACTGTACTTTGGAAAATCTTGTAATTAGGCCACTGATTGTTTGAAAATATTATTTGGGTCACTGTAATTCAGTTGTCTTGAAAGCGAGCCCACCAGTACCTTAATTTTAAATAAAATTCATATTTTATTCATGTCTTCATTAAGGGAGATGAGGATAAAAACAGGGATAAAATAGAAATTTCATTTAAAATTAACGTCCTGGTGGGCTCGCTTGCAAGATAACTGAAAGACAGTGGCTCAAATAACATTTTCAAACAATCAGTAGCTGAATTACAACCTTCCCCAGAGTATAGTGGTCCGATTGAATGTTTTGCCTAAAAATTAAGAGAGAAAAAAATTAGGAAACACAAAAACAATCATAAATACAAGTCGGACAATATTCTTTCAGTTTTCAAGTTATAAATACTAGAATTTGGAACGAAATTGTGTTTGTGTCAACCTAAAGATAAGCAATTTGGCTCTGCTCATTACGTTTAGAGCTGAGCTAATATCGAGCCAATCTCGAGTTATGTCAGGAAAACATTTTCTAAAATACAGTGATCCGATTCTGGTTGAGAATTATGAAGTAGAGTAGACTAGAGTACCCATTTCACCCTTAAGTTTAAACCTCCCCAAATTCTAACCCATCTTTTAGACGTCTTCCCCTCTCTTTGGAAGTGTGTGATTTTCGCTATACTTTGGTTATATCGAATTTGAAATTTGATACCTTTATGTCATTTGTTTTAAGTTTTCGAACAGTTAACTCCTTTTTTAGGTAATATTTCTTTAAAAAATAAAATGTCTAACCAAACCTTTTAATTAGCTTTTACTCCATAACACTATTAAGGTAATGGATAAGTTGGGTTTTTATTTTTTGTTTTTATTTTTTTATTTTGGTGGGTTTTTATTTTTTATTTAGACCTGTCTTTCAAATGGAAGATATAGTTAACTAAAGCACCTAATACACTCTACAGCTTGCTTCCAACAACACATACGTCGAGAAGGGAATGCGTATGCAGATTTTCTAGCTAACAAAAGATCAAATTAAAATCTGGTGTAGCTATAGACAGTCCCCCTCGACGAACTTAAGCCAATGATGTACATACACTCATGGCGTATGAGTATCTTTTTTTCGGGAATCGATAGTTTGTCTTAACATAATTGTTGTTTTTAGCAATTTGTATACAGATTAAGGAATCTTTTAAAAAGACTAATCCACCTATTTAAGTTCAATTACTTTTGGTAAGTTAATTTTGACAAATTATGGGCAAATGATTCTTAAAATCTTATAACGGCAATTTTTTTAGAACAAAAAATTTTTGCTATAACTATAATTATTTTAGGACGGATGTAGTAATAATTGACGTAAAAAAATAAGTACGATAGAGAAGAAAGTAAAACACAAGGAAAAGAAAAAAAAAATACTAAAACCACGCAGATGAACTTCGCCAATATATTTGTGGTAAAACATCCCAATACTTTTTCTTTTAGATATTCTCTTTTATATTTCTTTTGTTCCAATAAAAAAGATCACTTTCCATTTTTAAAAATTAACATGTGACCAAATCATTTAACATACTTTACTTTATATTTTTGGAAATAAAATATCATTCACTAAAAATTATATTAAGAATATTATGAATTACAACTTATATGACTTTGACCAAAAAAATTCAAAAGTGTATTCTTTGATTCCGAATGGAGAGAGTGAATATTTTCTCAATATGTTAAAGTTTAAAGAAAATAGGTTGTTGTTGTATCATATAAAACAACTATATGTTAAGTTGATATTTATTTTAATAACTATCTACTACTCTTATTAAATAAATGCAACTTGAATCAGTTAATATGGTCACATGATCTTATTGTGTCCTTTTTTCTGCCAAGAATACATATCTTCAACTAATCCTTTTGTCACCATGTGTTGTTCTTCACTCCAAAGGCATTCCCTGAGAAAATTTAGAACAGATTTCTTATGGCTTTCTCCATCAGTGACGAAAGTTATTCTTAGCTACTAGGAAAACAAGTTGGCAACATACTAAGAATCTATCTGAGCTAATAGAAGGAGGCTCCTACTTCTGTTTTAGTGGATTTGGTGAGATTTTTGTTTTAACAATATTGTAAGATCATCAAATATATGACAAAGGCAATCAACTTTGAAAATATCAACATCACGATGTATCGATTTTGCTACAATCCGTTAATGTGATGTGTAATACTAATCACTTTGTAACGAAATTTTATTTTTATGAGACATCCCATGTACGACCCGAAAAAACGATCATCACGTGGATAAAAACTTGTACCTAATTAATTATGTTTGTATATATTTTTTACAATGAAACCAAAATTGGATTCAAAGAAATCAAATAACATGATGTAATAATCAACTATTCTTGAATTACAAAGGTGTGCAAACTTGATCGTCACTTTCGTTAACATGTCATAAAATGTTTGTGTGTACTCAATTACCCACTCGTTAAAGAAAAAAAAAATCTATTTATGGAAGTTTTAACGAAATTTACAATATTTTATTTTTTCAATACTACTAGAAACATGAGTTTATCGAAGAAGAGTTTGCTTTATTTGTATGTAATCATAAATTTAAGTCTCATAGGAAGCGTATAGTGGAGGATTAAAAAAGAAGAGTGATTAACTTTGATCTTATATTTTTACGTGCATCAAAAAATTATTCTAAACTATTCAAGAAAAATACTTCTAATTAACGCTTTTATGAGCATAATCCATCAATCCGATATTTACTCGAAATGCATACCATCACTGAGTTTTTGTGTGAAGCAATATATTTAATTAGCGGGATGTTCGGTTTTCGACCCTCACCAAGTACAAATTTTCTAGACTCAGTACCGGGAGCGAGAATTAATTTTGGATCCAATGTGATTTAAGGATACCTCATAAATTAATTTCAGACTCAATGTAAAGAAAAAAAAAAGTGAAAATTACAGGCCGGTACACTTTGATAGATTTTCAACCGCTTTATTACCCTATATTTTTTTCAAACCAGGCTAGCAAAAGATACTTTTGGCATCGTGATGCATTAATTTGGAATCGCAGTGCACAAAAGTGTCTTTTGCCGATTTTTAAAAATATATATACCAAATTTTTCCCAAAAAAAAATTTTAAAAATGCTTCTACAAAAACTTTCAGACGTTACGATCCTCCATTAGTTCATTGTAACTCTGGAATAAGGCCAAAAGAACTAGAGAAAAGTAGAAATTCTTAGGTAGGAATGAGATCTATAATAACATGATAAAAGAAGCAGCAGTTGTATAGTTAGCAATCAGAGTCAAAAAGAGAGCAGTGAAAGCAACTGCCCCACACTTATATATAGGAATGTCAAGGCAAATGGATATACTTAAATAAAATTTTTATTTTTAAATTTACTATTATTCCGCATATTTAACTCATTCCCGAATTAATTTCTACTCTCATATCTATTTTTCATAGATAATTTGGGAATGTCCAAGGAGGATTGTGTAAGTTTTGTCCAACTATTATTAAACATCTAACAAGAAATAGATAATATTTTTATTTATGTAACATCATCTAACGATATATATATATATATATTAAACATTATGATAAAGGAAAAAATTACTCCCTTCATTCCTAAATAAGTGTCATCTTATGATTTTTAAAGTCAAATGAAAATTTAAGAACCCGTTTGGTGTAGCGTTTTTAAAACGCAGTGTTTTTAAAACGCGATTTTTTTCTTTATAAATGCGTTTGGGATATTATGTTAAAACGCAGCTTTTTATTCCCTACTGTGTTTTAAAATCTGCGTTTTGGGAAAAAGCTAAGAATTCCAGCGTTTTAAAACGCAGTTGCGTTTTCAAAACGCTGCTTTTTCTACCGCAACATTGAAACGCTAAGAGCCCGTTTGGTACAGCGTTTACAAAACGCAGCGTTTTAAAAACGCAGCGTTTTAAAAAACGCAGTGTTTTAAAAACGGAGGTCTTTCCTTATAAATACGTTTGGGATATCACTTCAATACGCAGCTTTTTTTCCTAGGAGCGTTTTAAAACCTGCGTTTTGGGAAAAAGCTGGGAATTTCAACGTTTTAAAACGCAGCTGCGTTTTGAAAACGCTGCGTTTTCTGCCGCAGTATTAAAACACATTTTTTGCAAATAAGCTGCGTTTTATCCCTGCGTTTTGGCCAAAACGCTCGACCAAACGGGCTCTAAGTTAAGGAATAAGTTGTGTTTTAACCCTGCGTTTTGGCCAAAACGCACGAACAAACGGGCTCTAAGATGTATTTTTTTTAATTTCTTCAAAACCATAAAACATGTAATTTATATTAGAAAAAGTATACTGATCACGTATTTTATGATTTTAAAAAAATAAAAATATGTAAGTCAAATTTTTATTTAAAATATAATTAGTTTGATTTTAAAAAGTTATAACATGACAGAAATTTAGGAATGAAGGTAGTACTTTTTGAAATGAACATAATGTAGTTTTCATTATAGAAGGTTTTTTTTTTTTCAAGTCATCTTATACCGTTGAATGAGTCTCATTAACACGTTGACGCAAATCTAACGGTGGACTTGCCAGACTGTCAGTATTCCAACAGGGAAGGTTGGGCTCCCACTAATTCCACCTAGGTGAATTCCGATAGGAGAGGAACTTGGGAAGACCTCAAGTAGAAATGTAGTAGGAGTAAATGCAAGAAGATTTAAGTTGGCAATTGGTTGGTTGACTTGATGGAGTCTGCCTAGCAAGGCAGGATTGAGACCGGCAGCGAAAATCGGTTGACTTGAGAGTGCCACTAATGTGATGTCAAAATAGGCTGCTAGGCAGGCGGATGGGCACACCATTTCATTCCTTCTCTTTTTAAACAAGCTGTCCATTGCCTACTCTGCATTTTACTTACAGCACCCCTTTTCTTTACTTTCGCAAACTATTGAACCATTTTCCTCCATTATACCTAGCCATCTATGATCACTAATGGAGTTTGACCTAAGTGAAATGGACTTTGGTCGTGTAAACTATAAGTCTCGAGTTCATTCGTGCCTTTATATGTGCAAAAAAAAACTTTCTTTGGAAATGTACATGCTTCTATATTGTAGCTCAAACATTAATTTTAGATTTTTAAGCCTGAAGATACCTTGAAAAATCAAAAAAAAAAAATTTACTCTAAGGCGCATCGTCATTCACTTGGATTCGGAGTATATAGATAAAAATTATAAAAATAATGTTAGGGCACAAAACAGTTACTGTATAGATTTTGTTGCCGGTTATTCATTGGCTACATAATTTGTAAGCCCCGTCGCTAAATAAAGGATCCACCAGTTGACAACAAACAATGGAACTCTGAGTCAATATTTTATGACTTTTTTTTTTTTTGGATCATTATTAATATAGATAAAAGAGAATGTTATAAGGAATTTCAAGATTTTTTCCTACCTTTATATCCAAAAACCTGCATAACAGCTCTATTTAATTGCAACTAGGAAAAATTGCAGGCCGGTATTTTTTGTGGAATATTCAACCGCTTAAGTTCATTATATTTGTTTTCATTCACTTAAGTCTCTTTTAAGTGATAGATTGACTATTTGTTCCAAAATTGCCCCTGTATCAACATATGACGCTTTTTTAAGTGTACTTGTGCATCGTCATTTGTGTTTAAATGTGCATCGTCAATATATTTTGTGATTTTGTCTTAAGAAATGAGCATTGTGTGCATCATCAGTATAAAAAGTGCATCGTTAATTTTTTTTTTGTATTTTTTGTATAAGAAATGTGCATCGTTGAGTATAATTTTGTGCATCGTCAAGTATAACAGTAATATTTTTAGTTTTTTTGTGGTAAGAAATGTGCATCGTCAAGTATAAATGTGCATCGTCAATATAAATTTATATTTTAGTTTTTTGTGCATCGTCAAGTATAACAGTATTATTGTCAGATTAATTTTTTGTGCATCGTGATGTATATATATATATATATATATATATATATATATTGCATCGTCAACTTTAATTTCAAAATAGATAGAAATTACACAATGTTTATCGGCACATATTCATAAAAAGAGAGGAATAACACGAAAAATGTAATGTTATTAATAAAAAAGTATTGTTTCTTAATCTTCTTTTCTGTACAAAATCATTACATTGACCATTTTGGCCATGTACTTTGTACAGTCACTAGCGTCAAATTCCATCGGCAATTGCTTGTCTTGGAGCAATCTTTCCATCAACATGCATACTATCACCCCGCAGTCATCAGTTCCAACTGCTTGTTGGGGTTATATTTCATATGTGCTTATTGGGCAGACATCTTGTAATTGGTTTAATCATTGGTATCGCTTTGTTGGCGATACAGAAATTAATGCCTTCATCTTTTTTTCAACATATGATGCCTGTAGTGGAAATTATTCAAAAACAAGTATCAGATGATTATTTGTTGTATTTTTAATAGAGACATGTGTACATTACTCACTAGTATTTTAACCATTTCTAAATGCCAGCCTTTTTCGTTTTTGTTGATGGAAGAGTTGTAGATGACCCATTTATTTTCATTCTCATAAAACACCAACAGGGTCCAATGCAAGCAATTATTAGTTATAACATCACCCTGGAAGATTAATTGATCATGGATAGCCCCATCCAACTTGTCGTCGACATGTATTCTAACCAGATCTTTGAACATGTCGACTTTTAATTGTCGTGTCACGTAACGTAATGTATACAGATTTAGTTTACAACAATCAATTAAGAAACTTATATAGTAAAAAATTAGAATTAAATAATATAACCCAAGAATTAATTAGAACTAAAAATCTTTCCGGAAAAGTCTTTCTTTTGATCTTCTTGAACTTTTTTCAGAATCAACGTTCAAACGTCTATATGCTGTAAACTAGAAAGAAAAGCCAAGTTATATAGCTGAGAAAAATAAAATAACATTGCATATGAAACAAGTTCATTCATTGCATTTAATAAACAATACATAGAAATACAATATGATGCATAAGGTTTGGTTGTGCATCGCGATGCATAAAAACAGTACTTTTTTAGTGTAAACTTGTGCATCACAATGCACACTTTTTTAAGTGCATCGCAAGTGTAATATTTGATATCTTTTTTTGTTCATGTGAAAGCAATATTAATGTGTGGAAATTGGAATAAATACGTTGCGCTCCAGCATTTTGCTTGTCAACAAGAGTTGGATATCAGAATAACAAACCATTTGTGAAATATCCTCACCCATATAAACAGTTGCCCTGCAAAAGATTAAGGACTTTATTAATAATGAATTCACACAATATAGAGATAATAATATTATGTTATTGAAATTTGAGAATATTAAAATTTGAATTACTGGTCTCCACCATCGTTTTCGTAAAGTTTGGCCAGTAACGATTTGGTGGTGGGATTCAGTTTAATAGGGTTGGTGAGATAGTTCTTTTTTGGTTTTTTTATTTTCTTTTTCTTTACAGGCTCTGCTGCATCATTGGTACATGAGTCATCTCCATTCTTCCTCTTCCGGTTATCTCGATTTTGTACTCTTTTGACCTTGGAAGAAGGAGTCATGTTGGCCCCCTTTTTACATTGCTCTATTGCTTCATTTACTGCACCTTCAAATTTATCCACCTCATCCTCATTCATTTTTTTAGCTGCACTTGATATAAGGGCCTGTTGCCTCTCATTTTTCATCATTGTATCTTCTTCAGTAATTTGTAATAGCAGTCTTTTGAGTTCTTCAATTTGAGTATTCTATTTATTTATTCTGACATTCTGTTGCTCTTGTGTCTTTTCTAAGTCAGAACTCAGGTTGTCTATTACGTTGACCATGTTTTCAATTTTTGCATCCTTTTCAACCAAGAATTAAGGATCTCAATTTCGTTTTCCTTGACTTCGATTGTAGATAATTCCTCATCCACAACAGCTCTAACAACGTTCATTGTAGCGTTTTGGCCAACTGTTCTTACAGATTCTGAAGCAGTCAGTTCAGGTTGTGGAGTTGCATACACAACTTCAGTTGGATAAGGTGGTGAATTGACTTCGTGTTGTTGGAGGGCGGCATCTAACACAGCATCCTTTAGAAGGATATCCATCTCTTTTCTTCCTTCTCCCCATAGGAGGGCTTTTTCATCTTGTGTTCTTTTCAAAACACCCCTAAACCTCTGCAAAAACAAAACAAAAAATGTAAATTTTTTTAGAGAACGTGCATAACAAGTGTACTCTTTTATACTTTTTCATTACAATATTGTGCATCGTCAAATAATTAAAAATTTGTGCAACGTCAACTAAAAAGTAACTTATTTTGTGCATCGCAATGGTACGTTTTATATTTTTCAGTATAATATTGTGCATCGTCAAATAAAAAAGTTGTGCATTGTGATGCTCAATAATAGTACTTTTTAAAGTTTTAATGTTATTATTTATAATAGTAAACTAATGTGTCATTTTTATATAACCATTCACCTTGTTGTTCATGACTGCCATGAAATTTGATTCACCGAGTTCTCCCGACAGCCAAGACAAATCTCATTTGACAAATCTTGAGATATATTTTTTGCAAGTCGGGAGCACAATGTCGCTTTGCTCGGACATCTACTATTGCATATATACATAAATTGAACACAATTAATATGATCAAATCTACATGGATCATATACACTTAAATTACACATAATAATATCAAATGAACTTAAATTTTACCTCGAGCAACAGCACACATCTTTCAATGTCTTGATCAGTTGCTGCTTCCAAGCTCTCCAACAGCTAGAGCTGGCAATGGGTCGGCCAGGCCCAGCCCAACCCAAACCCATTGGGCCAAGCTTTACATTTGGGCTAGGTTGGGCCGGCCCGAAGTTGCACCGGGCCTTCAAAATCAAAGCCCAGCGCCTCTCAATATCGGGTTGGGCTGGGCCAGCCCACGGGCCGATACATCAAACTGGGCTAATTTGCACTAATTTTGCCATTTTTGCTAGCCCATACGCAAACCCATCAGGCCAAGTATTAAAATCGGGCCAGCCCAGCCCAGCCCAAAGTTACATTGGGCCTCCAAAACTAAAGTCCAGCCTGCCCTAATGTCGGGTTGACTGGGCCAACCCAATTGACTGGGTTAATTTTACCGGCTCTACCAACAGCAAATCTGTAATGACCTGAGCCTGAAGCTCGGTCCGCCACGCATAGCTCACGTACTGGCCCACTAAGCACCTGGGTCAACTGGCCCACCACAAGCCACCCAAAAGTTCATGGATAGGTTGGTGCCCAGTGGTAGTAGGTGGCCACTTATAAGGCACACACAAGTCCCACATCTACTCGATGTGGGATATCACAATCTCCCCCACTTAAATCATTGGCGTCCTCGTCAAGAACCAAAGGAGGCCCAAAGAATCGCGACCCCGGGTGATGTGTTCCAACACATTTTTGGCCGGGACCCGCTCTCATACCATTTGTAACGACCCAAGCCCGAAGCCCGGTCTGCCACGCATAGCTCACGTACTGGCCCACAAAGCACCTGAATCAACTGGCCCACCACAAGCCACCCAAAAGTCCATGGATAGGTTGTTGCCCAGTGGTAATAGATGGCCACTTATAAGGCACACACAAATCCCATATCTACTCGATGTAGAACATCACAAAATCAACTACATGTTTTGACCAATTGTAGTTTTATATTTTGTTAATGTCGGAGACAAGGTACATGTACTCCCAAGGTATATAGGAGGTCTTGGACGCCACCAACAATGTCGCGAGGACTAGTAGTGTCGTCAATGATGCCACGTAGTTGAAATCAATTTGTTGGACATTGTCTGTCCTCTCCTTGATTTTTTCAAGGATCATTTTTGGCTTGAGTCTGGCGTCTTTTGTTTTCTTAGACATCTTCTCAGGGAAACACCTTTCAAGAAAATCAGTGCGCTCCAATTTGTAGAAGGATATTGATTTCCTCCGCACCGTCCTTATTTTCAAATATAAGCTTTGCATCTTTTGCCCTAAGCTTTAGTATTTTTCCAGCCATTTAGAAGTACCCAAGTCCTTTGACGTAGCACTTGGAAATACACCTTATTATTGCGTCATCCTTCTTAGAATGATCGCGGAGTACATTTCCGCCAATGAGGTTCTCTGTTGTGTTTCAGAAGGGTGTTTTTTTCAAGCCGTTATATGGTCTTCCTTGAAACTAACACTTTGTATTTGGTCAATTAGGGACTGCATACTTGACATGCATACAGTTCTATTCCTCACTCCTGCATAACAAGTATATTTGTTAGATTCGATTGTGCATCGTCAAGTATAACATGTGCATCGTCAATGTAACTTTTGTGATTTTGTGTTAAGAAATGTGCATCGTCAATTATAATTTTTGTCCATCGTCAAGTATAACAGTACTTAAAATTTTTGTGCATCGACAATATAACAGTACTTTTGTGTGCATCATGACGGACAATATGTGCATGAGGATGCACAACATTTTTCATTGCGACGCACAAATTTTGAACCCAAAACAAAACGGTGTTTTTAACGTTTCCAGTGAACATGATTCATCAAAATAATGCATTGCGATGCATCAAAAACAGCAAAAGTTTGCAATACGATGCATAAAATTTGTGCATCGTGATGAAAAATTCCTACAAACTGTGTTTTATATTCAGTTTTATATACAAATTTGTAACCCTAGAAACGATATTCACGAACATTTATACTCATGTTTCTTAAACCCTAAAATGTATTCATCAATACTAACATGATACTTCGTTTTTGTTGGTTCTGGTGGTTGTTGCCTTTTTCCTGGTGCTCTTTTGTAGTTGAGAATACATTTTTTTCTCTGTTTGATAGTAACATACGATAATATTTTTAAAAGTTTTTTCAAAATTTTCGAAGGGTTTTAAGAATTTTTGCTCTGTTTGAAGTGAAGAGGTTTTTTTTAACTGTGTATTTTGAAGTGAGAGTTAGTTTTGTTTTTCTAGGTCGATGCACAACTTTTGGTGTGTTGCAAGTGAAAAAGGTAATTTGTGCATCGTTTTGTTTTGCGATGCACATTGTGGGATTCTGTGTTTTTATGTGCATCGTTTTGTTTTGTGATGCACAACATGCACTGTTCCGTGTTTTTAAAGGGCAAAGATGATATTTCCAAAAAAAATGTAATTTAGTGATTGAAAATAATTATAGACTTATAGTAGACTTTAGCGAATCAAAATTGTCTAAAAGGGACCGGCCCAAATTTTGTCCTTGCAACTACTTGCCTATCTTTATTTTACTTGCTCTTTGTGTTTCCAAGGAGCAGGGGGTGATTGGTTTTGGAGCTATTATTCGTGACTCTTCCGGGGAGTTTATGGTTTGCAAGATGGGTAAGAGACATGGGGTGCTGGAGGTTCGAGAAGCTGATCGAGGCCGTGGCACTGCTGGACGCCCTCTCTTGGGCAGGTTCGCTAGGGATCCAAGATATTATTTTTGAGTCAGACTCTCAAACTGTTGTTGAGACGATCAAGTCAGAGCTATTAGAGATATCAGAGTTTGTGTTCATTATTTTCAGTTGTCGACAATTTTTACATGGGGAATCACTTTTTAAAGTGGCCTATGTAAGGAGACAAGCGAATATGGTCGCTCACACTATTGCTCAAGCATCCTATTCAAGTGCTAGTCCCACTGTTTGTTATGGTGTTCCAGCTTTCCTAGCTGATGCTATTTCTATTGATTGTAATTCTAATGATGAAGATTTAATACAATGAGTTTCTTCCGTTCAAAAAAATAAATAAATAAATAAAATAACTTAAACCTAACAGTCCAAAAATATGTCACAACTTGGATAAAAAAACTCAATAAATAAATAATTGTCGCATTAAACGATGAAGATCATAAAAAGCACACGAGTGTTGACCTTTTGACCTCCTAACCAAATATATTAATAGAAAAAAACAACTCACATCACATGGTTTCATAAACTAAATTACAAAAACCTACAAAGATCCTGTTATTTTATTTTTTTTAATCAGAAAAATCCAATTTCACCCAACAAATCTCAGAGTTTATCACAAGTTGTTCTTATATATCTTCCCTGCTTTATCCATCTTGGAAACCTTTGCATATCTTTTTTGGCTGCTATACCTCATGGCTGGCTACTGGCTACACTCTGGTAGTTGTGTCTGGAGGAAAGAGAAATAATTTGGGAGTTGAATTATTTATTTATTTATTCTTTCTTACTTATATTTTATATTTTTCCATGAGGTCTTTAACTTTTTTATCTAGAAGGAATGACAAGATGAGTTTTCGATCTGGGTTTGGGTGTTTATGGACACTTCATCAATTTTGTTTTTATTACAGTTAATTCAATATGTTTAAGATTGAAAAACTAGGTCATTTTTTATTTGATATGCTGTCATTGTACAATAATTATACGAGTGCATAAAAATTTTGTTTAATTAGTGAGGGAATAAGAAATTTACCCGGATAACTTATGCTATTAGTCCCGATCGCTTATTGCGTACCAAATATTCGACTATTCGATTTATTAATTATTGGTCCTTTTCATGATTTATTTGAAACCATTTTACCTTTTGGAATCACTTGTGTTCAGCCAAGCTTATTTGATGTTGGCTGATCAAGTGACCAGTTATTTTTTTAACTAAAGATGGTTGATCAAATGACCAGTCATTCTTAACTGGCTGAGTTATTTTTGTTAATCAAAGATGATTGATTACATGTCCAGTCATTCCTTGTTGGCTAATGACTGATATACTATCAGTCAAGCTCAGTCAATAAATAGTGACCGATATAGACTTAAATATTTTTTAAGTCAGATAAAATGACATAAGAACATTAGACTGATAATTGTCTTTGACTTATTTCTTGTAAGTCTACTGATCTTTTAAATGGAAGCTTCCTTAATAAGTATCCGTAGGTATTTTGATTTGTGTCAGTACTTAGCGTGTCTTGTTTTCAAACATACTTTTTGCTTTACATTTAATGAGAACTCTGACACATTTTTCATTCCTAGTTTTTTGTTATATTTCAGAATGAAATGACAGATTCAACCTACCTCTCTTCTATGATAACACAAAGCTTGAGGAATATTTGTTCACCTTTTTTGACCTACTCTGCATCGGAACATTTAATGCAACGTCAAACTTTATCAATTGTGTCCAACGGCAATTTCTATATCTCTGCATATATAAAGTCGAAGGAGCATTGGAGAACGGTGACCCCAACTAGAACATTGAAGCTTCTCAGAAATTCTCAAGCATTCAATACTTTCAAGATTTTGGGAACTTTAGTGAAGAGAAAAATACTTAGATCATTTACTGATTACTTACATTCTTTGTATTTACTCTCTAGTTCAATCATTGTGTTAAATCTCTCCCAACTACATAGTTATTGAGAGATCATTAACTGTAACACACGAGATTGTTTTGTTCCTTAAACATTCAATCTCCATAATTGGTCCTTGTTGTACACTGGTCCGTTAGTGATCATTTAGATTATTAATATTAGTGCACTTCAAAAATCTAAGTTTGACCAACTTGGTAGTGGACGTGACAGTTTTCATACTGTGAACTACTTTATATCTTGTGTTCATTACTGCTTGTTTCAATTGATCAAACTGACCAAAGCTTTAAGCAATTCATTACTTAAAGCTTCATTTAGTTTTTGCTACATAATATCAGTCACTCAATCAAAACTGTTCATAAGCTTAATCATTAGCTCATCAATCAGTTGGCTGAGTTTTTCAAAATCATTATTCCACTGCCAAAAGTTTTAAAAGGCTTTAAAACTTACAAAAAGATTTTATAAGACTATTCACCCCCCTCTAGCCTTATTATTTGTTTCAAGTGGACCTACATTAATCATATTCGGCTTTAATCCTGATTATCAATCTGCTTCTAAAAAAAAGTTTAAACATTGTTTCATGTACACATCACGTATATCTTAATGTTTGTAAGCCTAAATTTTGATTTTCGGTACTAACTAAGCAATTTTTCTTTCAAATAATTTGATTGGCTAGCAACGGAACTAAATTTAAAATACATCAACACTTTTATACACTCAAAAAACACATAACATGTCAATTACTATAATAGATGATATATATTAACCGAGTTTTTAAATTATTTCAGTTAAACTTGAAGATTTTTAGGTTAGGGTGGTTGTAAAAAATTTTATTTTATCTGTATCAAAAATAAATCTATTTAAAATACTACTCTATGTGTCCCAAATTGAGTATTTTTATTTTTTTTAGTTTTTACAAAAATTAAAGAAGTTCACTTTTCAATCATTTTGGTGGTACATATATACACGTGAATGCCGTTTGTATCCACATTATGATATTGCAAGTGTACATTGATACGTAATGATAATTAACAAAGATGAATTTAGTATGTTCATACAAAAAAGAATAGTACTCGTTTTGGGACAAAAAATTATCGGGACAAGGGGAGAATAATTTTGGACATTATGGATCGTTGATTAAATCGCGTCACGGTAATTATGTAGTAATATGTGAGAAGAGATTCTTTACAATTAATACAGCCAAAATTTGGACTACACTATATTGAGAATGATTGGTGTTCAATTCGTTCAAATAAGCAACCAATCGTGGCAATTCAATATGGTTAGCGAAAATCGAATTATTGATGTACAAAACCATTTGACTCCGGTTCCTGGCTAGACATGACAAATTAATGGTTAGCGAAAATTGAATTATTGACGTACAAAACCATTTGACCCCGGTTCCTGGCTAGACATGACAAATTAATGGTTAACGAGAATCGACTTATCAACAAACAATTGGACACGGTCACGGGTCCTAGACAGACACAACAAGATGCAGCTCCACATGCATCACATGTCGTCTTGCATGCTAATGAAAATTAACTACTAGTAAACTGTAAATCAACTCCAAGTACGTACGTACACCTTGCTTGGTGAATCATACATACTATTCGGATCTACAAACAAACAACAATGGCATTGACATATTGCACAAATTGTTGTTGTTGTTGGTGAATTAATGAGTAATTAAAGTAGTAAAGAGCAGAACAGCAATCAATTCCAGCCAGCTTAGTTGTTTGATTTGTACCAAAAATGCATGCTTTTATTTACTCCATCAGTGTGTTGTACGTATTATTTACCAAACCAAACATTGGGGCCCTACTAGCTAGCCACCCTTCACTTGCCGTACAAATTACTTGTATTTTAAACCAAATAAGGTTTGTAAAATGTTAGAAAAGTAGTAATTTTTACCCTGGTACTCTAATTAGTTATAATTTTTTTTTAAATTTTGACCCCCCCCCCCCATTTTTTGGAAAAAAGAAATCTGACATATTTATAAAATTTGCCCCCAATTGATGCAAAATTCAGGCATTGGCTTTTAATTTTTACAACCTTTTAAGGATGCAAATTAATTAATGAACTGAGCCAGCCCAGACTGAGCTCGACTCGTGTCATTTTTGGCTTGCTAGGACTTGTTCAAATTGCATATGTGATAATTAGACTAGGTTAGGACTTGTGTTTAAGTTGTCCAGGCTCGTTTTAACTATCAAAAATAAAGACTATAGTGTAATCTTTGACATTAAAGTAAAAATAAAATTATTTTTTTTTTTTTTGGGTAAGATCTTGTATTGTGTATATGTTGTAGTAATTAGTACAATTGAGTATGGTAGGCGCATGCATTTATTGCAAAAGACAAACACTAACAACGCGAGGCATTATTATAGATATGAGGAGAGCATGGTGAATTCGTTAGGTAAAAGTATTGATAATGAGGAGTGGTGTAGAGTACGTATTGCCCCGCATGAAAAACAGGAAGCCACGTTATTAGGTACTTAAAAAAAGAGGATGATCATGGTTCATGCATGCATGGGTTTACATGCTCTCTCTCTCTCTCTCTCTCTCTCTCTCTCTCTCTCTCTATATATATATATATATATATATATATATATATATATATATATATTTATATGCTACAAAACCTATAGAGTACGTAGTAATACTAGTACTAGAGTGTGTGAGGTCTATTGCCTACATTTTGTAGCCAATGGCATCGACAAATCAATTAGTGAAAATATTGCCCTATCACTAACCCTAAAAATGCTACTTGTCTCCCTACTCATTGCAGGTAATTTAATTTATAGTTACTCTTTGTCTTGTTGGGTAAAAGAGGGAGTTTGAAAAGTGGAAGGTGCTCTGATCACTTCAATAAAATATTTTGAGCTTAAATTCCTATGTATGCGTTCCTTTTTAGCACCTAAAATATCTTGGAGATTAGTATTTAACGGCTTCAAATTTTTTATCTCACTCTCTATCATATTTTCTATTTCTTCAAATTTTAACCTTACATATTTTTTTATAAAAATTGTAACCCACCACCACACATTTGTAAAACATTTACTTCCTCCTTTCCTAAAATAAGGTCGCTCTTTTCATATAAACATTATTTAGAAAACACACATTATTTTAATATTTATTATAGGATTAATTAACTTTTCTTAAACGGAAAAAGACCTCACCATCTTTACAGGGTAAAAGCTGTACAGCTTAACCCCCAATATATATTTAAGCAACTTCATGCTTAGCTGCACACAAATTGATTTATTATTTAATTTTTGTATATTGAAATATTAGGTAATGTTTTTCTATGGTTGATTGACCTAATGATTTGATATCATGCTCTATCTAATACAATCCGGTTTAGTAATGAAATTAACATTAAGAATATATCTTTGTGAAAATAAACAAACATATTCTGAGAAGCACATTGTCATGCGATTACACAGTGGCGGATTCAGAATTTTTTTTTTGAGTGTGGGCATAGTACGTTCAAGAATGGCGTAGGAATTATTGTTCAAGCAAACTTAAAAGATCTATCTATATTCACTAATCATAGAATTTCAGAAAAATACACTTTAAAACCAAATTCCTTCAAAATTCACTTCAAATTGTCCAATACAAGTGGAAACCTACACAAATAAACAAAATGCGTCTCATAAACCTACCAATTTTCTCTACTTTAAATATAACTAAGGCTCCAAAGCTTGTTTTCCTACACCAATTAGTCAAACTCATCATTTAAATCAACTACTTTAACCTCAAATTAAGTGCTCTAATTTCAGATTAAATAAAGAGGAACGGGAGATTCTTACCAAATTAAAGCACATAATCTGCCATTGATGGGGCGGCGAAGCGAGGGATAAAGTCGTGGAGGGGAAATAAAGGTGGGGAGGAGGAGCGAAGGATGAAGACGGAGTCATGGAAGTGGGAGGCTACTGTTTGTTGACGTGTCGCGCGTCGTCTACTAGATTATTTTATTATTATCTTTTTTAAGAGGGGGCACGTGAATTCACTATGCATGGGACACGTGTGTGTGTGTTTGTCCCTGGGCATACGGTCTTTTTTTTTTGTTTTATAACGAAACAATTATTGAAAAACAAAAATAAGAATATGACTACGGACCATAATTAGGTGGCCTAAATTCGAGGGCCTGAAAATTTTTAAAACTAATATCCGAAATTCTAAGTACAAAGTTGGCAAAAACATAATTCTCCTAGTCTAGTAAAGTTTCAAGAGGGAATTGCTCATCGCGATGCCTTGGAAAATCAAGTCCCCTCCAGCAATTGAAATTCAAACGGTGCCTTGGTTGTTCATCGCGACACCTGTGTTGCTCATCGCGATGCCTTGGTTGCTTATCGCGATGCCTTGGTTGCTCATCATGATGATTAACCCACACGATGCCTTGGATTACTCGTTGCGATGCCTTGGGTTACTGATGCGTGCGTGTTTTTCTTTCATTAATGGCATAATCGTATTTTCGCCCAAAAAATGCATTTTATCGGTTTTAAAAAAAGATAACTGAACTAGAGCGATTACAAATATTTAAAAAGGGAGCGGCCCGTAATTCACCCAAGTTACAATGGAATAGACTGCCCTGTCTGAGTATGGGCCTAATTTATCAATGTCGTATTTATTTTCATTCATTATACATCATACATGTCGGAATATGTTCAGCCAAATCAAATTAAAAGCGTTCATTCAATTGAAGCTCTCCTTAGGTGAAAATGTTGTTAGAATAGTTAGTAAAACTTTAATTGGAAGAATTTAAAATGTTTCTTCCATTTCCCTGTCAATTTATGGCTGTGACTTTCGTTAGGTGTACTTTTTTTTTTTGTAATTTATTTCTTATCTAAATTTAAACATTGTTTACCGAATTTTGACATCATTTAAAACAAGATTAACAATATTCTACATTCCAATCATGCATCTTTTTCTAAGTAAAAGTCGGTTAACAAACGGCATAAGTTTGTTCTCATAAGAGCAATGCTACGAATACAAAATTTATCGACAGATTTGGTTTATATCATGCATTAAAATGCTGTACTATAAGTGTAATATACAATATTTAATGCATGATGTAAACCATTCTGTTGATAAATATACTCCATCCGTTCATAAACTATCGTGTGTTTAACTTTTTTGGTTAATTAAAATATTTTTTAAATACAAATTTGACGTATTTTAAATTATAAAATATGTAATTTATAGTACTTTTAAAATACTACGAATAACATTTTTTTTTTATCTTAGAAAAAATAAAATAACATATGCCAAATTTATATTTGAAAAATATTCAGTACTATTTGCGATTATTTTTAGTAAGGATAATTTGTTATTATTTTACTAAAAAGATAAAAGCATTTTCCTTCTCATAAAATAACACGTAAATAAACGACTAAATTCTTTTCTTGTAAAAATAATCACAAATTATATATGGTAGCATCAAATCCAAATTACGTGTACTATTTGAAAAAATAAAAGCATTTTCCTTCTCATAAATAAACTATTTGTGAATGATAGCATGGTCTATTTAAAATTGTCCGATTTAACGGGCAAGGGCCCACAGGATTGAATGGTAACACAATCTAATTACTGGTTTCAAGAAAGAAAAAAAAAAAAACACAATCTAATTACTAATAGGATTGAATTTGATAACATCAACTTTTGAATTGACCGTAAATCAAATTGCTTGTATCTCTAGGGAAAACTTCCGGTGAACTTATGACAATACAAAATTACGGACGCAACATTGTACCAAAATTTATTTATCTCTTATAAGAATATAAGAGCACTTACGATAGTATAAATGGCTAATATTGATATTATATAAGGTACACACGTATTACACATCTAATTGAATGTGGGTTTGGGCCCCACTCCAATACCATTCTTTCACGACTTGAGCTCGAAAGTCTGACTCACAACGCATAACTTATGCACTGACTCATTTAACTCTTAATTTGGTTAACTAAGTCTACCATAAATAAACCCCTACCCTAAAATCCATAGATAATTGTTGGTGCTAGAGGTAGTGTATGGTCACTTATAATGCACATACAAAACCCACTTCTAACCAATATGATTTAGGGATATTACATTAGATTTTTTGAAAATATTGCTAACATTCTTCCTCTCAGTAATGTATAATCCTACGCTTGAAATCTTGCAAGAATTAATGTAATTCTTTTGGATGTCCCATTATTTTCTTTATCACTTGATCCTTAAAGGTGGTCAAGTGGTAGAGCTGGAGGCTTCACAAATTATGAGATCTTAGGTTAGATCCCTTCCGACGCACCATTAGGACAAAAAAAAAAAAAAAGGTTCACTTGAAGTATCAAGTATGTATTATATTAGCATTGTAGTAGCACCTGGTGTCCCCAAAGCAATAATGTACAGAGTTTAATACTTATGGTATAAAAGTTAAATACTAATCCTATTTGGCAGAATGATTAGATGAAATGATTGCTTCCTTAAGTACGTCTAAACGCAGCTTATATCAAACACAACAAGAAGAAGAAAATTAATGTTTACTAATCTTTTTATTATTATTATTCTATAATTCATTTTCAATGCTATTTTAATGAAAGGTTTGGAAACTTTAAATCTTTTTGAACAAAGTTCATCGAAAGGAAAATTTTATAGTTTAGGAGAACCAAGCAAATTAAACAAAGTTGATTTCTCTAATCTAGTTGATGTTAGTATAATGGTCCTATCAAAAAGAACCAATTCAGCCCCTTCCTGTCTTGTGATAATCTTAATCTAGAGCCCGTTTGGTCGAGCGTTTTGGCCAAAACGCAAGGATAAAACGCAGCTTATTTACAAAAAATGTGTTTCAATACTGTCAGGTTTTAAAACGCTCCTAGGAAAAAAAAGCTGCGTATTGAAGTGATATCCCAAACGCATTTATAAGGAAAGACCTCTGTTTTTAAAACACTGCGTTTTGTAAACGCTGTACCAAACGGGCCCCTATTCTTCCTCACATTTTAATAAGGGTAAATTATACATAACCCCCCTCAACTATGGGTTAAGTTTGATTTGCCCCTCTCAACTACCAATTGAAGCAATGTACCCCCCTGATGAAATTTACTTGATACTAATCCTCCTTAAACTACTGACATGGAAACTCCGATTGACACCATTAACAAAACCGATAAACGTCACTTGTATCCTTAACCCCATTAACACAATTTCTAGAATAAGATCTACTGAGGCCCAACACCTCTTAAGCCCACTAAGTATAGCGTTACCACCTCTTCCAAATAGCCTTAATGATCATCTCTTTATTTCGTCTCTGCCGTTATTCAAGTACAAACAAATCAATTAACCTTGTCAATCAAAAAAAATTGCTATATTAATTCTAGTGTATTTTTCTAATGTGCACTGAAAATGAAATTATATTTTTATTTTTTTAAAGAAATTTAGTCTTTTTCTTATTAGATTTCTCACACATTGTTTACACCACTAAATCTTCGGTATGATGAACATTTCACGATTAGGTCACGTGGAATTAATCTGTAAGGCCGACGACCGTGTATTGATCTCATAGGCAAGTAATTATATATCTACTTTGTTCTGTATTCCACAATTTGATGGAGTAGTAACATTTGGCAGGACAATAAGAAATCTACATCAATTCTAAATATTCCACTGTTTAGAAGTGTTTATTATCGAATAAATTTAAGTAGGGGGTGACATGAAAATCTGTTCAAGTTCAGGGGGAGTTTATACTAAATTACCCTTAATATATGATCCAAGAAAGAGATAACTTGTTATTACACCCAAAATAAATCATATTCCCACTTGACTGGCCATTGAGTCCTCAATGTTTCAAGATTAGGAGCCACCTAAGAGAGATTTCTGGGTCCCTGTTATCAAGGCTTTCACAAACTTTGAGGCAAATGCCACATTCTTAATTCATTAGTATATATATATATGTGTGTGTGTGTATATGGAAGATGCATAGTAGATGTAAGTAAATAAAAACAAGAAAGGCAAAGAAGAAAGCAATGGTGGCACCAGCCCATTTGAGTTTGTTCCTTAATTACACCATTCATAATTGTCATCTTATGGTTCAACCCCCCACCTCTCTACCATGCCACTACCTCTTGCTTTTCTTTCCCACCCCACACCCCCACAACTTTTAGTGAGAAAAGCCATTCTTGCTAGAGTACTATTGTGGAAAATTCTTTTCTTCCCATCTTGCATCACTTTCTCTTCTTTTGTTAAGCACTCCTACTCTTTTCACACTTGGTTAATGATTGGTGATGGTAGGTTTTGGATGGTTCAAATGTGTTCTTTTCTCTCTTCTAGATAATCTTAGTTGTTTCTTAGTATTTAACTAAGATTACCCTTTTTTCTTTTTTTTTTATTTAAACATAGCAAGTTTGAATTCTAAATTTAGTAAGTATGCACTAGGACTTTTTCCCAAATACATGACGATTTCTTGCGATCAATCTATATAAGTATATGTGTTTGAGGACGTGTATTGTACAATGCGAATAACTTGTTTGAAACTTGATTTAGGGTTGTACCAATATTTAAAAAGAAAAAAAAAAATTTACTAAGGAGATTTTTGAACTTTTGACTAAGGATCAATCGATATTTGAACTTTTGACTAATGCAATCAACATTTGTACAAATAGAAGTAAACAACTTTCTCATTTCGTAATCATCGCCATTAACATCGTTCACATTCAGCTCCTAAAAAAAAAAAAAAAAGTGTCTATAAAACATCGTAAAATATTGAGAGGACTCATTTATTTAATTTTTGGCAGGTTACCTAATAACTAATTCTCCAGCTGGTTGAGAAATGACTATTTAATCACTTGTTTTATCCAAATTTTTAACTAACAAAAAAAGATTGGATGAAGAAAGACTAAGTTAGGGGACCCCATTTTTACCTAATGGCTTCTTGTTTAGTTATATCAATGTGGAAAATTCTGTATCCTTGATATTTAAAATTTTATCATCTCAATAATGGTGTTAATTATTGTTCATCTAATCATCTAAAAGTTGCAATTGAATCTGATTAAAACAAACAAACAAACAAAAAAAGTCCAATTTGCATCTAAAAGAGTCCAAATTAATTACTCTTCAAATGAAACTTCATTTCAATTGCAATCATGACTGAGAATTAAGGAACGAAATTAAATGTGTGTGGGGGAGAGAGAGAGAGACATAAATTAAATTTATTGGTTTTCAAAATATCTCGAGCACAAAGGTTCAAGAATAATTTTCGAGATAGTGAGCTATTAGCGAAAACCACTATAAAAAATTGAGATATTTTGCTTTAGCAAATAGAGCCCTTTAACGAGAAGCTTAATCTGATGAGTTGAGGAGAACCACAAAAACGATAAAACTCTTTTTACCAAATTTTAACGGATCTACGTTCCATAACTGAAACTCAAAATCTATAGTTAAGCAAAAAGAGATTGTTATGAAAATGATGCGTGGAGGGTTTAACGAGGAGACTCAAGTCTACAAAAGGCCCACTGGATGTAAAATCAAAAATAAAAAAGGTCGGCCAGAAGGCCCACTGGCACCATATCTTGCTTAAAAACAACAAAAAGAAACAAAAATAATAATAAACCCAGATGGACAGATGATTGATGGAAATGGGAAAAGGAATCACTATGCTGCATAAATTTGAATGGCTTTGTGGTTTGTATTTCACATCCTTTCTGGCAAGCATATGATACTTGAGGAGCGGAATTATGGAGTGGAAATTTGGGGAAAAGAAATAAAGAGGAAAAATACAAGCCATACTCTATAAAATAGGTCACTAGGTGCTAATTTTGCTCCCACTTTTGGCATAATTATGTCTCACGTCGGATTCTAATTCGTAAGATTTAGTCACATTTTCACAATTCAGACCATCAATACACGATGAATCAAGTCAAAAAAATTCATCTTGCAAAAAATATTTGTACGACAATGATTTTTTCAAAATTTTTGTCTTTTGGCATTCACAAAAAGAATAATAGGTGAAATGGACACTATATACACAATTATAAGAACTATTAAAAGGGACAAAGTTATCCTACCTACAAATAACTTTTTTTTTTTCTGCAACAAATTATTGTTTGTTCCCTCCATCTCATTAAAAGAATATGAGCATTAATTTAAACTAGTAAATTTTATGAGCTTTTAAATTTATCCAAATTCTTTTGTCCAATTTTTTTTTATCCTAATTAAGGTGGTGAACATGTGATTGGTTAGATATGACATCTTTTAACACGTAATGTTACCATTTACCTTGCTGGACGCTTAGAGCTTATCCAATGCAATCATCTATCTAGTAAAAAATGCTAGATACGTAGGAAAGATAGATTTTTCCAAAAAAAAAAATTTATCCAATGCAAACCTCTAATGCTGAGTTGGAGATGATGTGACATTTAGTTAAGAAGACATCCTCTGCATGATGCGCTACTTCTAGAGGGTCACTTAGAGGATGTCTTTTCATCCACGTCATTTACTGTCAGTTTTTATTTTTATTTTTTACCGTCAATCAGTTACAGTAGGAGTAATTTTTATTTTTTACTTTTTATAAATAATTATAAAACAATGTCTCGTCTGAGAGAATGTTCTAAAAGAAGTTTTGCATTGGAGCACGTTTAGAAAGAGGAGTCTCTATCTTTTAAATTTTTTGTCACATATGAAAGATGTCTTCATGTTTAAATATGCCACATAAAAAAAATTAGATGATAACATTAAAAATGCTCTTAGATTGATTTGTAAAACTTGTACAAAAATATTTGGAAAACCATCAAAATTTGTAGAAACGGTCCCAAGCTTTCTCACTGCTTTTGGTCAAGGTGACATTTTTTAGATATGACATTGTTGCTTATCACAGGATTGTTGAAAAGTCTAATCAACATTTATTCAGTACCCTTTCACACAAAATAAATAAATAAATAAATAAAAGAAGAAGAAGAAAGAAAGATGAATAAGAATAAAGAAATTACACTTGATAGCCTCGGCCTTTGTCATTGGTATCTTATAAAGAATTACAAGTAGACCCTTGAACTTGAGAACTTGCTTGTGAATGATCATGTTGTCCTCCACTAACAAAATTGCTTCAATAATCTGGTATAAAGATGGTGGAGATAAATCAAACATAAGGTCTAAAGAAACCATTTTTTTTGTTGAATGAAATTAACAAATGATTAGATTTGTTAAAATTTATTATGACAGGTATATAGTTTGGTCATACTATGATCATTATTATTATATATTTTGTCACAACTTCATTTTTTTTTCTAGTGTTTTAAGGGGGTGTGCGAGGGGATCAAACCTGAGACCTCATACCTTGTGAAGCCCCAGCTTTACCGATGAGTCACCCCTTAAGGCCTATTACAACATCATGTACTCCGTCAAAATACAAAAAAAAAGAAAGAAAGAAAACTATAATTGTAGGAAACTTTATAGTAACATTTGGATGTTGGGAATGGAAGCATGAGGGGTCATGCTGGGCACTTTTTGAGCCGAGTTGACAATATTGGAGAAAAAGTGAGGCAATAATAATCAACTGAGTAGTGAAACCAAAACTAGTGAAGCTGCAAAAAGGTTCAGGCTTCCAATTATTAGGCATGGGAAAAAGATGGTTGAAGAAAATAAAGGGGACTGTCATTGTTTTCTGGGACTATAAGCACTGTGTGTGATCAACACTCATTGTTTGTGGAAATGGGCTCAAACTCTTTGTGTTTGTGTGTGTGTGTGTGTGTGTGTGTGTGTGTGTGTGTGTGGATTCAGTCTCGTAGCAAGTGAGAGAAGAGAATGCATCAGCATCATCATGGGTTCATCATCATCGTCATCCCTCACACTTGGATGGGGCCTGGCGGGGACTAAGATTACGGGCTCTTTTGAAAGGTGCTAGTAATAGGACCCATTAGAAATAGGGCTCGACAGATATCTTTTATGTCCTATACTCAAAGGTGTCCATTGATGTTCTACCCGTATCCACACTTCTCGCTTGTAATGGTAATGACTGATACAACACGATAGTACATCACAGCATGACACAATTATAAATACAAATTTCATAAAAAAATGACAAGATAAAGACACGATACAACTGAAACGAATACACAAAATTGTAAATTTAGTTAAAGTAACATTTATAGTTATATTTATAATCAAATAAGATAAATAATATAAAAACACGATAGTGCGGCACGAACACAACACGATAACACGAATCGCCACCCAGTGAGTCCCTTCCTCCATCACAATAAAATAGCTCATTTTTCTTTTTTGGTGTTTTTCAAAAAACAATTTTATTTTTTAAAATAATACTCCCTCTACTCATAAAAAAGAGAGACTAATGCGCGATTGACCGTAATGGTTACTTTGACACCTTAAACTTAGTTTGATTGTTTTCTAATCACATTGTGAGAGCGTCCACAGTGGTGCACTGCACCACACTCCCTAAAACCACTTTTAGAGATTTTTAGAGATTTCTACCCTCCTTTGATCCTACAGTGGTTCCTCTAGTCCACCCTCTATCTCTAAAATCAACTAAATCACCCTTTAAATATAAGGGGAGTTTTAACATGAATAGTGACTCAAATCCTCTACATTTTTCTCACTTTATTTGAGCACAATATACTTTTGTTTAATATTTTGGAATGAAAATTATTAACATATACTCTCTCTGTCATTAAATTATTATCTTATTTTTTTTATCCGTTCCAAAATAATTGTCTTATTTTTTTTATCCGTCCTTAAATAATTGTCTTGTTTGAAATTTTCATAATTTAGGATATCATTTTTACCATTTTACCCTTACTTTTCTCTCTACTTTAATTATGCGCCATATACACATGGGTATTAAAAGAAACTACACATTATACCAATATTAATAATTAAGTCAGTTATTTTTTGTTAATCCGTGTGCCGAGTCAAATAAGACAATAATTTAGGGACGGAGAGAGTACAATATATTTTTTATAGTATATAAAATTTAAAATTTAAAATATTTTATTTTAATTGTGGTAAAAAAATATAAATAAAAGAGAAAATATAATGGTTTGTTAGTTGAGATGAGAGATATTTAATTTTTAGAGGGTTGTATAGAGAGTGCTTGTTGGAGTGGATTTATTTTTAGAGTGTTAAAAAAGTGAAACTTGAACGGAAAATGAGGTGTTTAGAGTGTGATATAGAGATATATTTGGGGTTATTACTGTGGACGCTCTGAGTTAAATGATACTTCCTCCGTCCCTAAATTATTATCTTATTTGATCCGACACACGGATTAAGAAAAATAATTGACTTAATTATTAATATTGGTATAGTGTTTAGTTTTCTTTAATGTCCATGTGCATGTAGTCTATAATTAAACTAGAAAGAAAAGTAAGGCCTTGGTACACTGAAATGGAATTAATGGAATTGATTAATAACGTTTGATGGTACAATAATTATATTTGGAATATGAATGAATTACTAAAATCTTGAAATTGATTACTAAAATTTAAAGAATTACAATCGTGATAGAGGAGGTGGTATTTGGATTCCTAATAGTTGGAATTCATGTAAAAGGACAATGATATCCTTCTATGAGGTCAAGTATTTGTTTTATATTTATAATTTTATTTGGTTTCAACTACTTTACGGCCGTTTCTTTTTACTTCTCATCGTCAATTGTTTTTCGGCTCTTCATAAGGCTTTTCTAACTGTTCTCATCTAATTTAATTTATTAATAATAGTTTATAATTTATGATTGTAGTGTTAATTTTTACGTTTGAAGCATGCTTTGTAATTGATTAATTTTACAAGATTTATCCTTAATACACCATAAGAAAATTTTCAAATAATTGGCACGCTTTGCATGACAATTACAAAAAAGAGAATGATAACGGTGCTTAATCTGCTTGAAACTATATGTGAGAATAAATAGCTATTATTTTAAATAAGTAACTTTACGAATTTTTCTCGAATTGTTACAAATGTTTAAACTATTTATATTTGAACTAGTTTCATTATAACATTAATTTTTATTTTAATTTAATATGTTTCTTGCTTTATTGATATTGGATAATTTAAAGTTTTCACCAAAATTGTAAAAAACTTGTTATTTTGTTGATAAGTAATAACGTTAATGTCTAATTTTTATATGAAAGTCGTTAACAAGTACTTGTTTACGTTGGGGTAATGTTGTCAATTGCCTTAATTTTATTTTTACATTCCAAGTTGATTTATTTCTTACCAAATAATATAATAGAAATTTGTACTATATCAGTAATCGCATTCCTTATGCTACCAAACATGTTTTAAAAATCATTCTCTCATCTATTTCTGTAAAATTCCATTATTAGTAATCGATTTAGCGAAATTGATTCCATTTCCGTGTAACAATCGAGGTTCAAAGGTAAATGATAAAAGTCTTATCATAAATTTTTTTTTAAATAAGATAATTATTTTGTAATAGAAAAAAATAATAAACAAAATAATAATTTAGGGAAGAAGGCAGTAAAAAAAATCCTTAAGTAAAGTTAGATGGTCAAGTAATCCAATATTTTTTTTAAATTAAATTAAAGAGAAGTACATGAGGTTGTCACACATCATCAGGCGTGTACCTACTTTTTACGGGGCTTGACCTAGAAAAGACAATTTGAGTTAGACTTGGGCCTGTTTGTTAAAACTGAAAATTAAGCTCTGAAAATTGATGTCTGAAAAAGTAGAGCTTAAAATATTAAGACATCATCTTTTGACTTAAAATTTTGGTTATTTTTAAGAGATACTTAATTTATTAAGTGATATAATATTGCATTATCAAACAATCTTATTTTTAATATCACTTAAAACTTTCCTAATTAAGCTCTTAATTGGGTTACCAAACATACCCTTGGACGGTTGATCCTATTCAAGTAAATTTTGCCTTGTACCCATATATATATATATATATATATATATATATATATTACAGTTCACAAACTTTTTCTTAAAGAAAATGACATTTTATTTATTCAAATGTGTTACTCCCTTTATTTTTTAATTATTGTCTTATTTAATCGGCACACAAATTAATATAAAATAATTAAGTTGATTAATAATATTATTATAATGTGTAATTTTTTTAATGTCCATGTGTATGTAGTCCATAATTAAAGTAGAAAAAAAAATTAAGGATAAAATAATAAAAATGATGTCTAAAAAAAAAGTTTCAAAATAAGATAGCTATTTTTTGACGGACAAAAAATGAAAAGAAGACAATAATTTAGGGACGGAGAGAGTATATAAATATACTTTCTTCTTATAGAGAAATTTCTAGTGGAACCAAGAAAGGTAATTTTAGTACCTAAAATGTCTTTAACCTATAGTAAGAATATTAATTACAGTAATAAGTAAAATACAGTTTCAGAAATTTCATTTGCCTATGACGGATAACTAACAATTTTAGTACTTTATTAAGTAATATTTATTGTTTTATGTATAATATTAGGATATAATATTAACCATTAGAATTAAAACATAGGCCCTATTTGGACTCATGTTTTTTTTTTTATTCGTGGTCTGGTTTTTTTTTTTTTTTTTTGGTTGTGTTAGTTTGTAATGATTGTATGAAAAAGTTAGAGAAAAAATGTGAGACCGATAAGGAAGAAAGTAAAAATTAAGAAGAAAAAAACAAAAAAATAATAATAATAACATGAAGACGATTAGACGAACGAGACCATAGTGCAGATAATACAAACTCTAGCTGTATCCTAGTATATTCGAATTCGAACACTATGTTCATGATGGCAGGTTTTTTTGTCAACATTAGAGCCGATGCAAATGTAAATGTGGAAAAATTGGGTGCCACCTAAAATTTACACATTTTTTAAAGAAAAAAAACTCTTCAATGCAATTGTGGAGAAGGAATATGAATATGATGTGTCAACTAAATTGTTTCCTATTGGTTATTAGATAATTGATTTTTTGACTTCCAATGTACATTGCGAAGGAGGATGTTAATAAGCCAGCTTCTCTACGTGCGTCCCACTTTCTTCTCCCGCGGTGGCCTTCTCCCATTTTCAAAAAAATCTTATTTCACCATTTGGAAGAATTTTTGGTCCAGCTTGGCATTTTAAGAATCAATTTCAATGGAGATGAATTCTTATCCTCTCTAAGAATGTCATAAGAATTTCACATTGGGTATGCTCTTATAGACTTGAAGTTGAAGTAGTACATACTTGTAGAGAGCAATGATTTTTTATTTTATTTTTTTTATTTAGATAAAATGTGGTATTATATAGTAAATAAATAGTTAATCAGTCTTCATCTCCAGTATTATTAATTATTAGATGTGATTGTCATTTTATTTTTTATTTTTTTGGTGCATAAAAAGCATTAGAGGAGAAAAGTTGCGGGGCCGCAAGCATTACAGCCCAGTAAAAAGCATTACAACCCAAGCATTAGAAGAAATGGGAATAGCATTTTCTTGAAATGCAGACAAAATGCAGGGCAGCAAGTATTACAACCCAGTAACCCAAAAACGAGTCCACTTTCAATATAGTACTTGAAAGGAATTCTAGTGGGCCGAAGCAAGAAAAGAGTCCAACCACAAGGCCTACAAACTCCAAATAGCCACTTTCGTATAACAATTAGTATAATAAGAATTTAATTGAGAAGAACTACGGGTCGGTCTTCTTTAATGAATTTTTAACCGCTTTAGGTCACGATATTTGTTTCAAAACAAAAAAAGACCATTTTATTTTGAAATGTTGTCTATGCCCTTAAAAAATACTGAACAAGCACGCTATACATCGCAAAACATAACGGATGCATCGTAGTTCAAAGTGTGCATTGCAATGCACAAAATTGTACTAAAAAATAAAATTTTGTTACATCGCGATGCATGAAATTTCCTTAAGAGTTCAAAATGGGAGCCACGACCATAATTTTGGGTGTCACGCCCATTATTTTGGCCTTCTCGCCCGTACTTTTGGCCTTCACGCTCGTTCCAAAATTGATTCACCACGATGCACAAAATTGTACTAAAAAATATTATTTTTGTGCATTGCGATGCATCAAACTGTGTATCACGATGTACAAAACATTACTAATGCACAACATTACACTTGCGATGCATCAAAATATACATCGCGATGCACAAACAGTACTAATGCACAACATTACACTTGTGATGCATCAAAGTGTGCATCGCGATACAAAAAAATTATACTAAAAAGTACTATTTTGTCGCATCGGCCATCACAATGCACACATTTTATTTTCAATGTACAAATTTTATTTATGTATACTAAGAAATGAACGTTGCTTATGTAAATTTTTTAAATATATATGCAAATTATTAAATCGACACTTATTTTAGAAGAGACCTTTAAAACCCATAATTTAACAGTCTTCTAAAGTCAATAATTTAGTCATAGTTATATCATAAAAGCATTTGGATTATGCTTTGCCAAAGTTTTTCGGTTGGTCTTGAAGAATCCCTCGATGCCTGTGTCGTCAAGAATTCAAAGCTATATTAACACGAATAATTTACACTTAAATAATTTTTTGGTCCCTCAGCTTTGATAAATATTTTTATTTGTTCCTGTTATTTCAAAAATGTTCATTTAATTCTACATGTTACATTTTTTTTGTTAGAGTCGCCCCTTCTGCCATCACCATTAAAATTTTCGACTAATATTTTCAAATTTGACTGAATTACCCTTACCAAGAGGTTCTTTATAAACTGATTTTTTTTTAAAAATACAAAATACAAGGGGTCAATTTTGCTAATTCGAAAATATTAGGCTGTCTTCAACCTTTTGGAAACCCAGTATATATGTCAGTGCTTGATAGATTATCATTCTCCGATGTTCTTGATATATATATATATATATATATATATATATATATATATATCCATCATCAAATCCTCCATCTTTCTTCATTCAAAGTAACCAATGCATTCACAAGAATTGTTGTTGTACAGATCTGCCAATTGGTTGGATGTCATTTTCGGGGATTAGGATTCCAAGAACCATATTTGTTGCAATCATCGCCAACCACCTTTTTCTCTCTCTAGACCGGATCTTCAACACCTTACCATCAATGGCCTAAAGCCATATTCATAATTCTTGCTTGCCTGAAACCTTCATTAATTATTAACTAAACCCATCAATATTTTTCATCAAAAATCAAATCCTTAAGTTAATCGTCAAGAAACCCAACGCCTCTTGAATACAACCACCATTCGCTTAATTAGCCGCCACCTCCCTTTTCCCTCTGGTTCCCTCTTCAACGCTTCTAAATGAAGACATGCCGTACTATTTTCCAAAAAAATTCAATTTCTATATTTTTCTGGGTAGTTCTTCTTTACAAAATTTAACATTGAAGAAAGGGACGGAATGCACTTCAATACTCAATTCAAGTTTTTGGGAAGGAGACTTAATTTGTTCTCTTAGTGTAATTTCAAATTTCTAGTGATGGGCTAGGCAGAGGTGTAGTGAAATTGGATAGTGGGTTTAGTGGACTAGATTTCATCTCACCACCACCAGCCCACTATTCCGACCACGTACTGAGATCTTGTTCTCCATTGCTTGTGTTGCCGTGATAGAGAGATCGAACTAGATCTGGAAATGGTCTGATAAAAAAGCTTACCTCTTACAAGAGATGAAGACGCGAGATAGAAATAGAGATCGATGAGAAATATTGTAATTTCCAGAACTGGATTTGATGAAGAGAGATGGAGGATTTGATGACGGAGATGAGGATTTGAAGAGAGAGAGAGAGAGAGAGAGAGAGAGAGAGAGAGAGAGATAATGGCCTACTGAGTTTTCAAAAACTTAAAAGACAATCTAATTTTTGAATTAATAAATTGACCGCTTATATTTTATATTTTTTGAAAAAATAATCTATAAAGAACTTCTTAATAAGGGTAATTCAGTTATATTCAAAAATATTAAACAAAAATTCTAATGGTAAGGACCGGAGGGGCGACTCTAACCAAGAAATACAATATGTAGGATCATATGAATATTTTTAAAATAACATGACCAAACAAAAATATTTATCAAAGTCGAGGATGTGACACCCTAGTTCTCTTAAACTGTATTACTTGCATACTTTACGTCTTATTAGCACGAATAGAAATGCCATGGTAGTATAATGAATTGTGGTTTGATAATTACTAAGTGTTTTAGCTTTGTTTACTTGTGTTGTTAATGCATTAGCATGGTATGAATACTTGCGATTTCTCTTAAGTTTGAAGTAATTGTTGTTAGCATTGCTACATGTTATATACAATGAGTTTTGATTGTGTTTTTAACATGGTTTGAAGTTAGTATCACTTTGGGGTGACTTGGGGACATTGTGGTATCATTTTGAAGTGCTTAGAAGTCATTTTTACCTGAACTAGACCCTATGCAGCCGCCTGATGCGAGCTGGTCAAAAGCATAAACTTTCTGGATTCCATGCGGACGCATGAAGCGCCCGCATAGGACCTTATGCGACCGCTTGAAGCCAAGTCTTTCCCACGCATCAACTCTCTGGATTGTAAGCGGCCGCGCGAGGCGACCGCATGGAACCTATGCGACCGCATTGTGCGGCCGCATAGCGTCGATTTCAGCTTATTTAGTTGACTGAATTTTAAGTGATGTTGACCCTCCCTTGTTGATCCAATGGCTGAGATTAAAGCCTAGTTTGACTTGTTGACCTATTTATATACTTTTATCCTTGTGAGAGACATGAGACAATTTTATTTTCTCTCCAAAGTCTTCCATGGTAGCTTAAAGGTGAAGTGTGGGAGACAATAGTGTAATTGGTGTGTGTGCATCATATCTCCATATCCAACCACTCAAACTTACATGCAAAACCAAAATTTTGTTGCTTGGGACTAGAGAAACAACTTGGAAGGTTTTGATTCTCCTTTTGTTGGTTGATTTGTGTGTTTGAGGTAAGCACCCAATCCCTTGTCTTGTATGCTCAATATCAAGTATGCTCCCTTCATGATAGTCTTAGTTTACATGCTTAAGAAGACATGCATCATGGTAATAACATGAAATTCCTTGAGTTAATTTTCTGTAAATTTTGGGTTAATGACTCATAATTGATAATTTGGACTTGTGTCATGTATGAATAATATTCTAAGATGAACTTGGAATAACTTTTGTTCTTGGACTTGTTATAATTCATAACTTCAAAATTGATGAACATGTTAGGGTTCACAAATTGGGAACTTGGATCTTAATGGACTAAAAGTCATAATTGACTTAATAGTCTAATTGTATATGAATCGAGAACATAGAAAAGAGCCATGAATTGCATATAGCATTTATTCGCTACTTAGGAATATTTTAGTAATAACTCAACGGAGTTGCTTTAGAGAGTTATTGAACAATACCGACTCTACAAATAAATCCCTACGACGTTTAGAGTTCAATTGAATTGTAAATTAGTTCTTGGGAATTCTTGACATGATTGATCTATGCTTGACTTGTATATCGTAGAGTAACATGCCTACTTGATTGGACGAGTCGCTCTTGTCGACCTCGCTCCATTACTTGATTTATTACGCGAGTAAACATCTACTTGACTCGGACGAGTTCGCTCTTGTCGAACTCGCTCCTTACTTGATTTGTATGACAAGTAAATACCTACTTGACATACCATTAGTCCAGCTGGCATTTCGTGAATTGTCTCGATGGTTAACGATGCATCATAGTCATGAATCGTGAGATTCATGGTGGTGATGGGTCGCCACACCATAACTCGCACACACCCTTCACTACTGATCATAGTGGAGAAGAGTACCTTGTCGTAACCAAAGGGCGCTTGGAATAATACTAATCGTGGTCGATGTATCATACACGTGCATCCGACATATACAATCGTGATAACCTTGTCTATTTCAGGGACTACGAAGCGGCACCGGTTCTATAACATATCCTTATCCTATGTGATTTAATTAAGCACTTATGTGAAGACAATGTGCATCGCGACATGAGAACTACGTGGTAACATGATCTTGCTTGATACGTGCTATGTATGCCTTGCATTATATCCTGTCATGCATATTGGTGGCTTACAAAGTCTTTATGACTTACCCCCTCCCCTTTACTGTTTTAGATCCTAGTCATCCAGGACCGTCTCATCGAGGTTGATCGTCTTCTCGTGCTCGTGATTGTTCGCCTAGAGGTGGTAGCATGGACTTTTGGTTTCTCTTTTGCAAGGACGTTGGGTTAAGCAAGTCATTTAGACTTCGCATGAGAATGTGTAATCGTAGTAACTTGTACTTGTTGTGGACTAGCTTAATAGTACTACTTATGTTCTAGTTATTTGTCGGCACTTGTTGGCCGTGCCTTGCTTGCTTGTATTTGGTTCACTTGTTAAGACTTCCGCTGAGCATTCCTTTAGCTCTTGATTATTCATGTGGTTTCTCCGGTATGTTTAGCCGTTGAGGTGTTTATATATTGGCATGACTTGTTAGTGTTGGGTTCCGGTTATAAATTCGCCGATGACTTGGTTTACTTGCTATTAATTGTTATATCAGGTTTTAAAGTTTAAATTTATCCCGGTTTTTTTTTTAGTGCAGAGTTTTACCACGTGTCCAATGTTGCGTCACGTCAGTTTTGATAATTGAGGCCTTGCATGATTGTTGTCCTTATTTGGACGGCACGACCCGCGTTCCCTTCTCGGGGTCGAGGTTGGGTCGTCACAGTTGGTATCAGAGCTTTATAGGTTAGTGATGAATGAGTATTTTGCTCATTCATTTGGGTACTTTCTAGCTTTAATCTTTGTAAATTCTCGGGATTTTTGTTATTTAATGTTATTCTTTTAGTGTTTATGAGATTTCAGGGGTTTTTGAAGAAATCAAGATATTTTGAAGCTGTTTGAAAACATGGAGGGGTGAGAGTGTAAAAGGTTTAAAGCAGCAGGAAAGTGGAAGAAATTTCTTCTTGCCGGTGTGCGCCTTGGCGTGCTTAAGTTCTGCGCCCTAGCGCAGCCTGCCCCCGAAGTTTGAAAAATCGAATTCTTCAAAGCAAAAGTATCGAGACCTTCCGCGCCCTAGCACGCCTTTTCCCTGCACCCTAGCGCGCTGTGACTGCTGAGATTTTTTTTTCTGTCGTTCCAATTTTGAGTGGGGGGAATTCCAAAGTCGAAGAAAAGATAAAAAGGGGAACGAGAGGCTTTGGTGAGGATCGTAACAGGAAGCAATTTTGGGAGTGATTTCTATTTCAGATTTTTATTTCTTTCTTTCTCTCCAAATCAAATTGAAGAATCAGATATTTTTGTAATGAGTTTGATGAGGAGCTAAACTCATCTTCTAGGGATTGGAGGTAACTAAGTATCAAAACTTTGATGTTATTAAGCGTTTATTTCTATTCAGTTTATATATTCTAGTCTCTACAAAGTTTACTTAATCGAATCATATCAATTGTTTTACGAATTGTATTTCAGTTGTTTTGATTATTTGATGTATGAATTCATGAATGATCAATGTTCTTAATTCATAACTTGCCATACTTTGTGAGATTGACTTTGAGTGATACATGATCATTGTTGAATTCAAGGCTAGGTTCAAATTATTCTTTTATATTTTATAAATTCGTAAATGTTGTGTTAACGGATCAAGGAGATACAACATTTAGGAGTTAAAAAGATTGCAAATCGTGATCAATGCGTCCCAATCTTTGCCTTAGAAAGAATGAACCCTAGAATTGGACTGTGACCTTAGAATAACATTAAAGTGAGATACAAAGTGAACCCCAATCCCTAGGCTTTCCCAATTTCTGAATTTTCCCAGTTGAATACAGTTGTGAATTTCCTTAAATTCATTGTTTTATTATTAATTTAGTTGTTAGTCAAAAATCCAAATCATTTCGTTTTCTTTAAATTGTTTTCTTCAAGTTATTAGTTAAGTTTTCTAAATCAAAACCCTTGTCCTTGTGTTCGACCCTTGTATTTGCACAATTATACTACAATTGATTCGTGCACTTGCGAGGTTAAATAAATCTTCCATCAAGTTTTTGTTAAAAAATCCTGCTCATAGGTCAAATCAGATGCAATAATGACAGGTAAAGTATCACCCTCCCCAAGAAATGCATATTTCAAAGACTCAGGCAATTGTTTCAAATCAAGTTTCGGAGGTGACACAACAGATGGAGCAATTTTAGGATTAAAATGTCCTAATGGTTCAACAGAGAATTACTAGGATTTTCTCCTCTCTGATTCAAAAACTTTTCTAACCTCTTTCACTTCTTCACTATCCCCATCAACACATCCATTAAGCAAAAATTCAATCTCATCACAAACAAGTTCATTTTCCAAATTCTCAGCAATGACAGACTCTAACTCATCAACATAAAAACATTCATTTTTATCATTTGGCAATTTCATGGCATCAAACACAGAAATTTCAATTGTTTCATCCATCACAGACATGGATAATTTGCCATTTTTCACATTAATCACTGTATTAGCAGTAGCCATGAAGGGTCGCCCAAGCAGAATAGGCACTTCATGATTACTACTAACATTTTTCTCCATTTCCAACACCACAAAATCCACAGCAAAATTAATTTATCAACTTGAACCAAAATATCCTCTACAATGCCCATGGATGTTTGACCGAGCGGTCACCAATTGTAAGGACATTGTAGTGGGTTTCATTCACCTGCACCCAATTGCACATAGACGAATATGGCATCAAATTAATGCTAGCACCTAGATCTAACATTGCCTTCACCTTCTTTGAATCCCCCAAACTTATTTGAATATTAAAACTTCCAGGGTCTTTCAACTTAGGTGGAAGGTTCTGTTGAAGAACGGCACTAACATTTTCAGAAACAATGACTTTCTCATCTTTTTCATACCGGTGTTTCCTAGTGTTCGATCTTTGAAAAACTTTGCATAAGATGGAATATTTTTAATCACATTTAGCAAAGGAAGATTTATGTTAACTTTTGAAAGCATTTCATAAATTTCCAAAACCGTTTATCCATCTTGTTTTTCATTAATCTACCAGAAATGGAACCGGAGGCACATAAGGTTTGGGGAAAGGAACTTTTTCACTTTCATGAGGATGATCCTCTTTTGATTTTCCCCACATTTTCGTGCATATCACAAGTATTTTCAGAACAGGATTTGATTTTACCTCTTCTCCGATTTTCTTACCACTCCGAGTGTGGTGACCGCTTTGGCTTGTTCCGGTTGGCTTGGAAACGTGCCCTGTTTGTGCCCTTGCAAAGATTCTGCAATCTGACCCACCTGTGCTTCTAACTTTCGAAATGAGGCCTCGTGTTGCTTGTGCCTCTGCTCATTTTCTTGCTGATTTTTCTGACTCACCATTATGAAACTTTGGAGAGTCTCTTCCAATGAAGGCTTGTTGGGTTGGACCGGCTGCTGCTGATGCTGAGGTTGATACTGAGGTTGAGGTTGAGGTTGATGAAGAGGTTTTTGAGAATGTTGATTGCTCCACGAAAAGTTGGGATGATTCCTCCACCCAGATTGTAGGTGTTTGAGTAAGGATCATTCCGCCCCTTTGGAAATGAGTTCATAGAATTAGCCTGTTCCAAAACTCAGAAACCGTTCTCGAGATGGGCACATATTAGTAACATGACTATAAATACCACAAATCGAACATGCTTCATTTACGTCCGAGATTTAGAATAAGACAAGAGAGAATCCATTTGTGAAGTCACCTAGCTAATTGCATAGCCATTTCACTATTAGAAGAAGAAGAAGAAGAAGATGTATTCACCTCATACATACCCCTAGTTTTACCTCTCACACTTTTCTGTTGAGAGTTCGCACCAAGCATCTCAAACAAATCTTTTGTTTCTTCGGGAGTCCTTTCTCCCATAGCACCACCGCAGATTATCTACCATCGCTTGGTAGTTTTGTGTTAAACCATCATAGAAAGATTGATTTAGCAAATGCAAAGAAAATTCATGATGCGGGCATTGAATTAACATTAGTTTAAACCTATCCCAAGCTTCATGAAACGCCTCCCGGCTCTTGACTAAATCCTACAATTTTCTTTCGCATTTCGCACAATGTGGGATGAGGGTAGTACTTATTGATGAAAGTATTATAAACCCTCCCAAGTGGTCAAACTACTGGGGCCAATGACATGAACCAGGTTTTCGCCGCATCCTTCGAGTATACCGAAAGCAACGCATTCTCAATCGATCTTCGCTAAATTTCCCAACGGAAAATTTTGAACATCGAATAATAATCACGTAGAAAAGTTAAAGGATCTTCATGGCCATCCCATGAAAGGACGGAAGCATATTAAAATGAAGACTCTTTAACTCATAGTTCCTAGCACCGTAGGCAAGACAATACAAGAGGGAGACCGTTAATCCTAGGACGAGCATAATCCCTCATGGATCGCGCAGTTCTCGTTCACCCATTTTAACAAAGAGGATTATCTTCTTTCAATTCAGGATTTTCAGATTCAAAATTTGAAGATTCACCTTTGTTTGTGTCCACCCCTTTGTTTCTACCCACTCTATCAATGTTGTCGTTAAATTCCGCTAGACAGATTCAACGAACGACGACCGTGCATACAAGTATTCAATTACAAGAATTCAACAAGCTAAAACCAAGCTTATCTAAGTCAAAACAAACAATTGTCCCAGAACGGCGCCAAAAACTTGATGGAAGATTTATTTAACCTAGCAAGTGCACGAATCAATTGTAGTATAATTGTGCAAATACAAGGGTCGAACACAAGGACAAGGGTTTTGATTTAGAAAACTTAACTAATAACTTGAAGAAAACAATTTAAAGAAAACGAAATGATTTGGATTTTTGACTAACAACTAAATTAATAATAAAACAATGAATTTAAGGAAATTCACAACTGTATTCAACTGGGAAAATTCAGAAATTGGGAAAGCCTAGGGATTGGGGTTCACTTTGTATCTCACTTTAATGTTATTCTAAGGTCACACCAATTCTAGGGTTCATTCTTTCTAAGGCAAAGATTGGGACGCATTGATCACGATTTGCAATCTTTTTAACTCCTAAATGTTGTATCTCCTTGATCCGTTAACACAACATTTACGAATTTATAAAATATAAAAGAATAATTTGAACCTAGCCTTGAATTCAACAATGATCATGTATCACTCAAAGTCAATCTCACAAAGTATGGCAAGTTATGAATTAAGAACATTGATCATTCATGAATTCATACATCAAATAATCAAAACAACTGAAATACAATTCGTAAAACAATTGATATGATTCGATTAAGTAAACTTTGTAGAGACTAGAATATATAAACCGAATAGAAATAAACGCTTAATAACATCAAAGTTTTGATACTTAGTTACCTCCAATCCCTAGAAGATGAGTTTAGCTCCTCATCAAACTCATTACAAAAATATCGATTCTTCAATTTGATTTGGAGAGAAAGAAAGAAATAAAAATCAAATAGAAATCACTCCCAAAATTGCTTCTCGTTGCGATCCTCACCAAAGCCTCTCGTTCCCTTTTTATCTTTTCTTCGACTTTGGAATTCCCCCACTCAAAATTGGAACGACGTAAAAAATCTCAAGCCACAGCCTAGGCGCAGGAAAAGGCGTGCTAAGGCGTGGAAGGTCTCAAGATTTTTGCTTTGAAGAATTCGATTTTTTCAAACTTCGGGGCATGCGCTAGGGCGCAGAACTTAAGCACGCCAAGGCGCACACCGGCAAGAAGAAATTTCTTCCACTTTCCCGCTGCTTTAAACCTTTTACACTCTCACCCTCCATGTTTTCAAACACTTCAAAATATCTTGATTTCACTTGATTTCTTCAAAACCCCGAAATCTCATAAACACTAAAAGAATAACATTAAATAACAAAAATCCCGAGAATTTACAAAGATTAAAGCTAGAAAGTACCCAAATGAATGAGCAAAATACTCATTCATCAGTTAGCTATCGGCCAGGATAGGTTCCATGGCCTAGTTGGGTTAGTTCTTGTGTGATGTTCTAACGTCGAGTGATTTCTTATAGGTGTATCATGGTGCGTCCTAGACCAGGGGCTAGTAGCAGTGAGCCGGCATAGGTCGAGGTAGAGGCAGCCTATGAGGGTTCCCGTTGAACCGAGGCTAGAGCTCAGATGAACCTGAAGTTGAGGTACCCCACCTCGTAATCGTGGTGACGAGAATGCCCGTATGGCAGGCTTGTTTCGTAGGATGATGACTGTTATGACCGAGTTAGCACAAGAGGGTCAAGCGGGAGGTGTACCACCCCCACCACCACCACCAGAACCAGAGGTGAGAGTTTCACCACCTCGTAATGAGGTACCGCCAGAACCTAGAGCTAGAAACAATGCTACCTTGGAGAGGTTCTTGAAGATGAAACCCCCATCTTTCGAGGGAGAGTCAGATGCTAGTAAAGCAGAGTTATGGCTAGAGGACTTGGAGAAAATCTTTGCAGCTCTAGACTGCACGGAAGAAGAGAAGGTTGTCTTAGCAGTGTATAAGCTGAGAGGGGTCGCGAATCATTGGTGGAGAGTGTTGTTGGCAAGCTGGGAACTTAATCGGGTTCCAAAGATTTGGTCTAATTTCGAGAGGGAGTTCAAGGCTTCCTATGTACCATTAGTAGTGAGGAGGAAGAGGGAGAAGGAGTTCCAGGATCTAGAACAGGGTTCTATGACAGTGGCCCAGTATTCAGCCAAGTTCACTGAGTTATCTCGTTATTGTGCACATCTTGTACCAGATGAGCCCTTGAGGGTACTCAAGTTCGTTAAGGGTCTGAAGACCGAGTATAGAAGGCAGCTCTTGTCATTGCAGTTGACAGACTATAGGGGTGCAGTTGATCGCGCCTATGAGATCGAGAGATATAGAGGAGCACAGTGTAAGCTCGCAGCCTCTCGCATCGCCAGCCATCTCAACAGTCATCTCAGGTGACCTCGCAGCATTCTGGAAGGGCTCAGTTTTCAGGTAATCGGTCTGGTCATCAGGGCAACCGTCGTAATGGTGGCCAGTCTAGGCAGCAGTTAGACGGACAGCCTAGGCGTACTTCCGATAATCGTGATAATCGTGCTCCATCTTCGCAAGGGCAGCAAGGCCAGCGGAGTGAGCCTGTTGAGTGTTCCTTTTGTCACAAACTGGGGCATTCGTATAATGATTGTAGGAGCAGACTTGGGCAGTGTCTGGGTTGTGGAGAGACAAATCACCGGGTGAAAGATTGTCCTAAGTTTAAGACTACTCAGTCCGTGGGTTCCGTTCAGCAGTCGGGCACCAAGAGGGATAGTGATAAGGCGCAAGCTCGTGTTTTTGCACTTGATCAGCGTGGTGTTCCGGAGTCGACCTCAGTTATTGGAGGTATTCTCTCAGTCTTCGACCATAGGGCTCGAGTTCTTATAGATCCGGGGTCTTCTCATTCCTATGTTGCATCGCATTTCATTGAGCATTTGTGCGTGTTACCTTCTCAGTTGCCTTATGTGCTTGAAGTGTCTACACCGTTGGGTGATCATTTGTTGGCGTCAGAGGTTTATAAGACTTGTGATGTGCTTGTATGTGATCGGGTCTTGCATGCGGATCTGGTAGTTTTGCCCATTCGGGATTTTGATTTGATCTTAGGTATGGATTGGTTGTGTACTTATCATGCTCTAGTTGACTGCCGTCGTAAAAGAGTTACTTTTGCCATGCCCAGTATTCCGGAGTTTGTGTTTACGGGTGATCATGCCATGAATAGTATACATATTATTTCTGCTTTGCGGGCTAGGAAACTTTTATGTCAAGGGTGCACGGGGTATATTGCTTGTGTGCTTGATACTAGCATGTCTACTTTTAATATAGAAGATGTACCGGTAGTTAATGAATTTCCGGATGTCTTTTCGACCGATTATGCATTACCTCCCGACTGAGAGTTAGAGTTTTCCATTGAGCTATTGCCGGGAACTTCACCAATTTCTAGAGCACCTTATAGGATGGCTCCAGCTGAGTTGAGAGAGTTGAAAGATCAGTTGCAGGAACTTCTTGATAAGGAGTTCATTAAACCGAGTGTGTCTCCGTGGGGTGCACCGGTGTTATTTGTGAAGAAGAAGGATGGTAGCTTGCGGTTGTGCATTGACTATCGTCAGTTGAATCAGGTTACTATTAAGAATAGGTACCCTTTACCTCACATTGATGATCTCTTCGATCAACTTCAGGGATCCGTGGTGTACTCCAAGCTAGACTTGAGGAGTGGTTATCACCAGTTGAGAGTTCGGGCGGAGGATGTCCCAAAGACAACTTTTCGGACACGTTATGGTCACTATGAGTTTGTGGTGATGCCGTTTGGGTTGACGAACGCGCCTGCAGTTTTCATGGATTTGATGAATCGGGTGTTCCATGATTATTTGGATTGCTTTGTTGTGGTTTTCATCGACGACATTCTAGTGTACTCAAAGTCACGAGAGGAACATGCTAACCATTTGAGAGTGGTTCTTTCCCTGTTGCGAGAAAAGAAACTTTTTGCGAAATTTAGTAAGTGTGCATTTTGGCTTGAACAAGTGTCTTTTCTTGGGCACGTTGTTTCTAGTGAGGGTATTGCGGTGGATCCATCTAAAGTGGAGGCTGTTACTAAATGGAAGACTCCTAGAATGGTGACCGAAGTTCGTAGTTTCTTGGGCTTGGCGGGTTATTACCGTAGGTTCATTGAGGGATTCTCCAAGATTGCTACTCCCATGACTAACTTGACTCAGAAAAAGTCTACTTTCATTTGGAGTGATAAGTGCGAGGCCAGTTTTCAAGAGTTGAAGAAGAGATTGACCACAGCTCCAGTTTTAGCATTGCCTAGTGGATGTGATAACTTTGTGATATATAGCGACGCTTCGTTAGAAGGCTTGGGTTGCGTGCTTATGCAAAACGGGAAGGTTATTGCCTACGCTTCGAAGAAGTTGTCACCATATGAGCAGAATTACCCGACTCATGACCTTGAGTTGGCAGCAATTGTTTTCGCACTTCACAAGTGGAAACATTACCTTTATGGAGAGAAGTTTGAAGTGTATACAGATCATAAGAGTTTGAAATACCTCTTCTCGCAGAAGGAGTTGAATATGAGACAGAGGCGTTGGATGGAGAAGCTTAAGGATCACAATTTTACTATTCTTTACCATCCCGGAAAAGCAAATGTTGTTGCGGATGCCTTGAGTAGGAAGGCTTATATGTCTTGTACGATGATGAGGGAATGGAAGATGCTAGAGGATGTCCGGGAATGGAGTCCTATTGTAAGTGAGCGTAGTGTTCTCTTTGCTAATGTTCGTGCTACACCAGTTTTATTTGGGTTGATTAAGGAAGCTCAAGCTACTGATCCAGAATTGAAGAAAATTATCGATAGATTGGGAGAGAATGCTACACCAGGGTTCGCGATGAACAGTGATGGGATCTTGACATTTCAGAATAGAGTTTGCGTTCCTTCTTCCGATGGAGTGAAACGTATGGTCCTTGATGAGGCTCACAAAGCAAAGTATACGATACATCCGGGTAGTACTAAGATGTACCGTGACTTGAAGAGGCAGTTTTGGTGGAACGGTATGAAGAGGGAGATAGCGGAATATGTTTCTAGATGTTTGACATGTCAGCAGGTTAAGGCGGAGCACCAGAGACCTGCCGGTCTACTTCAGCCACTTGAGATTCCGGAGTGAAAGTGGGAACATATCACGATTGATTTTGTTACGGGATTGCCGCGTACTCGTAGAGGCTTCGATGCTGTATGGGTTATTGTTGATAGGTTAACGAAATCTTCTCATTTTATCCCTATTGCGATGACTTACAGTTTGAGTCAGTTGGCGGCATTGTATATCCAGGAGATTATCAGGCTACATGGTGTTCCCGTTAGTATTGTGTCGGATAGAGATCCTAGATTCACCTCGAGATTTTGGCATTCATTACAGGAGGCCTTGGGTACAAAACTTAACTTGAGTACAGCTTTTCATCCCCAGTCAGATGGACAGTCTGAGAGATTGATACAGATCTTAGAGGACATGCTTCGTGCTTGTGCCATGGATTTCAAGGGCAGTTGGGATTCACACCTACCGTTGGCAAAGTTTGCATACAATAACAGTTACCAATCTAGCATTGAGATGGCTCCTTATGAGGCTTTGTATAGGCGTAAGTGTCATTCACCGATTTGCTGGGACGAAGTTGGTAAAGCTAGGTTATAGGGTTCCGAAATGGTACAACAATCGGCCGCGGGTGTGAAGCTGATTAGAGAGAGATTGCGTACGGCTCAGAGTAGACAAAAAAGCTATACGGATAACCGGAGACGCGATCTTGAGTTTTAAGTTGGGGACTTTGTGTTCTTGAAAATATCACCGTGCCGTGGTACTAAGAGATTTGGTAAGAAAAGGAAACTTTCACCAAGGTATATTGGTCCGTTCGAAATTCTTGAGAGGGTTGGTTCTTTGGCTTACCGAATTGCATTGCCACCGTCTATTTCGGGTATTCATGATGTGTTTCACGTTTCTATGCTTCGCAAATACATGAAGGATGAATCACATGTTCTTGCCTACGAAGAGATTTCCTTTGAACCCGATCTTTCCTATGTGGAGACGCCGGTGAAGATTGTTGACACCAAAGAGCAAATCTTGAGGACTAAGAGGATACCATTAGTGAAAGTTTAGTGGAGAAATCATTTGTTGGAAGAAGCCACTTGGGAAACTCATAGTGAGATGCGTGAGAAGTATCCATACCTGTTTGATTAGTTGGTAAGTGAATTTAGGGACTAAATTTCTTTAAGGAGGGAAGGATGTGACACCCTAGTTCTCTTAAACTGTATTACTTGCATACTTTACGTCTTATTAGCACGAATAGAAATGCCATGGTAGTATAATGAATTGTGGTTTGATAATTACTAAGTGTTTTAGCTTTGTTTACTTGTGTTGTTAATGCATTAGCATGGTATGAATACTTGCGATTTCTCTTAAGTTTGAAGTAATTCTTGTTAGCATTGCTACATGTTATATAGAATGAGTTTTGATTGTGTTTTTAACATGATTTGAAGTTAGTATCACTTTGGGGTGACTTGGGGACATTGTGGTATCATTTTGAAGTGCTTAGAAGTCATTTTTACCTGAACCAGACCCTATACAGCCGCCTAATGCGAGCTGGTCAAAAGCATAAACTTTCTGGATTCCATGCGGACGCATGAAGCGCCCGCATAGGACCTTATGCGACCACATGAAGCCAAGTCTTTCCCACGCATCAACTCTCTGGATTGTAAGCGGCCGCATGGAACCTATGCGACCGCATAGCGTCGATTTCAGCTTATTTAGTTGACTGCATTTTAAGTGATGTTGACCCTCCCTTGTTGATCCAATGGCTGAGATTAAAGCCTAGTTTGACTTGTTGACCTATTTATATACTTTTATCCTTGTGAGAGACATAAGACAATTTTATTTTCTCTCCAAAGTCTTCCATGGTAGCTTAAAGGTGAAGTGTGGGAGACAATAGTGTAATTGGTGTGTGTGCATCATATCTCCATATCCAACCACTCAAACTTACATGCAAAACTAAAATTTTGTTGCTTGGGACTAGAGAAACAACTTGGAAGGTTTTGATTCTCCTTTTGTTGGTTGATTTGTGTGTTTGAGATGTATGCTCAATATCAAGTATGCTCCCTTCATGATAGTCTTAGTTTACATGCTTAAGAAGACATGCATCATGGTAATAACATGAAATTCCTTGAGTTAATTTTCTATAAATTTTGGGTTAATGACTCATAATTGATAATTTGGACTTGTGTCATGTATGAATAATATTCTAAGATGAACTTGGAATAACTTTTGTTCTTGGACTTGTTATAATTCATAACTTCAAAATTGATGAACATGTTAGGGTTCACAAATTGGGAACTTGGATCTTAATAGACTAAAAGTCATAATTGACTTAATAGTCTAATTGTATATGAATCGAGAACATAGAAAAGAGCCATGAATTGCATATAGCATTTATTCGCTACTTAGGAATATTTTAGTAATAACTCAACGGAGTTGCTTTAGAGAGTTATTGAACAATACCGACTCTACAAATAAATCCCTACGACGTTTAGAGTTCAATTGAATTGTAAATTAGTTCTTGGGAATTCTTGACATGATTGATCTATGCTTGACTTGTATATCGTAGAGTAACATGCCTACTTGATTGGACGAGTCGCTCTTGTCGACCTCGCTCCATTACTTGATTTATTACGCGAGTAAACATCTATTTGACTCGGACGAGTTCGCTCTTGTCGAACTCGCTCCTTACTTGATTTGTATGACAAGTAAATACCTACTTGACATACCATTAGTCCAGCTGGCATTTCGTGAATTGTCTCGATGGTTAACGATGCATCATAGTCATGAATCGTGAGATTCATGGTGGTGATGGGTCGCCACACCATAACTCGCACACACCCTTCACTACTGATCATAGTGGAGAAGAGTACCTTGTCGTAACCAAAGGGCGCTTGGAATAATACTAATCGTGGTCGATGTATCATACACGTGCATCCGACATATACAATCGTGATAACCTTGTCTATTTCAGGGACTACGAAGCGGCACCGGTTCTATAACATATCCTTATCCTATGTGATTTAATTAAGCACTTATGTGAAGATAATGTGCATCGCGACATGAGAACTACGTGCTAACATGATCTTGCTTGATACGTGCTATGTATGCCTTGCATTATATCCTGTCATGCATATTGGTGGCTTACATAGTCTTTATGACTTACCCCCTCCCCTTTACTGTTTTAGATCCTAGTCATCCAGGACCGTCTCATCGAGGTTGATCGTCTTCTCGTGCTCGTGATTGTTCGCCTAGAGGTGGTAGTATGGACTTTTGGTTTCTCTTTTGCAAGGACGTTGGGTTAAGCAAATCATTTAGACTTCGCTTGGGAATGTGTAATCGTAGTAACTTGTACTTGTTGTAGACTAGCTTAATAGTACTACTTATGTTCTAGTTATTTGCCGGCACTTGTTGGCCGTGCCTTGCTTGCTTGTATTTGGTTCACTTGTTAAGACTTCCGCTGAGCATTCCTTTAGCTCTTGATTATTCATGTGGTTTCTCCGGTATGTTTAGCCGTTGAAGTGTTTATATATTGGCATGACTTGTTAGTGTTGGATTTCGGTTGTAAATTCGCCGATGACTTGATTTACTTGCTATTAATTGTTATATCAGGTTTTAAAGTTTAAATTTATCCCGGTTTTTTTTAGTACCGAGTTTTACCACGTGTCCAATGTTGCGTCACGTCAGTTTTGATAATTGAGTCCTTGCATGATTGTTGTCCTTATTTGGACGGCACGACCCGCGTTCCCTTCTCGGGGTCGGGGTTGGGTCGTCACAGAGGAAACAAAAAATTATTTAAGTCAAGAATTTACTATAATTGTGTGAAGAGCTTGTATCTATACATTAACAACATTTTATCATTATTATTATTATTATTTATTATTAATTAATAAAGGAGTATCAATTAACAACAAGAAATAATAATAATTAAAATTTTGTTAACGTATAGATATATACTCGCACTTGGCATTAGTTCAATGCTACGTACAACTTAGCATTGAACTAATGGCTGCAATCTTAACAAACATCATTGATTGATAGCCTGGAAAACACCACTATAATCTCAAAGTTCTTATGCTCGTTTGGTGTAGCGTTTTTAAAAAATAGTTATTTTTAAATTTAAATTATTTAAAATGTTGATTTTTTAGAATGTAATTTTTTTTCTTTATAAACGCGTTTGTGATACTATTTCAAAATACAATTTATTTTTTTAACAGCATTTTAAAATCTGTATTTTAAAAAAAAGTTAGAAATTCCCGTGTTTGAAAACACAGTTTTTTCTATCACGATCTTGAAACGGTAAGTTGAGGAATAAACTATGTTTTGGTCAAAACGCAATGAGAATATTTCGATACTTTAGTCTTGATATGATATTAATTAAAATTTTATTTTGTTTTATTTTAATGCACACGCAATGAGTGTATCAACACGAGTTACACAAAAAATCATTATTATAGCAATCAACAACATTTCAGTAGGATCCATCACCAATGCAAATGTAAATGTGAAAAAAACTGACTGTCACTTAGAATTTACATATTTTTTAAAGAAAAATAAAATTTCAATGCAATTGTAAAGGAGAATTGTGGATACGATGTGTCAATAAAATTGTTTAACATTGGTTATGAGACTCTAGATTTTTTGATATTCAATGCAATTGTGGAGATGAGTTGTAAATATGTGTAAATTTTAAGTAACACTCAATTTTTTTTATATTCACATTTACATTGGTGATGCTCTAAATCTAAATAAGAAAGGCATCTAAAGAATTAACAATCAACCAACTTTTCAGGAGGAAGACACTATGAGCATCTCCTATGCTATCATTTAATTTTTTCTATGGGGCATACTTAAACAAGAAGACCTTTTTCGTACGTGATAAAAATTTTAAAAGATAGAGAGTCCTTGTTTTAAAGGTGCTCCAATGCAAGACTCCTTTTAGAACATTCTTTCAGACGTGACATTGTTTTATAATAATTACAAAAAATAAAAATTACTCCATATGTAACTGATTAACATTAAAAAATAAAAATAAAAACTAACGGTAAATGACGTGGATGAAAAAACATCCTCTAGATGACCCCCTAAGAGAGTCACGTAAAGGATGTCTTCCCAACTAAATATCAACTCATCTCCACCTCAAAATAAATTGTTTGCATTAGAGTGGATTTTTTTGGAAAAATCTATATTTTCTACGTATTTAGTATTTTTTACTAGATGATTGCATTGGAGAAACTCAAATATAGCAAAATGTTCAAAACGAATGGAATCTGTGTCTCCTCTAAAAACGAGTTAATTGTAAAAAGAAACCTTGTACTAGTTCATGAATTGCAAATTAAACCTTGTATTTTTTTATCGTCTAATTAAACTTTTTATAAATACTATTTTTACAATTAAAACCTTCCATCATATGACTGTTAGATATACTAACGGAATGGTGATTTGGCGTCCAACATGACGCTCGCGTGGTTTGTAGCTCTATAAATATTTATAGAAAGTTTAATTAGACGATAAAAAAATACGAGGTTTAATTTACAATTCGTGAACGAGTACAAGATTTTTTTTTTTTTTTGCAATTAGTACAAAGAGTAATAATTAGTACTTAGTAGTAGTGGTCAACTACTTGATTTCTATTATTTATATTTTAAAATTTATCGTTTAGATGATGTTGTTATATGACTCCTCTTTGGATTGTGTTGATTTTAGTCTTTAAATTTAAATTTACAAAAAAATTTTGGCCGACACACTTTGAAAAGTTTTTGTTCTCTCCAATCCACCCTTTTTTTTAAACCAGAAAAACACACTTTGAGAATTTTCTTTCTAAAATGTCCTCAACAACATCGTTGCTTCAGATTTGAGGTTCGAATTGATGTATAAATGATTTAATGTTGTAATTATAGTCTTCCCTCATGTTTGGGGATCAATTTTCATGCATAGAACACGAATTTGATCACAATTTGATCAAATTCGAATTTTTGAGTTCATCCCGTTTTTCTTTATTTTTGGGCTGTTTTGGCCACTTTAATCTATGTTTTAAGCTTCGAATTTGTTTAAAATCAATCTTATATTGTTATCCTAACTTAGTACTACATTAATTATAAAGGGGGCGAGTGAGAGAGTGTGTGCGAGTGTGCAACAATATTTTGTAAATTCGTACTCGGTACTTTCCTTAAGCATATTCCTACAACTTGTATATTTAATGTTCTGTTCCCCTTTTTTTTTTTTTTTTGAAACACCAGGTCTCTATATATTCTATCTTACTCCAGTCCTTTTTGTTCTAAACTAAAATTTCCTATTCCTTTGCCCTACTACAGTACATGGGTCTTACAACGGCTCTTCCCGGCCTTACTGCCCAATCCGTCGTAACCTGAGTCACTCAGAATAGTCAAAAATAGTTTATTACAAAATTTTCTAGAGTATTAATAAATAGAACATAAGAGATGCTTTCACATAGTATGAACATAAAACATGATACTTGATATAAAAGAAAAACATCTGTACATAAAATTTTTGGGAACTTAGAACAAAAAATACATAAGAAGAGGGCTTAAGGGTTTCCCTTTCGGGAAATCCCTTAAAATTACAAGAAGAAAATTTACCTTATATTATACAACACTCAATTTTTTTCATATTCACATTTATATTGGTGATGCTCTAAATCTAAATAAGAAAGGCATCTAAAGAATTAACAATCAACCAACTTTTCAGGAGGAAGACACTAAGAGCATCTCCAATGCTATCATCTAATTTTTTCTACGGGGCATGCTTAAACAAGAAGACTTCTTTCGTACGTGACAAAAATTTTAAAAGATAGAGAGTCCTTGTTCTAAACGTGCTCCAATGCAAGACTCCTTTTAGAATATTCTTTCAGACGTGACATTGTTTTATAATAATTACAAAAAATAAAAATTACTCCATATGTAACTGATTAACGTTAAAAAATAAAAATAAAAACTGACGGTAAATGACGTGGATGAAAAAACATCCTCTAGGTGACCCTCTAAGAGAGTCACGTAAAGGATGTCTTCCCAACTAAATATCAACTCATCTCCACCTCAACATAAATTGTTTGCATTAGAGTAGATTTTTTTGAAAAAAATTATATTTTCTACGTATTTAGTATTTTTTACTAGATGATTGCATTGGAGAAACTTAAATATAGCAAAATGTTCAAAACGAATGGAATCTGTGTCTCCTCTAAAAACGAGTTAATTGTAAAAAAAAACCTTGTACTAGTTCATGAATTGCAAATTAAACCTTGTATTTTTTTATCGTCTAATTAAACCTTTTATAAATACTATTTTTACAATTAAAACCTTCGGTCATATGACTGTTAGATATACTAACGGAATGGTGATTTGGCGTCCAACATGATGCTCGCGTGATTTGTAGTTCTATAAATATTTATAGAAAGTATAATTAGACGATAAAAAAAATACAAGGTTTAATTTGCAATTCGTGAACGAGTACAAGATTTTTTTTTTGCAATTAGTACAAAGAGTAATAATTAGTACTTAGTAGTAGTGGTCAACTACTTGATTTCTATTATTTATATTTTAAAATTTATCGTTTAGATGATGTTGTTATATGACTCCTCTTTGGATTGTGTTGATTTTAGTCTTTAAATTTAAATGTACAGAAATTTTTTGGCCGGTACACTTTGAAAAGTTTTTGTTCTCTCCAGTCCACCCTTTTTTTTAAACCAGAAAAACAACCTTTGAGAATTCTTTTCCTAAAATGTCCTCAACAACATCGTTGTTTCAGATTTGAGGTTCGAATTGATGTATAAATGATTTAATGTTGTTATTATATTTCCTCATGTTTAGGGATCAATTTTCATGCATAGAACACGAATTTAATCACAATTTGATCAAATTCGAATTTTTGAGTTCATCCCGTTTTTCTTTGTTCTTGGGCTGTTTTGGCCACTTTAATCTATGTTTTAAGCTTCGAATTTGTTTAAAATCAATCTTATATTGTTATCATAACTTAGTACATCATTTGTGCATAATTTTTCTACAAAAAAAAAAATACTATTTTCGATATCGAAATAGAGCTTGGCAGTGTGCTGTCCGAAAACAGAGGGAGATGTTCTTGGACTGATTTTGAGACTTTAATCAATGATTTGAGTTTAAATTTTGTATAATATCAATATCATACTGTTATAGGAAGTCAATACCATATTTGTATGTAACTTTCCCAACCAAAAACAACAATTTTGATCGATTTTGATATTATATTAAATTGGGCATCGGGATGCCTTAAATTGGGCATCGCGATGCCTTGGTTACTGATGCGCGCGTGTTTTCTTTCATTAATGGCATAATCGTCTTTTTAGCCCAAAAATACATTTTTTCGATTTAAAAAAAAAAAAGATGAATGGACTGAAGCGATTACAAATGTTGAAAAAGAGATCGGGCTTGTAATTCACCCTTAACTTTATAATTATTTAAAAAATTATTGTGGCTCGTATATCTGAAGTCCGATAGGGTTAAAATTAAATTCACAATAATAGTGGCCCGAAATAATTGAATCATTTAACTCGCAATCTGTTAAGGTCATAATCCACTGGGACTAGCCCAAAATCATTAGGGTTATCCGTTAACATCATTGCTTATAAACGATGATTTCAAAAGTTTCCCCACACGTTGTCAATCAATTCACAAAATTTGTGGGGACTGCATCTGGGTTACTCAATATATTGGGATACTCAGAGCAATTAACCGAATAAAATATTGAGTGATGCTAAATAACACCCCCCTCAACATGCTAAATCACACCCCCCCTTCTCTTTTTAGACGATTCCGTTAAAAAAATAATTTTTTTTTTAATTTAGCCTCTTAAATTCACGATTCCGTTAAAAACTTAACGGATCCGTTAAGTTTTTAACGGAATATGGAGGACCGCCCACCCCTTGGGGTCTAATACATTAACACCGCCGCCCCGGGGTCTAATACATTAACACCGCCTCCCCGGGGTCTAATACATTAACACCGCCCCGGGGTTTAATACATTAAGACCGCCCCTAGGAGTTTTTTTTTCAGTTTATTTAATATAATTTTATATAATTATTAAAATATAATTTTATATAATTATCAATATATAATTTTATATAATTAGTAATATATAATTATTATTATATATTTTAAATAATTATTAATATTTAATTTTATATAATTATTAATATATTTTGTCATATAATTTAATTTTAGTTTATAATTTAAAATCATTTAATAAATAAATAATTTCAAATTATTTAATTTAATTTAATTTTAATTTACATAGTTAAACTTAATTATGTAAAACATCATATTAAATTAAATTAATGTATATGAAATTATACACTAAAATTAAAAATATTAAAGTAATATTTAATTATTTATGCTAATAAAATTTTAAATTGTGTAATTAATATATAATAATTATATTAAAATATCCATAAATACATGTAATTTATGCAAATACAATTTAATAATCTTATTACTAATTAAATCAACAATTATATTAATTTCAAAACTAAAATTATATATTTTATTGCATATAAAATAAAATGATAAATTACAATTAAATTATATAATCTTATTTCTATTAAATAAACAAATATATTAAATAAAAAACTTAAATTAAATAATATGAAATTATATATTAATAATTTATAAACTAAAATTATATATTAATAATTTATAAACTAAAATTATATATTAAACTAAAATTAAATATTAATTTGTGCAAATTTAAGTTTATAAATATATTACTAATTAAATGAACAATATTATTAATTTCAAAATTAAAATTATAAGATAAAATTACATCATTTGAAATTATATATTTAATAAACAATTTTAAATTATATAAATTACAAATTACAATTATATTATATGAAATTATTTATTAATAATTTATAAAATAAAATAAAATTTATAATTTTTAAAATTTAATTTTTTAATAAATATATAATTTCTAAGCTAAAATTAAAATTAAATTCTAAACTAAAATTAAATAATATGAAATAATATAATATATTAATAATTTATAAACTAAAATTATATATTAATTTGTGAAAATTTTATTTATAAATATATTACTAATTAAATCAAAAATAATATTAATTAAAAACTAAAATTATAAAATTAAATAATTTGAAATTATATATTTATTAAATGATTTTAAATTATAAACTAAAATTATAAATTACAATTAAATTATATGAAATTATATATTAATAATTTATAAACTAAAATTAAATTTATAATTTTTAAAATTTAAAATTGTTTAGTAAATATATAATTTCTAAGCTAAAATTAAAATTAAATTCTAAATTAAAATTAAATAATATGAAAGAATATAATATATTAATAATTAATAAACTAAAATTATATATTAATTTGTGAAAATTTTATTTATAAATATATTACCAAATTATTAATAATTATGTAAAATTATATATTAATAATTATATAGAATTACTTAGTATTAATTATATAAAATTATCTATTAATAATTATTACCAAATTATAAATTATATATTAATAATTTATAAACTAAAATTAAATTTGTAAACTTATATATTAAACTAAAAGTATAAAATAAAATTAACTATTAATAATTATGTAAAATTATATATTAATAATTATATAAAATTACCCATTATTAGTTATTATTAATTTCCTATCATTAATTATATAAAATTATCTATTAATAATTATTACCAAATTATATAAAATTAAATATAAAAATATATTAATAATTATATAAAATTATATATTAATAATTATATAGGGGTGTCATTTAGAGGGGGTGTCATTTAGCTGTTGGGGAGGGAAAGTGAGGGGGCGGTGTCTGTTGTTGGGAAAGGGAGGGACCGGTTGTCTGTTGGGGAAAGGGAGGGACCGGTTTGAGGGAAAGGGAGTGGGAAAGGGGGGAGGGTAGAAAGGTCATTTTGGTTGGGGGGGGTGTGATTTAGTATTTTTTGGGGGGTGTGATTTAGCATGTATGAAAATATTTACCAGATGGTTGTACAGGGTTTAGCCATAATCAAAAGAGAATAACCTTTTTCAAAGGGGCATATATTAAGTTCGTGTTCGGCTCGTATAAGCTCGCGCTTTGCTTGAATTCAAGAAATCGAAGCTCGGCTTGTAAGCTTGAAATCCTGACTCGAGATCGATCCGTTTGGTTTGGCCTCATGGACTCAGCTCAGTTAAATTTATTTTTAAATAAATTTGTTTAGATATTTATTACATATAAGATTTTATTTGCCTTTTCGTAAAAATGAGATAATATGTTTTCAATGAACAGTCAAAAACATATATTTTGAGTCTAACAAGTCAAAATTGATTCTTGTATTTGAAGGCTTTGAGGTGTTATGAGTCATCTGATTTGCTGGTGTGAGAAGTGGTGGAATTTTATTTGTTTGGAAAACAATGCGTTAATATGTACCTTTGATCAGTCTAATATTACCTCCATCGCAAATTAATTATCATTTTAGCAATTTGCATACATATTAAGAAAGCTTATATAAATACTTATCTATCTTTATTTAAGTTAATTTATTGTAGATAAGTTACATGAGTATTTTTTTTTTAACTCTTAACAACTTAATTAGAGTAATAAATAAGGGCAATTTTGGTAGAATATGTGCAAATGTTTCTTAAAATCTTATAACGACAATTATTTTGGAACAAAAAACTTTGTTAAAACGATAATTATTTTAGAACGAAGATACTATGTACTAACTTTTCATTAGTCTTGAACTCAACTCGTCAGCAGAAACTCATGGCTCATAATCAAGCTAAAGAGCCGACAAATTTCTAGTAGAGTCAAGCTTACACACCTCCTCTAAAACTTGGCTTGTGCTCACACAGACTCGAGCCTGAAAAATTCTTGAACACCGAGCTCAAGCATCCAAGCTTTGCTCGTTTACTGCCCTAAGTAGGACTGTAGGAGCAAAGTTACACGGGAAAAAATATCATTCGGATCTATTCTCATCACGAATTAGTGATTTTGATTTTAAGATTTTGGACTTTCGCTCTCTTTGTTTCCACCCGCTTTCTCTCTATTTTTTTCTTATAGGGGTGTTAAGCGACAATTTTCCTAAAATAAAAGTTTAAAAAATAAGATTTTTTTTTAGAAAAAAAAAAAACAATTATTTAAGAACGGAGAGAGTATTAGTCTACGAACTTTATTCCACTCAATCCATTAATGTTCACCACTTATAAATACCGCGTTTTGCATACAACAAACCTGACCAATTAAATCAAAAAAGATTGAAATACTAAAAGATTTCGAGCCATGGAGATTAAGGTGAAGAATGATGTAGACGAAGAAGATGCCCCTCTTCTTGCAAATACACCTCCTTCTGATACAGCTGAAAAAACCTATATTCACTCGGGCCTTAGCCAAACATTTCAATGTACGTCCGAGTTACTGAAACTTCTACCCACAGGCACAGTTCTTAGTTTTCAACTTCTATCACCAATTTTCACAAACCAGGGTGAGTGCCTCATGGTTAGCCGTGTCTTGACCATCGGACTCATAGCTCTCTGCTGCCTTTCGTGTTTTCTACTGAGCTTCACCGACAGCTTCAAGGACCGGAAAGGTAATCTTTACTATGGGTTCGCCACGATCCAAGGCCTGTGGATCATTGATGGGGAAGCTGAGCTACCACCTGAACTTGCAGACAAGTACAGGCTACGATTGATGGACTTCGTGCACGCCTTCATGTCGTTACTGGTTTTTGCGATGGTTGCGATGTTTGATCAAAATGCGGTGAGATGCTTCTACCCAAACCCACCTGATGAAGTCAAAGAGCTTCTGAATAAACTGCCTATTGGAGTTGGAGTCGTTTGCAGTATGGTGTTTGTTACGTTCCCTTCCCAAAGACACGGAATTGGCTGCCCCCACGCAGCCAATTAGCACATCCAGTTGTATAATCAATATGTACTCCAAATTCATCTTTTGATTGCTATCATTATGTACTTTTTAATTTTCCATGAATTGGAGATAAAATCTCATTCTCGTGCACGTGCACCAACTATCAAATTAAAATAAAATAAGGGAAGTCTATTTTCACTACGAATTTTGTTAATCCACTACATTATTAATTATTACATTAAATAAATATATATTTAGAAAAAATTACCCCTTAATTAATTACTTTTGATTTGAAGTGGATTAATATATTTCTTATTTTCAAATTACCTATTAATTCTTAACATATAAACAAACGAGGTAGTTTTATTTTTTTATTTATATTTATTTTTAATAAATATGTTTTCTCAATTATGCTTATGACTCGTTTTGTGTTTTATTATTAAAAAAATTTAAAAACATTTATTGATCAAAATTTTAGAAAATATGTAATATTTTATTAATAAAATAAAAAACTTTAATTTAATTTATAAAATATTATTTTAAAAAATCAATAATAGCAATATGTTAGGTATTGAATTGATTGTCGGTTTCATTCAATTCAAAACTAAAAATTTAGAATCAATTGTTATAGGTAGGCAAAAGGTATTAAAACTTTACAATACTATACCATAATATAATTTTACTATTGAATTTTTTTTACAATTAAATCTTTTAAATCTAACTGTGAAATTCTTATTTCATTAAGCAAAGATCACATGTTTTTTTCAAAGTTCGGTTGGCAAAAAATATCCTTAAGATATTAGTTTTTCTATAATGTAACGTGACTCTAGTCGTGAGATTAATTAATTATTCTAATAAAATAAAATAATAATAATAATAATGTCGTTCATGTGAGCTCTAATCAAAGATCATTTAATACTTTTTGAATAAGAAAATAATATTGAAAGGTAATTAGAAAAGTAATTTTATTAGTCAACTTAATATAGGCAAGTAATTAAGGGTAATTTTGTCCAAATATATATTTGCTTAATGCAATAATTAATAATGTAGTGAATTAGCAAAAATTGTAGCGGAAATAGCCTCTCCCAAAAAAAATAATATTAACCCTAAAACAAATTAAGCCGAATTTGTGATCATTTTTTAAATGACTATATTGTTCTCTCTCTGAACCTAAATAATTGTCTTCTTTTCTTTTTTCATCAATTTCAAAAAAATTGTCATGTTTTTAAACTTTTGAGGAAATTACATGTTATGTCAATAATTATAATAGAGTCAATTAATTTTTTCTTAAACTATGTGCTCACTCAAACAAGACGATTATTTAGGAAAGGAGGAAGTATGTTTTATTGTAAAAGATTTGCTCAGCAGCTTTACAAATGATGAATGATGATATACTTGAATGTTTTCAAAGTATATATGAAAACGCGTAGGGGATAATAATAATTTCTAAGCTTTGTATTATAATAAAATATTATTAAATTTGTGCACCCACTAAAGAACTTTCTAGATCTGTCACTGTCCCCCATTTTTAAAGTAAATGTAAGAGGTATAAGAGAATAATATATCTTCCATATATTTGTATTCAAGTGTAATTATATTTGATATATTCTCTGACCTATTAGTTAGGTCTCCTAGTTACTATTGTATTGTAACTCTTCTCTTAGTTCATATTGTATTAGGTTAACTTTCTCTTAGTTCTTATTGTATTAGGTTAACTTGTAACCCAAGTATTGTAGCTCTATAAATATGTACTTCAATCAATGGAAATGTTATGTCATTATTCACAAGAATTACTATTTCCTACATGGTATCAGAGCTTTTATTCCACAAACCCTAAAACCACCAAATTTCTACAACCCTTAACACCACCGCCCACCACCCCTTTCATTCCTTTTAAATAGTAACCATGGCTTCCAACACAATCACCATCCAAGATCCCACAGACTCCACCAAAACTTATCAACTCATCAACATTTCAAACCACAACATCACCAAGCTCACCCCTACCTCCTACCTCGCCTAGAAACTCCAGGTTGAGTCCACGCTCATTGGCTATGATCTCAACAAATTTGTAGAAAGCACCTTAGTTGCCCGCCAGCCACCATCATAGTTAATACCGCTCAAGCACCCAACCGAGCCTACCTACCATGGATCCGACAAGACAAACTTCTGTTTAGCACCCTTGTCGGCTTTCTCTCAACAAGCCTAGTTCCGCTTATTCAGCAAGCGGCTACAACTCGGGAGGCTTAGGTCATACTGGCCAACACATATGCTCACACTACCCGTGGGCATATCAAACAAATCAAGGACCAGCTCAAGCGAGTTACAAAAGGCTCCCAATCGATCTCCGAGTACATGCAGTTCATTAAAAGCAAATTCGATGAGCTCGCTATCCTCGGTAAATCCCTTGACCATGAGGACCTCATAGAAACAGTGCTCGGCGGCCTGGACGATGACTATCGACATTTCGCCGATGCAGTTGAAGGACAGGACACTCCTATTCCCTTTGATGAACTTCTTGAGAAGCTCATCAACTGCGAGCTAGTGCTGAAGCAATCTCACCTCGCCTCCACTCCCTACCTCGCCACGGCTAATACCGTGATGACTAGGCAATATGGGTCACCTCAGCCTCAATATCCTCGCTACCAGCAGCCCGCACAGTCTCCTCGGCATCCTCAGTCGGGCAACCCTAGTCCTCGTCAACAGCGACCTTACCGCGGCAAATTTCAAGGCTGCCGTCAACAAGGTCACACGGTCGCTCAATGCCCCAGTTTTCAGCTAGTTTCAGTCTTATCGTTGACCTTGCCTCGCTCCTCGCCTGCGGGCAACAGCTGGAAACCACGAGCACATATCGCAACAACCTCAGGCAACCCAACACCGAGCTGGCTCCTCGACAGTGGTGCTTCCCACCATGTCACCATTAACCTCGGCAATCTTTCCCTACACAATCCGTACTCGGGTCCTAAAGACATGGCTATTGGTGATGGCAATGTGTTACATATTGCCAATACTGGTTCTACCTCTCTCCACACATCTTCTCACACCTTCCAATTATATAATGTTCTGTTTGTACCTAGTATGCAAAGAAACCTCATTTCTATCTCTTAATTTTGCACATCAAATAATGCATCTATTGAATTCTTACCCACTTCTTTTCGTGTGAAGGATCTACAGACAAGGACCTTGCTGCTGGAAGGGTAATCTAAGGATGGTGTGTATAAATGGCCGAGCTCGATCCCACCGTGTCACACCACAGTCTTTACGAGTTCAAGAGTGTCCACTCCTGACTGACATCATCGACTTAGTCATCCTTCTGCCCAAATCCAAAGTCATATCGAGTCTAGTTTTGCTCTCGAGCATTCTCGAATTAACTCATCCTTTTGTAATGCGTGCTTAAGTAATAAAAGTCACAAACTTCCTTTTACTCTATTCACTATTGTGTCCCCAACCCCTCTTCAAATTATTTATTCTGATGTATGGACCTCGCCTATTCACTCCTTGGATGGCTTCAAATACTATGTGATCTTCGTCGATCATTACACGCATTACATCTGGCTCAACCCTCTCCAAAGGAAATCTGATGTTGCATCCATCTTTCCTCGCTTCTAAGCCCTGGTCAAAAACCACTGCAAACACAAGATAGTCACCCTTTACTCGGACAATGGTGGCGAATATACTGGTCTCGCCAAAACCACCGGCTTGGCTACATACCTCGCCACTAATGGCATCTCGCACCTCACCTCACCCTCCCACACACCCGAGCACAATGGATTTTCTGAATTCCGACATCGACACATTGTCGAAACAGACCTATCTCTACTATCCAAAGCCTCTCTTTCCCGCACCTTCTGGTCGTATGCCTTCCTCACAGCCACCTATCTCATAAATCGACTTCTCACTTCCACAATCCAGATGCTCTCTCTCTACCACAAACTCTTCAAGTCTGCCCCCAACTACTTAAAACTTCAAGCATTTGGATGTCTTTGTTACCCTGGCTACGACCACACGCCACTCACAAGCTTGATCCTCACTCGATTCCCTGTGTATTCTTCGGGTACTCCCTCACCCAAAGTGCATATATCTGTTATGACCCGAACAGCGCAAAGCTCTTTATCTCCCTCCATGTTCGATTTGTCGAGTCTGAGTTTCCCATGTCTCAGGTCGAGCTAAGTCTTCCTCGATTTAACGAGTCAACCCGCACTACCTGGTTACCACCTCATAATATTCTCGCAATGACTTAACTGATGCTCTTCCTGCGACCTCACATCAACCAACCTCGGTGCCCGACACAGCCAACTGTAGACACCCAGAATTCGTACACCTACATTATACGAATTGTCCAATAAACAAATGTTTATTTACAAACGGACTAACACATGTTTCTATGATTATTTCAGAAAACAACATACACAAACGGACTGTCAACGTCCAACAAATACAACGAACTTCAGTTAGATCAACATCAAGGGTCAAAATCAAAGATACAACAGGACTAATGACGTCCAACACACAAACAACCTTCCATTAGATCAACATCAATGGTCTAAACTGAAGATGCGCAGCTTAGAAGAGCCAAAGTGCAAGACACAAAGCCTGGAAAAAGCCAAAATAGGGTTTGGTGCGCTGAAGACATTTCTGGTGCGCTGATACACCCAAACAGGATTTGGTGCGCGGGCACCATCACAAGTCAAGCCGCCGGCTGCTGAAGACTTTTAAGGCACAAAAGAAGCTTTCTCCTTGCTTGGCCCCGAGAGTTTCATCAAATATCTCAGCCCAGGCTCCCCTATATAAGGAGATGATTAGCTCTTTCCTTCAACAACAACATCATCAATTCTCTCCTTGAGAACCAACACAAACACACACAAACACACACAACTCTCTCTATCAAGTCTCTTTTTGAGGAAGAAAAGAGAGAAAGAAAAGAGAAAAGAGTATTGACTCTTTTTCAACATACACAAAACGTAAGTCTTCATTTCCTCGATTGGTAGCAGTGGAAGCACAATGGTCAGGCTACTAGCTAGCTTGATCCGGTATAATACAACGGCCTAGAACGTGGCCCGATTTCTGTAAAACGACAGAAGGTAACCCCTTCTGTTCGTTAGTTTAGATATGTAAATAGATGAAATAAATGTATGTAAATTATTTTAATACATTTAAATACATGTAAAATATATATATATTCTGTAAATAACAAACTTGCGATAAATAAATACAAGCATGCAAACGTGTAGAGACGGAAAGGGCGAATTGGGTACGTAAAACCTTCCCAAATCATAACTTGGCCCCCGAACCCATAATTTAAAGTTTTTCTCCCGTTTACTTTATAAACGAGAGTGGCGACTCTGTTTTAAAAGATAAACGTGTTTTTCACGTTTATCAAACCATAAAATCAAATAGAGAAAAACCACAAAACAAGAGCAAAAAAGGCCCGAAGGGACTGATCTTTTCCGAAAGTTGAATCCGGGGCGCTTACAATAACCCTGACCTTGTGGAATCCTCGCAAGTCACCCTACCTAACACCGACCTTCCTCATCGGCCTATACCCCAGGCCGCTGCTCGCACCTCACCTATTATTAACCGCATCTAAAACAACATCCACAAACCCATATATAAACTTTGCCTCTCAGCCCAACTAAACACCGACTTTAAACCAACATGTGTAACTCAGGTCCTCAAAGACAACAAGTGGCGACAGGCCATGTCCGAGGAATATGATGCCGTCCTCAAAAATGGTACTTAGGAACTAGTATCTCCCACAGGGGTCCCTAATATTGTTGGCTGAAAATTGATTTTTTGGATTAAACGATCTGCTGATGACAAAATTGACAGGTATAAAGCTCACTTGGTCGCCAAAGAATTCCATCAATGATCAGGAGTTGACTATCATGAAACCTTTAGCCCGAAGGTTAAACCCACCACGATTTGCCTCATCCTCGCCCTTGCGATCAGCCAGGGATGTGATCTTCGTCAGCTTAATGTCAACAATGCCTTCTTGCAGGGAACCCTCATCGAGGAAGTCTTCATGACTTAACCTCAGGGCTTCATCGACACTTACTACCCATAACATGTGTGTCAACTACGAAAGGCTATCTATGGTCTCAAGCAGGCACCCCGAGCATGGTACAATGAACTTCGTGAGTTCCTCCTCGCTGCTCGTTTTACAAGCTCAGTGGCTAATACCTTCTTATTCATCTTCAACGAGGCCGACATCACCCTTCTATTGCTCGTCTATATTGATGACATTATCATCACTGGCAACAATACCAAGGTAGTGCAGGACTTCATCACTCTTCTCGCTGTTCAATTTTTGCTCAAACACCTTGGCAACCTTCATTACTTCCTCGGCGTGGAAGTGGTTCCATGGTCTACTGGGATTCTCCTCTCCTAACAAGGATGCATAGCCAACCTCCTTGCTCACACTGGTATGTCTGATGCTCACCCAGTGGCAACGCCCCTCGCAACCTCACCAGTTCTCACACTTCAGTCGGGCACGACTCTAACTAACCCCACCGAGTTCCGAGTAGTGGTCGGGAGTGTTCAGTATCTTTCTCTCACCCACCCGAACATTGCCTATGTCGTTAACAGGATCTCTCAGTTTATGCATAGGCCCACATCACTGGCTCGCCACCAAGCGTTTGCTTCGTTATCTCAGTGGTACCATTGATCATGACATCTTTCTTCATCGCCAGTCGCCTCTCGACCTTCATGCATTCACTGATGCTAACTGGTCAGGTAACAAAGATGATTTTACCTCTACGAGTGCTTACATAGTGTATCTTGGTCGAAACCCCATCTCTTGGAGCTCGAAAAATTAGCGTACAGTTACTCGCTCATCGACTAAAGCCGAGTACCGAGCGGTTGCAGCAACAGCTATCGAGGTCTCCTGGTCACCTCTCTTCTAGGTGAGCTCGGCGTCACCTCCTCGCGCCAACCAATCATCTATTGTGATAATGTCGGCACTACGAATCTCTGCTCCAACTCGATGTTTCATTCTCTGATGAAACATGTTGCTCTCGACTATCATTTTATCTGTCAACAAGTCCAAGACGGTATCTTACGGGTCTATCATGTCTCCTCGGCAGACCAGTTCGCTGATGCCCTTACCAAGCCGCTTCCTTGCGCTCGCTTTCACCATCTCCTACTTAAAATTGGCCTCTCCTTCCGGGGATCCAACTTGCGGGGGCATATAAGAGAATAATACATATTCCATATATTTGTATTCAAGTGTGATTATATATATTTGGTACATTCTCCCTATTAGTTAGGTCTCCTAGTTACTATTGTATTGTAACTCTTTTCCAAGTTCTTATTGTATTAGGTTAACTTGTAACCCTATAAATATGTACTTCGATCAATGGAAAGGCTATGTCAGGCCCGATTTTGAAGGTGTTCAAAGTAATACATAGAATAGGGCCTCAAAATTTGGGGGCCCTAAATTTTTCACATATATGTATTATAATATATATATATATATATATATATATATTGTCTTTTTTAATTTCTCTTTCTAAATATCTCACAAACTCTCAGCTTTTCTCTCAATTATAACTTTCTCTTGACAGAATAATTTCCTTTTCCTACTTCAATTGCTTAATCGTCGGGCTTCTTCCACACTAGCTGGGGAGAATTTGGAATAATTGATAAATGATAAACCAAGTTATTTCCCTCCTTTCATATCTACTTTAAATTTGATTGTGGGGCGTTAGTTTTAGTATTGTATTGTTATTTCTCTTCAGTCTTCTCTACATTTGTGGCATTTGTCGTTAGGCCGAATTTTTTTAGTTATATATAACTCCTAAAATTAGGAAATATGAATCTGGATATGAAAAGCGAAAAAAGAAAAACTCAATGGATTAGTTTTCATAGCAATAGAGAATGATTATTTAGAAAAAATTGATTATGAAGACCTAATTAAAGATTTTGCTTCAAGGAATGTTAGAAGGATGTTACTTTTCAAATAAAAAGTTTGATAGTAGTTTGGGGATTTAGTTACTTTGGTATTTCATTTGTAAGAAAATAATTTTAACATTATAATGTTAAAAAATATGTAATTTATTTTCATCTTTTGGTAATTATCTTTTATCAAATTTGAAGCCTAATTTTAAATTTAAGACAGGGCCCTCAAAATGTCAAGACCGACCCTGAACTATGCCATTATTCAAAAGAATTATTATTTCATACAAGAGGGTCAAAATCATAAACATGGAGATTGCTGCCTGCCTAGTGCCTACACATAAACAACATTTTAGCTTTGTTTCCCAGCGCTAGCAACTTCGCTTATCAGCTCAAGCTGAATTGACTCGAAAGCTTCTTGCGCCTTCTATTTATGATCACGCAGAAATGGTTTTGGTGACCACGTCAGCTCCGTGTGCAGCAAGTTTCCTTGGTCAAGATGCCTCGGCTCTCTAAGGCGTCCTTTGTAAGGGGTTTGATAGCGGGACCAAGCACTACCTGTCAAAACAGAGACCGTTAGGGGCGTCGGGGGTTTGACCCGACTATGACCCTCCGGCGTAGGAATCAGTATATGGAGTAATGAGGGGAGGTGAGAGGCTTAAATGAGGCTCTCGTGAGTAAATGCACAGGCAGTGTATGGAAGTGATATGGTAGTTGAGAGTAAATGAGCTATGAAGAGTTCTTGTCTTGTGCAGAGTAAATGTTACCTTAGTCCTGAATGCATTCTGGTTCCTGGTATTTATAGCCAATGGTGATACTGTGCGATGTTTGGTGTGTCACCCGTGAATGGAGGAGGATGTCCATGAAGTATGGTCATCTTTGGCACGTTGTCGAGTAGGTGAGCGGGTAATATCTTCTGGATTTGAGGGAATGGGAGGCGATAATCGGGCGCCGCCACACGCCGAAGGGTACTGCCATTAATGAGAATGTATGGGTTTTGTTGGATTAGGTATTGACACACTGTGGACATTTAATGCTGGGAGGCCGACCTGCTCCAAGGTCGCGCGGGGGGTCCTCGTATGTAGTCGTCCTCGGTGACGACTTGGGTCTTAGGTCGCGCCGAGGTCTGGATTGACCGACGACCTCGACCTGGGGTTCCGAGCTTCTTGTTGCCACCGTGGCCAGCTGGGTCCTACTTGGAGACTACGTGGAAGACACGTGTTGCATGTATTTGGGAGGATCCCATCAACTCCAAAATTCACACGGCCACAGCGCTCCAAATTCCCTTATCAGGGACGCATCCATCAAACTACCATCTCATCAGTGATACCTGTAGCTTTTTGAAGGTCTCCTTTCTCATACAAGGGATTGACAAGGGAATGAAATGTTTCTCTCTCAACTGATATTCCCCTGGTACGCATGCTTATATAGAATTGAAATGCTCAATTAGAGTCACTCTCAGAACAAAGACCTCGGACCACAGCATTATTCATCCTAATATGTAGGCTCCAAGTTATACTGACTTGGCGAGATTCCCTCAAGAATCATCTCATCAAGAACGTTTGCAGCTTCTTGGAACTTATGAGCATCACAGAAACCATTTATGATTTTTGAGTACGAGCCAGCATCGGGTTTTTATCCCTGAAAGCTTCATCCTATCAAAAAATTCCAAAACTTCTCAAAGTTTTCGGTCTTTACAAATTAAGTCCGTGGATAAAGGAACTGTAAGTTACTATGTTTCACTTGTGGTGTATGCCCATTTCCCACCATTAATTCCAAGAGCTCCATGGCCTATTCTCACCCTTACAGAGGCCATCAATAAGAGAGCTATAAGTATATGCATTAGGTTCAATATTTTTGCTCTTCATCTCTAGAAAACTATCCCATAGCTTCATCCACTTTATTTGACTGAAATAACCCATGACCATGAGTCAAACCAGAGTAGGTAACAACACTTGGTGAACAACCTTTTGTCTCCATCTCAGTGAATAGGGGTGTAAATGAGCTGGGCAGTGCCAAGTAATGGATTACCAAGCTCGGCTCAATTAAGTTTCGCAAAGGCTCAATATCGGCTCAAGCTTAAAAACTAAAGATTCAGACTCAAGCTCGTCTCATATTCGTTTTACCTTGCTCAGACTTGGATCGGTCGGGCTTAAATCTAGAAATATCAAGCTCGAGCTCGAGCCCAAGTTCAAGCACGGCTTGAAATATTTTATATATCAGCAAAAAATTATTCCAAGAAGGCAAGAATCACTAGAACAACATAAAAGCAGAAACACTAGAAATTGTGAGACCATAGGTGTTGTGATCATATTAAGCATATCCTCACTTCCTCAGCCAACCTAAACTGGTTTGCAGATAATAATTTAGAAATTATGAGACCATCGGTTTGTGATCGTGCCATTTAAGCCATTATCATACTCTGCTGCAGCTGAATCAAATACGAAAACAGCTTTCTGTATATCCTTTTCAGCTTGAATAAGCTGCTCAACTATGGATATCGCCACTTGTTTTCAAAAACTGTTCACTGGTTTCGATTTTGGTTTTTAGGTTTTCAGAAAGTAAACAGAAACCAAAACCGTTAAGAAATACGGAGTTTTGAAAATAATGGATACATACAGAGTAACTTCGTCAGATTTACGTCCTTTCTATTTCCTGTATCCACCCTAGCTCTACTTTCCCTGCCATCACAGGCTCAAGCGAATTGGATTAGGAATCTATATTGTAACTGCTGCAACTGAAAATGGGAGAGGAGGTGATCAAGTGCCTTTTGAGCCAATAAAACCCCATGTTACTACTCCTGCAGTTGCCATTATAAGGTGGTTAATGGATCTAGTCTAGGCCATTTGCAGTTCAAAGTAAAATATAGCACAGTTTATTTCTATATATTTTTTATTAACATGTAAATGAGACAAGTCGAATCAAGCTTGATATATACCACGTAGTATGAATGTGAACCGGTAGGCAAAATTGGACCGCTATATATAGAGCTGAGACCAGAGAAACGTACGGTTTGGTTTTGTTTGGCTTTTGGTTTTGGAGAATTTGCTCCATGCGGTTTAGTTTTGGTATTTAGCTCGAAATCACTGAAATCAGAACCATGCGCACCCCTCATAGAAGGTATGTAAATGTGAAAATAGTGTAGCATCTCCAATTCAGAGGTTCCCAACCCTAATTACTAGGCGCACTCCCCTTACCTATATTAGTTAGTGCTTTAGGCATCAAAACCGGAAAATTTGGTTCTTATATGTTCAATTTCGGGAACAATGATTTGATTTGAAATGGTGACATCGAAAAAATAGTCTTATTAAAAAAGTCAAACTTTATATTATTGTAGGGATAATGACTTTATAAGTCCCTCAATAAAATTTTATGCAGTTTTCGCCCCTACCATTTTAAATTTTCACGCTGAAAGTCCTTTTGATGGATACCGTTAGTGATTTGTCATTAAGTTGCCCATGTGCCTCCCACATGCATTTGACCAAGGGCAAAAATGAAATTTCCCTTATCATCTTCTTCCTCATCTTCAAACCCCAATCCCAAAATTCCATCATTCAAAGCTTCAAACCCAGTAAACCCAAATCAATTTTGATTTTGAAATTCCACGTAATTCGTTCAAATTTCTTTGAACACCCACAAACCCAATTTCAATTCCCGTTCCAAAAATCCAAATCACTCCCCCAAACCCTTATTCAACTCGATTCTTTTCAAGCAAGCAGAGCTGAGCAAGTTGACCCATCTGGTTGTGCAACACCGCCATGTTCACCCCTTGCTACTACTGCTGTTGCAACTTCTTAGCCTTCTTAGAATTTGAGCCGAATTGCCGCAAGACCTGAACCATTCTCTAAATGAAAGTACGACGTCTTCGGCTCTCAAATTGACAACGGGAGAAAGTAGAGCCGGAGGCGAAGGGGAGAAAGGGTTTAAAGGGGAATTGACGGCGGCGGTGGTGGTGGAGTAGAGAAATAAAGAGGTGTCGTTTATGAGGGGGTACAGGAAAGCCCTAGATTTCTTCACACATCTGAGTGTTTGCATAATTTATAAAAAAATATGAATTGGGTAACATGACAAAGTTTGAGATTGAGATGAAATCGCTACTCACTCTCCTCTGCCGTCGTCTATTAAACTGAGATTGAGATTGAGAGTAGTAGTAGTCAAGGCAGCAAGAAGATTTCCATGAATCCTTGAAGTTGTAACTTAATTGGGCTTTAATGAGGGGGGGAGAAGAAAGTGGGAAATTCTATTTTTGCCCTTAGTCAAACGCATGTGGGAGACACACGGGCAACTTAACGGCAAATCACTAACGGCATGTATCAAAATGACTTCCGGCGTGAAAATTTGAAGTGGTAGGAAAGAAAACTGCACAAAATTTTATTGAGGGACTAATGGTGGAATTGGCCATAGTCGAGGGACTTATAAAGTCATTATCTCATTATTTTACTTTTACTCTTGTATAATTCTTTTAAATTAGAGTAAAGATGTAATTTTCTTTTCTTTTTTTTGTATAACATATTAGATAAACATTATGGTTTTCGAATAAAAGAAAAAAAAAATTTGAAGTAAGTTGGAGATTTCTAGTTTAAAATTTTGAAATGGTCTTAGTCCTTTGAGACAAACCAAAAAAGTTAATAAGGCTAATTTTTTGGAATGGAAGGACTATTTTGTTCAATTTGGAAGAATAGGTTATGTGCAGTCATTGTACTCCTTTTTTGTTTTATTTAAAATTAGAGCTGTCCAAATAGTTTTAGCCGATTGGGCTAGCCCGGACCGCAACACAAAATAGGCGGGTTGGGTTAGCAAAATATGAGACCATTTATAAACGGGTCAAACGGGCTGAGCCCGCGCGGGTTGCTGGCCAAGGTAGTTCGGTCCGGGTTGGGGCAGGTTGGCCTGCCAATCTAAGGAGCAAGGGTAAAAATAGAAATTTCAAAATTAAAAAAAAAAAAGGCCAAAATATAAAAAACCCCCCAAAGTATCCACCAAATCCCACTTTGCCCCCTAATTTGAAATTTGTGCGTACAAACACTCCACGTTCCAATTTGTCCCACTTAACACCCCGGCTGTGATCGACGTTAAAAATATTAACGGAACGTTAAAAATATTAACGGAAGCCATCAAATGCCTTGCACGAGGGGGGCAATTGGGTCTTTTTCTCATTGTCTTCTTCCCCAAATTAAAACTAGGGATTAGATCATACAATCTTCATACACAAACCAACCTTCTAAAAATCCCAATATATACACGGTAAACTCTCAGTTTAATAAGATCAACCCTCGCGAACACTCGAGTTTCATAAAAGAAATTCGGATAGCCAGAGTACCCTTCAATTTAAAAGGTGAAGAGACCCTACAGTTGGGATCTGAAAGACTTCCCAGACTTATTAGAATGCACTGTACCCTGCACAAAGTTTGGATTAAGGTGTAACTTTTGGGGAATTGGTTGTCTGAGAAGGGCGCATTACAAATCCTAAACCAAATTTACTTCCGTGAGACATTGAAAGAGCTGAAACTGGAAAATGTATAGATAGAGCAGCTAAGCTATAAAGGGTTAAGATCAGAACCACTTCGAACAGGAGCCTGTAGCATCAATCAAGGGGTGATTCCGGCATGCCTAGTTAGGGCGTAGACCAGATCTAGGGGGATCATTGCCCTGTGATGTTTGTATTCCTGGTTCCATGACTGGCTAAAGGATGATATAGGATGTTCTGACTCTTTCATAGAACAGAAGAGTTCATAAGTCTTCGCCACGGGTTCCAGTGGTGGCGGCGTCGAGAGGGAGGATTAAAATGGAGCTAATTCAGCGTCAATACGCCCATATCATGTACTTCAAACAAATAGGGCGGCGGCGATTTTATAATTGGTGGTGGGTTTTGGGATTTTTTGCGGCTAAGCAGCAGTGACGGTGGGAGCTTTGGTGGGTGTTGAATGGTGGAAAGATTAGAGAGGGAGGAGGGAAGAAATGCTTAAATGGAGGGATTAAGATATGAAGTTTGAATATGAATTTTCTTTTTTCTGAATGGGATTGGAGGGATTAAGATAAGATCTAAACCCTAGTTTTAATTTGGGGAAGAAGACAATGAGAAAAAGACCCAATTGCCCCCCTCATGCAAGGCATGTGATGGCTTCCGTTAATATTTTTAACGTTCCGTTAATATTTTTAACGTCGATCACAGCCGGGGTGTTAAGTGGGATAAATTGGAACGTGGAGTGTTTGTACGCACAAATTTCAAATTAGGGTGCAAAGTGAAATTTGGTGGATACTTTGGGGCGTTTTTTATATTTTGGCCAAAAAAAAACCTAGGTAGGACTCACATCATGTGAGCATAAGAAGCCAATTCCTTTTTTTCCTTAATACTAATCCCTTGCAAATTCAACAGCAGCTCCCATTTTTATTTGGAAAGATTTTCATTAATTTAATGTTCTCCTCTGTGTATTATTTTAATTTAAAGTTTTATTTGGGAAGACTTTCATTAATTTTTGGGCTTTATATATAATATTTATATCAAAATGTCAAATTTTTAACTTAATAATAATTATATTAAATTTTAAATTAATGTATTATTTTTTTATGGGCTGGCCCGTTTAACCCATAACCTGTAACGGTTTGGGTTGGGTTAACACATTTTAGGCCTGCCCCTTAACGGGCTAGCCCGCACTGCACCACCAAATAGCGGGTTCATAAAGCTCGCGGACTGGCCCGCACCGCCAGTCCGCTTTGACAGCTCTATTTAAAATTAAATGCCCATTTTACTTTTTTTCCTAGAGGCCCCACTATTCACAGAACCAAAACATTAAGGTTATCATAAAAAATAGGGATAATGATTTTACAAGTCCCTCGACTATGACCGATTCTACCATTAGTCCCTCAATAAAATTTTGTACAGTTTTCGTCCCTACCACTTCAAATTTTCACGCCGGAAGTCCTTTTGATGGATGTCGTTTGTGATTAGCCGTTAAGTTGCCCATGTGCCTCCCACGTGTATTTGACCAAGGGCAAAAATGGAATTTCCCTTATCATCTTCTTCACCATCTTCAAACCCCAATCCTAAAATTCCATCAACAGCCAAAATCGATTTTGAAATTCCAAAGCTTCAAACCTAGTAAACCTAAATCGATTTTGATTTTGAAATTCCAAAGCTTCAAAATCGAAAGCTATGGACTCGAAAAAGCATTACTAGACAAAGAGAAAAGTAGTCCCTTGGCTCACCGACTTCAAATCTTGAAAGATATAGTACACAGAAAGACCTCAACGAATCATCTCAAATGGTACACTTCGAATCATGACCGTAACAGCTAAAATGGCGCATTAATTTTCAACCCTTGGCAAGTCGTCGAATTCACAGGAATTATCACCAGATCAGCACATCTAATTCAATTCAATCAATCAATCTATATAGCGTCACCAATCGGATCTCTGGCCTCACAATCGGAAGGGAAATTCGGAAAATTTGATGGCAGGGGCGGCCTCTGCACTGCGCTGTTCCTTCTCGACATCAAGGGATGTGTTCTTGTATGGCAAGACAACCGCAGCGACGTCACTGTCGTTTAGGTCGAATGCTTCTTCACCAAACTCATCGAGAAAGAGGGCCCAACCTCCTCCACCACCTATCGAATCATTCGCTTACACCGCTGCCGCTGCCGCCTCCGCCTCCAAACCCCCCTCCGATTCCGACGAAGACAATTGCGTCGAGATTACTGTACCTACTACTGCTCCAAACAACACCAATCATAATTCGCTCGAGGATTTGAAGGATGACGACGTTGGTGAAGTTTCGTCCACCACTAATCGTGCTCGGAGATTCGGGTTGATTACGATGAGGACGAGGAGATCGACAACGTGCTAGACCTCAACGGCGGCGGTGGTTTGACTGAAGTGGTTGATGTGGAGGAAGAAGGCAATGATAGTGGACCGTGAGATGGATTGGGTTTTGAAGGGCCTGACATTGAGTTGCAAATTTGGATTTAGGTTTTGGACTGCATTGAAGAAGGTGAAGAAGATGATAAGTGAAATTTCATTTTTGCCCTTAGTCAAATGCATGTGGGAGGCACATGGGCAACTTAACGGCAAATCACTAACGACATCCATCAAAAGGACTTCCAGCGCAAAAATTTGAAGTGGTAAAAACGAAAACCGCACAAAATTTTGTTGAGAGACTGATGGTGAAATCAGCCGTATTCGAGGAACTTGTAAAGTCATTATCCCTAAAAATATAACATTGTTAGTTTGAGTAAAGAAGTGAAACAAAAATTTTAAACATAGACGTATTAAATTTTACAATAGGTGCACGTTCATCATTTCATGTTATTTTGTCAAAATTTTCCGTCCAAAGAAATTAACACCATTAGCCTGAAAAACGAAACTGAACAAAAATTGTAAGTATAGTGCCGATTTGACTATTTGTTTCAATTAAAGGTTGCCCATACCCATTTACCCATCCAGCCCATGGGTACGGGTACATACAAATGTAGTTATGGGTTATAATGGGCAAGATCAATTGGCCCACTAATTTTTGTCAATAGAAATGAGCTTAACTGGGCTGTCACCAAAATGCCAATTTGAGCCCGGAGCCCGCACCTTACATGGCCGCGGTCTGCCAATACCCATTTAGTCCGCTCATTTGCAACCTCTAGTTTCAAGCCAATACCCATATAGTCCGCTCATTTGCAACCTCTAGTTTCAATTAACAGTAACCTAGATCAAAATGTGTATTAAGTTATTACTCCCTCCGTTCCAAACAAAGAGTTATTATTCTATTTTAAAATATTTTATTCCACTTTCAAAAATTATACCTATAATTTTTATAATTTTACCCTCCATATGTAATATAAACAATTAACTATGGTCAAGCATGCAAGACCGTAGCTAAATTTCGGAGTGCCCAATAAAAATTCTTGTGTTTCTAAGCTCCTTTCTTCTCATCTCTTGTATAAATAATGTTTATACATGAAAAGATAGGCATACCCATGTCCAACATCACAAGAAAAAAAAAAAAAAAATACTCTGTGTTCCAAATTGAGTGCCTATTTTTAACTTTTCAATAAAATTAAGGATAACTTTTAAGCAATTTTTGTAACAATTATACACAAATATCCTTGTGGTCCACCTTATAGCCATATTGTGACACGGTAGTGGCTACAATGAATTTAGTAACTTCATTGCAAAATGAATACTCATTTTGAACAAAAATTTTAAGAAAATAGACGCTAGTTTTGGAAAGGAAGGAGTAGCATAGCTGACACAAAATGATTCATTGATGCCGCAAAATTTTCTAAAGGAGTTTTTCACAAAAAAAAATAAAATAACAAAGGAAAATCTAAAGTAAAGACCAACTTCAGCTCGAAATAAGTGTCTAATACTCCATTTTTTTTCCAAAATAAATGTCTCATATTTCATTTTAGGATATCTTATTTTTAGAAAAATTCTCTTAGTCAATTATCTATAATATAGTAATTAATTGTGAGATGAAAAAAAGATAATGATTCTATTTATTTGACACCACTAAGGGATACCCCGAGGGCATAAAGGAAAATTAAATAAGATCCATTATTATTATATTAAAGTTCGTGTAAAATCAATAGTGAATACTAATTTTGAGACTGAAGGGGTAAATTAAATTGATGTAGGCTAAAAATCAATTCTCTTGAATCCTCTACGTTTAAAAGATGCGATTCTCATTAAATGAGATAGAAACTATTTTCAATTCACAAAGACCTCAAAAAAAAAAAAAAAGCTAAAGCAACATATAACAGAAAAGGCAACATCAATTAAAAACAAACCAACCATTTCGTACATCTCGCGTCTCAGCAAGACCAATGGCAGCAAATTTGCTTATTCCAGTATACAAGTAAAACCATTTTTTTCAGTAGGTATGGCCTTTTTCTAAAATACTAACTTCTGTAACGGTCAATAAAAGTCTTCTAAGCGACTAAAGAAGCCATCTTTTATAGCTTTTTTATAACTAACTTATAAAAAAAGCACCAAACATGAAAGCAAAAATCCCAAACAGGAATTCTGGGAAAACAAACAGTGCTTTTTATTTGGATTTCTGTTTCTTGCAAGGAATTGTTAGCTAATAGCCACCTTTCCTCCCTTATATTCCACTAGATACGTTAATGTTCACCGCTTATAAATACCGTGTTTTACATATTACACACCTGATCAAATCAAAAAAGATAGATATACTAAAAGATATCGAGCCATGGAGATCAGGGTGGAAAATGAGATACCTCGAAATCTAGACGAAGAAAATGCCCCTCTTCTTGCGAGTACACTTCTTTCTGATCCGGTTGAAAAAACCTTCATTCAGAAGGCCATTAGCCAAACGTTTCAAAGTACAGCCCATTTAGCAAACCTTTTACCCACTGGCTCGGTTCTTGCTTTTCAACTTCTATCACCAATTTTCACAAACCAGGGTGAGTGTGACATGGTTGGCCGGGGCTTGACCACCGGACTCATAGCCCTCTGCGGCCTTTCATGTTTTCTATTGAGCTTCACGGATAGCTTCAAGGACCAGAAGGGTACTCTTTGCTATGGGTTCGCCACGACCCGAGGCATGTGGATTATCGATGGTGCATACACACTACCACCTGAACTTGCAGCGAAATACAGGCTCCGATTCATAGATTTCATGCACGCCCTCATGTCAATACTGGTTTTTGCCGCGATCGCACTGTTTGATCAAAATGTGGTGAACTGCTTCTACCCAACGCCATCTGATCAAGCCAAAGAGCTTCTGACAACACTGCCTGTTGGAATTGGAGTCATTTGCAGTATGCTGTTTGTTGCATTCCCTACCGAAAGACATGGAATTGGCTTCCCCCTCACAGCCAATTAGCGCATCCAGTAGTATAATCAACATGTACTCCAAATTCATCTTTTGATTGTTTAACTTGGTCTACAATGGCCAGATTATTCTTCCTCTGTAATCTAAATAACAATGGATTGCTGACCTTTTATGCTTTTTAATTTTCCATGAATTGAGAGTCAGAAGCACCTAATTGATCAGGTGCGATAAATCCAATTCTTAATATTTCATACATAATGAACCTAAGCTGATGGAGTGCATGCAAGCTGCTGTGGTGCATAATCCACAATAGGCGAATTATGCCCCTTTTTGAAAGTAAATGTAAGGGTCAAAAAGATAAACATGGAGATTACCTACACACAAACAGCATTTTAGCTTTGTTCCCCAGCACTAGCACTTTCGCCCATCAGCTCAAGGTGAATTGACTTTGCAGCTTCTTGCGTCTTTTGTTTACCCCAAAATTTATTTACAACTGCGCTCCAAATACTCTTATCAGGGATGCATCCATCAACTACCATCTCTTCGATGATACACGCAACTTTTTGAAAGTCTCGTTTCTCACAGAAGCGATTAACAAGAAAATGAAATGTTTCTCTCTCAACCGATATTCCCCTGGTGCGCATGCTTCGATACAATTGAAAGGCTCGATTAGGGTCTCTCTCAGAACAAAGACCTCGGACCACAGTGTTATTCATCCTAATATGTAGGCTCCAAGTTATTCGACGTGGCAAGATTCCCTCAAGTATCATCTCATCGAGAAAGTTTGCAGCTTCTTGGAACTTGTGAGCATCACAAAAACCATTTATGATTTTTGAGTACAAGCCTGCATCGGGTTTTAATCCCTGAAGCTTCATCCTATCAAAAATCTCCAAAGCTTCTCGAAGCTTCCGTTCTTTACAAAGTCCATGAATCAAGGAACTGTAAGTTACTGTGTTGGGTTTGTGGCATTTGCCCACCATTAATTCCAAGAGCTCCATGGCCTGAGAGCTATTCCCACCCTTGCAGAGGCCATCAATTAGAGAGCTATAAGTATATACATTGGGTTCAATATTTTTGCTCTTCATCTCTTCAAACAATCCCATAGCATCATCCAATTTATTTGACTGACATAACCCATGAATCAAACTAGAGTAGGTAACAACACTTGGTGAACAACCTCTTGTCTCCATCTCAGTGAATAGCTCTGTCGCTTCACTTACCTTCCCCAACCTACACAACCCATTGATCAGAGTCCCATATGTGTATGAATCCGGATCACACCCACGATTGGGCATCTCACGAAAAATCCGAATGGCTGCATCCATTGTCGCTTTATTCTTGCAAAGTGCTTTGATCAAAACATTTAGGGAAGTAACACTTGGCGGAATGCCCATTTGTCTCATATACCTATAAAACCTAAGAGCCACCTTTAACTGGTTTTCATCAACAAGAATGGCAAAAACTGTAATGTACGATTTCTGAGTTGGTTCACAGTCATATTCCTTCATCTTCTGAAAAATTCTCATCACGTCATGCAACTTGTGAACCCGCCCATATGCTCGGCATATAGATAACAATATGTCTTCAGTAACCTTACATTTTTCTTCCTTCATTCTATTAAGCATATCTTCAGCCGGCCTAAACTGGTTTGCAGATAATAATCTAGAAATTATGAGACCGTAGGTGTTGTGATCATGCCGGAAGCCATTATCATACTCTGCTGTAGCTGAATCAAATACGGTAACAGCTTTCTGAATGTCCTTTTCAGCTCGAATAAGCTGCTCAACTAGGGATGTCGTCACTTGTTTTGGCCATTTGATCATTCTCTTGCTAGCCATTTTCAGAAACCCTCTCAACTAAATCGTCTGCCTCCAAATAATGATGATACTACAAGTCAGGGCAAGCTTTCAAGCCTGATGTAATTATGGAACCAACTCAAGAGTGTAATTCCTGGTCAATCAACACTCTGCACAGCAAATGACACCATAAGAGATTAACCAAGCAATTACCATATGGAGTAGCATTCAAGCGTAAAACCCCCTTGGTTCACTCCAAGGGTTGTGGAAGCGAAACAGAAGGCTAATAGAAGCCTGAGGTCAAATTGGATACCGCTAGTCATTCTTGACTATTTGAGAATATTTAGTGAAAAATTTAGAGGAGAATGTTCTTTTTTTTTTCTATACTATCAATTTGGAGTTCATACAATACCATTTTTCATGTAATTAACATTGTTACAATATAATCGTCTAAAACTAAAGAAATGCATGTTAAATATTGAACAACAAAATGGTCAAGTTGGCTTCCAGAAATCGAATACACTTTAAATGGAAAGGAGGGTATAGTTACTCGACTCGACCTTATTTCTTTCTCAAGGTAACAACATTCTTCGTTCAGTCATTTCATCAAACAGTTAACAGAGGTCTTAGTTTCAGAAGAGGTATAGTTGTGTAAAGATGCGAGACATTAATTTACCTAATTTCTATCAGAAGAAAGTTCAAGCCGGCGGAGTTTGAAGGTGCCTGATGATGCTATTGCTGGGGAAGCGCCGTCGTTCGTCAACTGATGGGTGGCCGCCGGACAGGGTAAGATGAGGGGTGAAAATTTTGGACCAAATCGAAGTTTGGTTGATTTGCCTGCTCGGCTAATGGTACTGAAAATCTGAGATGGCTACTGAGTGCTGATACAGTGATACGGTAAGTTTGAGGATACGAAGAAAAATAGGTTAGGGTGCGAGAAGTGAAATTGGCCCAATTTCTGCTGGGCTTCTTGGAGGGAGCATGTTGGGCTCCAATCCCCAATTTAAGTCTGGCAAGTGGGCTTTTATTGGTACTGCAAATGCAATAAAATTGCACAATTCAATGAAAATTACTATTTACCCCCCCCCCTTAATTTTGAAGACCGTCCCTAAATTGTAAAACTCCCTAAATACTAAGTATACCTCATAATTTTTCATTTTACCCAACCAAACTTATTTTGAATAAACAACCTATCATTACTAAGTACACCCCCTTTCATCCTTTGTTGAGACACCCACCCCTAACCCAATACGTATAATAACAAAGATGCACACACACAAGAGGTGGCTCACTTATGTATCATTTTACACTTAAATATCACTTGTTTTGCAAGTTGTATGATAAATAATTTTTAGGGTTAAGTTAGTTATGATTTTCTTTACCATTTGAGTTCAAAATTGGTGGTTTTTGTAAAAAAAAAAAAAAAAAATTTGCCTTTTAGGTTGAAATTCGAAGTGACATGGGCCTATATTATTAGAGGTGTTCGGTTGGTACTGACCGAACATCACTAAAGGTGTTCAGTCAGTAGTGATAGAGCACACTTAGAGTTGTTCGCCCATCAGTGACCGAACACCTCTTAGTATGTTCTATCACTACTGACCGAACATTAGCAACTCAGGTCATTCGTGTGTGCTTCTTAAAATGTGAGAAATTAAACCAAAATGTATAAAAATACTTACAATATTTGTCTCCTTCAATTCTTTATGCTCTATGGTTGTGTTTTCCAACAATGTAGATGATTTGGAGGTTTAGGGTTTAAAGAAAGATTTGGAAGATGTGAGAATGAAAGTGTAATGTTTGAATATATATATTGTGGAAAAAGTGTAAGTGTGAGGGGGTGTACTTAAAGATATTGGAATAAAATAAAAGTAAAGATGAAGGGGTATACTTAGTAAAAATAAAGACAAATAGATAAAAAATTTATAATAGCAATTTGATAATAATCGAAGGCGGTGTACTTGGAGATAAGGGGTGGGGGGGGTGTGAATAACAATTCACCAATTCAATTTGCATTGTATTTTGATCGTGAACACAATCACTCAACGTAAGAAGATATTTTGTACGGTAAAATGGTAAAGTTTTTCAAGAAAAATACTTTCAGCTTCTCCGTTGGACAGTGACTTCTCTCGCTCTTGAAAGAGAGTTATTCTAAAGACAGAGCAACTTTATAACTTTCACGTTATCCACCTTCAAAAAAATAAAAAAATAAAAATTTATATTCCTATAAGTCTATAAGACATGGATTTTGTTGAAATTAGCACTTTCAAACCCGATCACTTGAATGATTGAGTTTGACTTCATCATTTTATTGAGTTTGAAAAGTATTCATGTTTAGCTTGCTTAACTTTCAACTTGATTTCAAACAAGTTTTAAAATTAATTGAGTCAAGGTCGAGTATTAAACAATAATTTGATTGTGAACTTATTGAGTCAAGCTTAATAATTAAGAATTTGGGTATATAGGCTTGGAATTTGTGTGTGCAGATATCTGAAAGGATGAACACAATTACTGAGCATCATGCCCTGCAAAATTCGTAGTATCAGAGAGAAATTGGAGAGTAATTTGGTATAATTTGCAATTAGTTACCAACGAGCTCTATCTCAACTGGTACTGTTCACTTCTCTTAACGGAGAGGTCGAATGTTCAAGTCTCACCAGAGACGACACCCTGATACTTAAAAAGGTTGGGTGTTCAAGCTTCACCAGAGACATCGTTGTTGTTCAATTTAACAATTTCTTCTAGTCACACCAAAGACATCGAAGTCTTAATTGTAATATTTTAAGACATTAAATAATAATAATAAGGGTTGACGTAATTGTAACATTTTAAGACATTAAATAATAATAATAAGGGTTGGGGTAAGGTGTATATCCCCTCCAACATTTAAAAAAAAAAAAAATGCAATTAGTTCGTATCTTTTTAACAATGGGGGTTGCTATTTATATTGTCGCATGCGGATGAATAATTTAAGGATTTGTTAAGATTCTTTCTGTGTTTTGTGACGATTTATAAGGCAAGTATGCATTTTACGATTTAGCGAGCTTGGGCACCAATCCAGGCACTCTTGATCGAGTGGGCATCATGATGGTTAGAAAAGCTGTTGTCCGCCTAGTGTAGGTTTGGTGCTCGTTTGATGTGGGAAATTACTCATATTGTCCTTAATATAGTATCTCAATAATCAAACTTGGTTAAAATTCATTCAAACTTAATTTATTAATCTCACAAATTCAACCTCAATCAAGCATTTATTGAATCAAATCTAGTGGCTTGGTTTCTTACATGACCCAAAAAGGGAATAGAGATGAGGGTGGAACAAATTGCTCTCTAGCAATGACAAAGTTGATGAGTTGTATCAGGGGATATCATTCTATATATCAACTCTAAGAAAAGGTTCATTAGTGACTTTAATTAATTTACCTTTCATTAGTGACTTTAAATAATTTACCTATTAACTTGAAGATTAATCTCCTCTTATTGTTTGAATACATCATAATCATTATGAAACAAGAATGTCATTCATAATCATAGATGCTAAACCACACCCCCCAAAAATGCTAAATCACACCCCCCCTCCCTTGAGAAAAGACTCTTTTGCCCCTAATTCAATTAAAAAAAAAAAAAAGACTCCCAACAGTGGGCGGTCCTAATGAAGAAGACTCCAAAGAGTGGGCGGTCTCTTGGAGGAAGACTCCCAACAGTGGGCAGTCCTCATGAAGTTCCGTTAAAAAGTTAACGATTTTGTTAATTTTTTAACGAAAATGTTAACTTTAATATCCTAAAATTAATATTTTCGTTAAAAAGTTAACGAAATTGTTAACTTTTTAACGGAATTCATGAGGACTGCCCACTGTTGGGAGTCTTCCTCCAAGAAGACCGCCCACTGTTAGGAGTCTTGCCATTTTTTTTTTTTCATTAAAAACATAGGCAAAATAGTAAATTTGCCCCGGGGGTGTGTCATTTAGTATTTTTGAGGGGTGTGGTTTAGCAGGTCTCTTCATAATTTGCTTTATATCTGTTACCAATGTCACATGACAATAGTGAAGAGCCCCAACCAACTAAATACAGCAAAGAAAGGGATAACAAGTTGAGTGATGAAAAACCACATAGGGACAGGGTCATACACATTAGCCTTACTCAACAGTCATACAAAAGAATGGATGGATGAAGAAGATTTGGAGATGACAGGTCTTTGCCTTGGAGCCTCTCACTTGAGGATAAGATCATACACCACAGTCCCCACCTTCCTAAAGACATCCTTCACTTACTCATAGTCCCCTTTGAATTCAACAAAATCCTTTCATTTTCTCATCTTCCACACAACCCAATATAACAACAAATACATAGCCCATCCTATCAACATACTTCTCCTCCCATCATATTATCCTTCTCCATTTGTTTTTTTTTTTTTCTCTTTCTATTAGGTGTTATAAGGATTTAAATTATTTTAATAAACTAAAATATTCAAGTATTGATCATAAAAATCAAAACGAAATGACCATTTCAGCTTATTTTTTCAAACATCAATCTCACTCTCTCACAGATTTCATCTTCATTTGAGGTGTACGTTGCTAAACATTGTTGTTTGTGTCATACTTACAATATGTTGCATGCAATTTTTTTTTTTTTTTGTGGTGTCTCAAAGAGATGTGGAAAAGAAGTGAACCTGAGAGGCTGAGATCTCATACATTATGAAGTCTCAGCTCTACCACTGGATCATTCATTAAAGACCTGTCACATACAATATTTCACTCTTTCCAATGATATTTTAAAAGAAATAAAACGATAAATTTATATTATGTATTCATTCATGGTTGATTTTGAGGGATCACTCTTTAAATCAGTACTTGTAACTATTTTAAATTAAATTTTTTATATTACATAAAATGAAATAAAAGACCTCTTGCTTGATATTTCAGAAATCTGACCATACTTTGGAGATTAATTTGGGGTATTTGAATTTAAAGATATTTTAAAATAATACACTTTTTGTTCTTAAATAATTACTCCCTCCGTCTCTTAATTATTGTCTTGTTTGACCCAACACACGGATTAAGAAAAAATAATTGACTTGATTATTAATATTGGTATAATGTGTAATTTTCTTTAATGTCCATGTGTATGTGGTCCATAATTAAAGTAGGGGAAAAGATAAGGGTAAAATGAAAAAAGTGATGTTTTAAAAAGGAAAGTTTTTAAATAAGACAATTATTCTGAAATGGATAAAAAAAATAATAATAATTTAAGGACGGAGGGAGTATATTATTCGACTAATACATAAATTTAAAAAAAAAATTAATTGATTATTTTATAAATATTAATATAATATGCATTTTTTTTTTTTAAAGCCGTTTTTTAAAACGAACAACAAAATTACTACTGTATTAGATATACGGAGGGACTAATAAAAACCAGCTATATCAGTAAGATTAAAAGATGGAATAGAAACAAGGCCCCTCGTACTTTTAACCGTTCGTCTCGTCACCTTACAACCACTCAAACCGTTCGATACACTCACCCTGGTACAAGTTATCCTCCTCGGCGTATGTTAATTCCTCCCCTCCCTCTATTTCGTACCTGAGCGGAAAAGCTCACGAGCTCTTCTTTTACATTACCAAACCTCAACATTCTCTCTCTAAAAACCATGGAGTCTCGAGTACTGTCCGGCGCCACCTCCATCTCCGGCGGCGTCCCCCGCCTTAGAAAACCGGCTGCCAGACTCAACATTTCATCCTCCTTCCCCACAGCTAGACCAATCGGCGATGGAGGTAACCTCATATGGGGAAGGCAGCTCCGTCCAAGTCTACTCCTCGAGTCTTCTCCCCTGAGTGTCAATTACCATCTCCCGGCGACGAAGCGCGATATTCTCAAACCAGTTCTCGCCGCAGCGTCGTCGCCTGCCGACAGCAGCGATTCCTCCGGGTGAGGTCCGTCTCCTCCATTATCTCCCCGGAGACCCGACTCGTTTAGTTCGGGCTCCGAGACTGCGGAGCTTTTTCAATTTTTTTTTTTGTCTAAACCCGTTGTTTTCGCAGGAATGGTAAGATCGCTCCGGTCGGGATTCTAGAGAAGTACCCGGCTATCACTACTGGGTTTTTCTTTTTCATGTGGTACGTCACGCGCCTATTCTTAACGTCTAAACTGCGCCGTAGTGCGTATAATTAGCCCCTTCACCTTACAATGTTACGATGTTGCTTTTTAATGTTATGATTCGTAGGGATGCGTGAAAAGAACGTATTTTCTTCTAAATAAACCAATATTGTGTAGCTGTTTATTAGATTTTGGAAGTACAACTAATTCCAATTTTTTTTCAATATAACCAATAAACAATGTATTTTTATTTTTCTTCTACTTACCTGAAGAATTATATTTAATTATTTTTTATACTCATAAAGAAACATAATAGTATTGTCTACAAAAAGTGAAGAAAATATTTTACAAGCACGAAATATTATTACTAAAATAAAAGGTAAGATCAAATATAAATGTCAATTTATTTTTGTATTATCAATAATAAATGAGTATATGCTAGTTCAAGATTACGTGATTCATGACTGACATGAATTTAAAAAAAATGGTATTTTTGTCTATAGAAGTTTAACATTAAATGAATGTAGTGAATAAGTATTTATTGTAGTAGAGCCTTTAAAAAATTATGTTTAATCTTTTATTGTATATGGATGCCTGATATGTGATTCACAAGATTTATCCAAACAGAGTCTTAATGGTTATATTTTTGATTTTTGGGCAGGTATTTTCTCAATGTTATCTTCAACATACTGAACAAGAAGATTTACAACTACTTCCCTTATCCTTAGTAAGTTCTATTTTGATGTACTTCAATAATTCAATTAATTGATTTGTTTTGGTAAAATGCTGGATAAATTTAGTTTATTCGTTAATTAGGTGTGCATTACTTTATTAGCATGGTGGTGATGGAATTTTTTGGGTTGTTATTGATGTGTGTTTTGTGCAGTTTTGTCTCGGTGATACATTTATTTGTTGGGGTGGTGTATTGTTTGGGTAGCTGGGCTGTGGGACTTCCTAAGCGGGCTGTAAGTGGACTCACTACCATTTATTTATTTTCTTATTGCATTTTTTATGCTCTCTACTACTCTGTTCAAGTTCCACATGAATTCTCCTTCAATCTCGCTTGAAGAGACTGGAATTTGGAGGAATTGCCATATGACTGCTTGTTGAATCTTGTGATCACATTTAATCTATTGAGTAAAATTTTGGTATACTGTCAGTGTAAAAGAATTTTACACGAGCGGTATAAAATCTTGCTCGAATTGATGTCAAATACAAGGTAAAAGCGTACACGTTGGTTACCTATTAGATATTACATGTATCCTAAAAAAATTAATTTTTGATGCTCAATTGATTTGAGTTTTTATTTCAAGTCATTTGATTGGTCGATAAATAAAGTAGATTTAATAGACATTAATACACTTTTTTAAGATCTGAAAAAGTCATAAAATGTCAATTAGTATGTTATCTAATATACTCCCTCCGTCCCAAAATTATTGTCCTGATTTCCTTTTTTGTCCGTCCGAAAAAATTGTTTGTTTGAAAGTTTCTTTTTTAGGACATTACCTTTACCATTTTACCCTTATTTTTTCTTTCTACTTTAATTATGGGCCACATACCCATGGGTTTTAAAGGAAATTACACATTATACCAATATTAATAATCAAGTCAATTGTTTTTTCTTAATTCGTGTGTCGGGTCAAACAGGACAATAATTTTCGGACAGAGGCAGAATATATCAACTGAATTTTGAAATTATTTCATTCATTATTGATGAATTTTGGGTGTTTGTGTAAACTTTTTTTTAACACCGACAGTGTACCAAAAATAAAATCTACTAATATTTCATGGAAATGAAGGATTTAATTAATGTAATGGCCCTAGTCTGCCAGTCCTCCTACATAATCTTATCTTTCAGAAAGCTGATAGTTGGGGTCAAATCTTAAATTTTACTTGGAACTGCAAACCTCATGTGATTTTTGCACAAAAAGTACTGCATTAGTGTGCTAAAAACAAGGGAAATTCCTGACAAAGAGTAAATAGTATTCATATGCTTTTGTCAAAGCCAAACAGTATAAATTGTTACTCCATCCGTTCTTATATGAGTGTTCATTTTTAGTTTTTCACTAAAATTAAGGAAGTTGACTTTTGGGTAATTTTAGTAGCACATGTACATTAATTCCCTCAATATCCACATGCAACATTAGAAGTCCACACTAGGATATGATAGTGAAAGGTGAAATTAGTAACTTATATAATATTAGACGCTCATTTAAGAACAAGAAATTTTAAAAATGGACACATTTAGGAACGGAAGGATATTTACCATTTTTATGATGAATTTTGCTACTCTTTTTCGCAAAGGTAATTGAGGTTCTTTTTGTAGCCCATGGACTCGAACCTCTTGAAGCTTCTTATTCCTGTCGCTGTGTGTCATGCTCTAGGCCACGTGACCAGCAATGTATCATTTGCAGCAGTTGCTGTCTCGTTTACCCACACAATTAAAGGTGACCAAGAATCAGCAATCTTATGCAATACTAAAGAGGGAAATGATGTTGCATTATTGTGAGTCCTAATATTTACTTTAACAGAAAATTTACATCATATTTGTCTATTTCATTTGTAACAGCCCTTGAGCCGTTCTTCAATGCTGCTGCTTCTCAATTCATACTCGGACAGCAAATACCAATTACATTATGGCTGTCATTAGCTCCAGTCGTACTTGGTATGTTCTTGTCTATCCAAATATGTTTGTATTAATTATTATATTTGTACTAAATATCCAGATAACCATGGAAGTTCAAGTGATAATAACTTATGCAAATCTTTGGTCAAGTTTGATTAATGGGGTATGTGAACATGGATAAAGAACTGAGAGATTAAGGTTTAAAATGTATTATTTTTGAACCAAGAAGTGGTGACTCATGTCAATTGAACTTCAAGCTATGAGAAACTGTTTTTCAACCTTCACCATTCCGTCGTACCATCAAAATATGACTTCAGATTGAATGCAGGTGTGTCAATGGCGTCTTTGACTGAGCTGTCTTTCAACTGGTTGGGCTTCATCAGTGCTATGATTTCCAATATCTCCTTCACGTACAGGAGTATATATTCGAAGAAAGCCATGGTTATCCTTTGTTCTAATTGGATACTCTTCTGACAAAGCAACCTAAAAGATCCAATAATCCAACAGATATTGTTTGTCACTTGTATCTTTCTGATGTTCTGCTCCATCTTTTGCAGACTGATATGGATAGTACCAATTTGTACGCCTACATTTCCATCATAGCGCTCTTTGTCTGTATTCCACCTGCTATAATTGTGAGTAGACTCCATCAGTGACCAATGAGGATATATGTGACTCTTAATTTAACAATTTATTCACCTTTAATCATGTTTGATCGTACAGTTGGAGGGGCCTCAACTTATCAAGAGTGGGTTCAGTGATGCAATTGCTAAAGTGGGCCTGACTAAGTTCATCTCGGATCTCTTCTGGGTGGGGATGTTTTATCACCTCTACAATCAGGTACATTGTCATCTATTTATAACTCAAGGAACTTGATTATCCCTTTCCCCTCACTTCACTATTGAGCTGGGCCTGCTCGCTAAAGTGCTTCCATATGGTGCTTAATATTTTAGCGAAGTTCAGTATTTTAGCCACTAAGCAAAGAGATTAAGTTTGTTTTGGTAGTTGTTTATTACTGAAACACGCTGCATTTATAGAGTTTGTGAACTAACTTTTTGTATTTGGGCTTATCAGCTGGCAACTAACACTCTTGAGAGGGTCGCACCTCTTACGCATGCAGTTGGCAATGTGTTGAAACGTGTGTTTGTTATTGGCTTCTCCATTATTGTCTTTGGTAAATACACTTCTTATACTCAGCTTAAGCCAGTTTTTGGGCCAGAACTTTGTATCAAAAAGAGATCTGACAATCTACTATTCACAGGCAACAGAATTTCAACGCAAACAGCTATTGGAACAAGCATTGCGATTGCTGGAGTGGCAATGTACTCGCTGATCAAGGCCAAACTGGAGGAAGAGAAGCAGGTGAGTGTAAGACTTTAAATAGCAGTAATATTAATCCATTCGTATACAATTCACTTTAAGATCGATAAAAACATATTCTTAATGCAAATAAGTTTTGACTTACTGAGGCTTTTACTGACTTCAAGCAGAAAGCAAAATGAGCAGGAGAAGAAATGAGGCAAGGACATGGAAGGGATGGTGTAGATTTAAAATGTTTTTCTTTCCGAAGACACCATGACAAAATGCTACCGTTGTGAATTTCTTTTTTTCCTTTCTTCCTTTCGAATCAAATTTTCTTCTTTCAAAGTAAGAACAACTGCAATGGTCTCACCTTGACTTCAATAATGTATCATTCCGTCTCTCATTTACCGATTACAAACTCCCCTCAAGAGTTTTCCGATTCTGTGAAATAAGAAACCTGTTATGGTACCCGAGGCCCCGTCAGTTGCATGCTGATTATGGGCATTATTTTGTGGACTCTGAAATTTGCCTACTACATTGCTTAAAACCTTAACAAGATTAAGACATATATCACAGTATAACCTGCAACATTAATATGCAATGAAATTCATGAATCCCCATTAGTACGACTTCTCAATCCTTATCGAGATTACTTTTTTTTATTATCGCTGGCACAACCTCCCAAGGTTGATACTTACGAACAAAAGGATTAAAGAGAAGAAAATTTTGTGTATATACTTTCAGCTTTATTGGAAGTATTTTAGGCATTTATTGGATCTTTGTATATATGGACACTCCTTGTATTTACAGCTTGCTTGTAGGAGTTAGTCAGAAACTTTAGCCACTAACGTCGGATTTCAATCCCCTGTATTGTATATAACGTACCATTCTTTATCGATGAAAGCATCAAAAGGTTTCTCTCACTTTTCTTTATGGTATCACATCAAAGCTAAACCCACAGTATTGAGACCACAGCAAACGCTGCAAACACTATTGTCGATACGAAGTCTCCCTATTACCTCCACCCCTCTCATACAAGCCTCGTGTTTGTCACGCAGCCCTTGAGTGAGACTGGAGACAATTATTTTACATTGAGGAGCAATTTCCTGAATGTACTCCAGTCAAAGAACAAACAGGGCTTCGTAGATGGAATGATTCAAAAGCATCATGGGCACTTCCAGTCATGGATACAGTGCAACGCCATCGTCAAATTGTGGCTCATCAACGCGATTTATAAAGAACTACAAACTGGTGCCACTCGAAAAAGTGTGGAGAAGAAAAAGTGTTTGATTTTCTCATGGGTCTTCGACGATGCATACGCCACAGTCCGCTCACAAATTCTAAGCATTGAACCCTTGCCAAGTCTCGGAAGAGCATATGCCTTGGCAGCACAGGATGAAAAGTAGCGAAGTGTTGCTACTGCTCGAGTGCCCATTGTCGAAGCCACAACATTGCTTGCCAAATCCTCAATGCAGGAGAAACGCACGTATCAGATTGAAACACAAGGGGGCCGTCTTCATTGTACCCACTGCAATTGGAATAACCACTCGAAGGATACCTACCTCGAATTAAAAGGTTACCCTCCCAATTGGAGAAAGCCTCGATCAAAAGCCATAAATCAGCTGCGTTCACGTTTCAATATAGCAGCTCCGTCGATTCTTACAGCTAATGTCGATACAACAAACACCAGCTTCAAACTCTCAACTATCAGGCCTTACAACTTCACAAATCCAGCACCTCCTTGACTCATTAGGCCACCAATCTGGAATCAAGAATGGGCCAACAGCTAACACGATATCAAACAATTTCTTTCTCTGGTAAGGCTGAATCGTGGATAATTGATACCGGGGTGATAGACCATATAACATACTACATTGATTCTATGACCCATACTCACATGAACCCAGCAATCCCCCTAGTTCGAATTCCTAATGGGGACGCGATACCCATCAAAGCTGTGGGTCGAGTTACTCTCGATCACAATTTACAACTTGACCAAGTCTTGGGCGTGCCTAAATTTTGTTTCAACTTACTTTCAGTTAGTAAATTGACACGGGATAATAATGGTGTTCTAATTTTTGGGTCTAATTTTTGTGTGATACAGGACTTGCTCTGATTGGAATGGGTAGGATGCGAAATGGTCTTTATTATTTGGAACCAATGGAGGAGGTAAAGGTTCTTTTGGCCAAAGGACAGAACTCATCAAACTTATGGCATCATCGTCTAGGTCATTACCACCGAATCGAATTCCATTGATTCCAAGTATATCCGCCACGGTTGATTTATCAGATAATTTTTTATGTGATTCTTGTTGTAGGGCTAAGCAGACTAGACTGCCGTTTCCAGTTCATACTAATTAATCAGTGCATAATATCGATTTGGTGCATTGTGATATTTGGGGTGCTTAACGTACTCAGTCTCATTCTGGTTCGCATTACTTCCTTACCATAGTTGATGATTACATTAGAGCCACGTGTTCTTCAAAACAAAACGCCATATAAAGTGTTGATAGGAAAGCCACTAGATTATGATCATTTACGTAGTTTTGTATGTCTTTGCTATGGTCATGTGAACAAGAAGCACCGTGATAAATTTGACCCACGAAGTAGCCCTGGCATCTTTGTTGGTTATCCACACAGATAAAAGGGCTACATGATTTATGATTTGGAAAAACGGAATATATATTCCTCTCGTGAGGTAAAATTTTTTGAGCACATTTTCTCGTTTGCTAATACTAATGGTTATACTACTATTTTTAATCTCCCAGTTTAGCACAACTCGGTTTCTAGTCATAACTCAACTCTATGTGTTCACAAACAACTGGATGATAATCAGCCCAATAATGGCCTATCTACATCGGCCCGATTCGTAAACATGGAAGTCGAGCTTAATGAGTCAAATTCAACCGAGATAGGACAGTTCACCAATATGTCAAGTGGGTCGGCTTCATTTGGGTCACCTTCAAAACACATGGATTAGGCTCCCAATGAGTCCATATCACCGGCTAATGCTCCGTTAGATTCAGTCCTTTTACGAGAACAGGTGGTTCCTCCTATAACCGAGTCGCAACCATTGCGTTCCTCTCGCGTTCGTAATTTTCCCAAGCATCTATCAAGCTATGATTACACGTTACCTCCCTCCTTACTTCCAGACATCAACTCTTCGCATCTGCCTCTCCACTCGGCTAACTCTACGGTACATCCTCTGTCTCATAATATTTCGTACTCCAAATTTTCTAGAACTCACAATACTTTCTTAGCGGCCATCTCCTCTATCGATGAGCCTAAATCTTTTTCCCAGGCAGTACAGCACGCTCATTGGCGGGATGCCATGATGAAAGAGATCTCAGCATTAGAAGCAAATAAAACTTGGACCCTCATTTCATTACCGCCTAGCAAGCGTACCATTGATTCAAAGTGGTGTACAAGGTGAAATTCAATCTGGATGACACTATCACACCCCGAGTCCGAAATCCGATGTTGAACTCCGAATCGGTGTGCTAAACAACAATAAGCAACTAAAATCAACTGATATGAATGAGCCACACAAGCTTAAACCAAAGCTAAGCAGTGGAATATTGAATAAAAACGTGAGCTTCAAAAACTCAAATATCAAAACCACAATTAATAAACCTCAACGGCCAAAATATGAGCCGGAGAACAACACTAAACAAGCACGAGCTAACACACTCGGGAAAAACTATTAATGGTAAACGGCTCAAAGCCTCAAGGATAATAAACAAGACTAACCGAAGATACAATAAAATTGATAAACTCCCAAGTTTGTTCATCATGGACTATAATTAAAGAAGAAAGATTTCATATAATTCTTGTATATTCTTGATTAATGTGTGAGTACATTTAAGAGATTGGGTAAAACCCATCTTGAACTTCTCCCCTACCTGCCCTATATATACTTAACAACTTTAGACTAACTACCCTTTCAAGGATAAAAAATAGAATTACAAATATGCCCTTAATGACTAACTAACATAACAGACTTATTAATAATAGAACATTACATATAAAATATAAAACTCCAGGCTTGAACTTCATCATCCCCCCTCAAGTTGTGAGTGGCAAAAAGATTTTTCACTCTCAACTTGGAAAGTAACACACTTAAATGATTTGAGGGTAAAGCCTTCGTAAATATATTTTAAGATACAAAAAAATAAAATAAATAAATAAACACATTTATTTTACGTCAAAATAAAAAAAATCAGATCACATTATGAATATGTTAATGTCAAAGTTGGTTGATAAAATTTAGACTTACCTTGAGGAAGTCAAGCAAATTTTTAAGAAAGAAATACGGGTTTAAAATTTTGTTTTTTGGTTCCTTTCAAAAAATTTGAAGCAGGGGTATAAGAAAACAAATGTCAAGTGATCGGTAAATAATCAAAAAAATATAGGTAATTTTATATACCCTTAAAGCTTTATTTAATATAGCATATCCTGAGAAACCTAATTGTTTAGAAAAGTTGAACTCAATTAATGTTCATGGGTATTGTTGTCAGAACATATTTTACAACACATCATTAATTATGTTTCTTAATTCCTGTGTTTTATCAACTAGGAACATCTATCCGGAAAAGAGGGAGTATCTAAAATATTGAAGTTCATTTCTATAGACTCAAAATATTTATAACAAAAAAAATATGAAAAATACACATAAGCTTTAAGTGAAACCTTTCGATCGGTAAAAAATTCAGATCAATCAGAAAAAAAATAGATGAAAATATTTTTTGGTTCTTTTCATCAAATCTGAAGCAAGTATAAGTAAAATTCTAGGAAAGTATATCGGAAAATGGAAAAAAAATTGTAATTTTTTTCGAAAAAGTAAATTATTTATAATGTTAATGTAAGGTGTATGTGGAATATTTTTATTTTTATTTTTACAATTGTGTCTTATGCAATGTCTATCAACCAAAGTCTGGAGTAATCTTTTTATATTTACTTTTAATTATTTTTTAATTTTTATACATTGCACTCGCTAAAATATTAAATTTTTATACATTACACTCACTGAAATATTAAATTTTTATATTAATATAGATTTCATGCATTGCAGAGGTGGAATCATCCCTTAATTGGTATCAAAGCTTAACTATTTTATATCTAAGCCTCAAAATTGACTATTTTATTGGTATCAAAGCATTAGTTGTTTTAATTGGTATTAGAGCTTAGTTATTGTATTTCTAAGTTTCGTAATACTCATTGAGACTCGGATATCTTCAGAATTATTTCTAATTTTATAATTATAAATTATTTTATTTATTTGATTCTCTTTTATTAATTTTTTTTAACTTTCACATTTTAATTATTTGTTTACATTAACTTACAATATTTATAGTATAATTATTTATTTATTTTGTTAACATTAAGCTTTTTAAATATTTTATTTATATCTATAAAATCTTCGTGCATCGCACAAGTGTTATACTAGTTGGAATATTAAAGTTAGTTAACTACTCTCTCCGTCCCAGATAAATGTTGTTACTTTTTATTTTGGGATGTCCCAACTAATGTTCCTAAAGACTTTTGATTTACCTATTCTCTATAATTCTTCCTAATATACACTTAAAGCTTCATTTAATATAACACATCCCAAAAAAATTCAATTATTTAAAATAGTTGAACTCAATTAATGTTTATGGGTATTATTGTCAGAACATATTTTAGAGCACATTATTAATTATGTTTCTTAATTCTTGTATTTTATCCACTAAAAATATTTATCCGGAACGGAGGAAGTATTTCTTTTTCCACCAAGGAATATAACATGTCTATACGGTTTGACCAAAGAGTTAACCATATGGGCTCCACCAACAAGGAAAGAATATAGTGAGAGAATAATTACGTGTTGGCTGGCCTATATTAAGTAACATACACCCACTCAAATCAAGCCACAAAATAACATGAACAACTAGGCATTTCTCACACTCCAATCGTATAGAGAGTTATCTATAGCCCTAAGAAAGGATTTCAAGTCCAAATATTACCGGTCATTCCAAGTAACTGCAAGAGTGGGGAAGGTAGCCTATTGTTTGGATCTAGCACCCACCCGAGTTCCACATTCATTCTATTTCTCACGACTCGCCACTCATGCGCGAGATTGTGTAGTTTTATTAACATTGACATTGTTAATGCTTGAAAAAGAGGAGCAAATTTTGGTTGAACCAGTGCCTATTTTTAATAGGAGAATGACCAATTAACATTGCTAATGCTAGAATGCCTCGCCTTGAAGACATGTGGGAGGATACAACCTTCATCCTCAATAAATTCACATCATTGAGACATTTTTTTTTTTTTTTTTTTCAAAATGGGGTCAACTATTAGGAACCGGGCGTTTTATTAGCTAGTTGGGAGGCATAAATGAATTCTTTTGATCATTGTTGTTTAAATTTTATGTTGTTGGGGTTAAGTCGTGCTCGTGAAATACGCATGTGATATGAGGGCTAAAGATAAAAGATTCTACAACTAGTTGTTGCAAAAGATTCAAGTGAATCAACATTTTTTTTTACCATAGAAATCCATTGAAATTGTATCACCAAATCTCTTTTTTTTTTTGGGTTGAAATATTACCAAACATGAGATAACTTATAACGTAAGAATTTAAAAGAAATACTTATAACCTAAACTATAATCGACTTTTCTAAATACTTAGATTTACGAAACATATCTTGGACTTTATTAAAGTAAACTCACTTTCGTTCAAACTTTACAAAATGTGTTTTGTGAGCCTATTAATTGAGTTTGAACTAACCTAAAAGTTGAGCTCTAGTTGAACAAAGTTTGATGCGTCTTCGCGTGTATGAGATAGAGAAAAGCATATGATTTAAGATCGAGCTTGAGTCAAACCAAACAAATTAAATTTTTTTTACAGAAAACCTGATACATATTTATAGATTGGTTGGAGTCAAATTGAAATCTTGAAAATCTTTCTTTTGAAAGAGATAAAAGATTTTGAAATAATAAAATGTGTAATGTAAAGATCTATAATAAATGGTGATACGTATGATTTTCTAAATATTTGTTTTAACAATTAGATTTTAGTCTTTATCAAATCAAGTCTAAAAAATAAGCTAACACACGAAGAGCTTTAGTCAAACTAAGCACGAAAACCTTTTCATTAAGAAAATAAATAGGTGTTGAAATGCTAAATGAAATAAATAAAATGATACACTAGAAAATAAAAGGGGACTAAATAAAACCAATTCACATATTTTAGTTCAGTTGAGAGGAAAATTATTTAGAAGGGTCATCCAAGTCAATATATAAATTTACAAACCTAACTAGGACAATTTAGAAAAATATGTTGTTTGTTTTTTTCTTAAAATTTAAATCTAGGTGAAGCTCGTCTCTAACTTTTCTTATTCCATCCAAAACTTTAAAAAATTGTAAAGAAGTTTTAGACGCGATAAGTGCATCCTTCCACGTAATTAACTTGTTTCAAAGGTACCGTATCATTTCAACTTCATCTTCAATATTATCTTCAATGAATATGATACATATATTAGTAAAATACAATAATTGTTATGCAATTAAAATTTATATCGGGAAAACACTCTTTAAAATAATAAATTACTCCCTACGTTCTAGGTAAAGAGTCTACTTTCCTTTTATATAAGTCAACATAAGACTAAATCAAATAAAAAATTTACATACTTTACCTATGTTTTAAAAAATAAAATTTCATTAATTAAAAACTACCTTAATAATACTATGGATTACAACTTTAATAACTTTGTAAAAACCACTAGATTTATTTTAATTATTAGTCAAACTTTAGCTTAGTTAACCAAAAAAAGTCAAAAGTTGACTATTTGCCTGGAACGGAAGGAGTATTAATTTATCGGCTGATAACCTATCAAAAATAATAAATTTTGTTGTGCCCAGCGGAAGACTAGCAAACAAATTAACAGAGTATAATAGGATCAATCACAAAGAATAGAGAGAGAGATTGGGGCCAACGGACTGCCGAAATTTTATTAGAGGCTCACACCTTCAAATGTTCTAGGTATACAACTATTTATAACTATAAGGATACAATAGAAAACCCTAAAACCCGTCGTTATGCGGACGCACAATGCGGCCGCATACGATTTGCAAGACTTCCATGCGGACGCACTATGCGGCCGCATGGTTTACAGAATCCTTACGCGGGACGCCTTACGCGAACGCTTAAAATCCAGTGTTCTATGCGGACGCACTATGCGACCGCATGCTATCCAAAATCCCAACAATATTAATTTATAAAGGTTTAGTGTGTTCTTCTTTCTTTCATTTCATTTTAGAGTAGCGCTCCTATAAGATCGTTTTACGGATTCTAATTCGTAAGATGAAAGCTCACTTTCTCACAGCTCAGCCCACCAACACATAAATGATGGAATAAAGAGATCCATCTTACAAAGAATACCCGTAAGACTGTCATTTCTATAATTATGCCTTCATTTGATCATAAGAATTTAAAAAAAATAAATTTTTTGCATGAGTCTCTTACATTCAAACCTAATAATGGGGCTGGTTGTTGTGAGGGATTGCCTAAATGCACCGGATCTAAGGGTTGTGTTTTTTGATGGAAAGACAAATTAATTTATAAATTAAAAAAAATGTTAAGTTAATAACTCTTTTTACAACTATTGCTACAAGCTTTAATGAAAGGTAGAGGTGACAAACGGGCGGACTGGCCGGGTATGGGCGGTGCCCATATGGGTGACGGGCTTAAATGGGCGGGCAAGTGAGTGCCTAATTAATAACATGAGTATAAATGGACGGGCCTCAAATGAACTTGGACGCCTATTTACCCATTAAAATAAAAATAAATACAAAGATTTCCAACATTTCAAAAATACAAAAACTAGAATAAGTATCCCTTATTTTATTTTAGGTTGTTCTAAAATAAGCACTCCATCCATTAATAAATTATTGTCGTATTTGAGTTTTTTTTTAGTTAAATTGACTATTTTTCAAATAAAAATTTGAATTATATATTTTTATTCTAAAAAAAATCATAAAACACGTTAGAGGGAAGGCTTTCTCTCCCTAAGATTTATCTCCTAGGCGCTTCTGTTTTTTTTTTTTTCTCTACTCACACACACACACACACACACATATGCACGCACAGAAGCGCCTAGGAGCACATGGGGATTTGGTCTGCTGGCTTGAGCTCATGGCTTCCAATCTGGAGGTCATGGGTTCGATCCCCCCAGGAGTTAGAGGGAATACTTTCTCTCCCTAGGATTTATCTCCTAGGCGCTTCTGTGCGTGCATGTGTGTGTGTGTGTGTGTGTGTGTGAGTAGAGAAAAAAAAAAAACAGAAGCGCCTAGGAGATAAATCCTAGGGAGAGAAAGCCTTCCCTCTAATTCCTGGGGGGATCAAACCCATGACCTCTAGAGTGGAAGCCATGAGCTCAAGCCAGCAGACCAAATCCCCATGTGCAAGACATTATCTTCTTGTGTACATTAGATGTGGAAAAGAAGCAAAAGAGTGGGGGGGGGGGTGCAAAGCACATTGGCAATGACAGTGCAAAGCAAAATGGCAATGACAATGCAATAGGAACGTTGTTTTCTATTCATGATGTCCACCGGGTATTAATAGTAATTTATCAATGGGTTAGATGGGTGCCCATTTAAACCCATATGTGCCCATTAAAATTAGTGATTTCAAATGGGTATGTCTAGTTATACCCACTAAATTTTTTAAATTTGTCCATATTTATTATTTAGTAGGCGGACTGGGTGAGCATATGGGTACGGACAAGAATTGCCACCTCTAATATTGAGTATTAATTTAAAGGAGAAATTGATGGCCGGTCCACTTTTTCAAACTTTTTTTCTCTCCAGTCCACCTTTTTTTTTAACCGCTAAAAGACACTTTGAGAATTTTTTTTCCTAAAATGCCCTCAACAACATTGTTGCTTCAGATTTGAGATTTGATTTAATGTATAAATGATTTTACGTTGTTAATATAGTTTTTCCTTATGTTTGAGTATCAATTTCCATGTATAAAACATAAATTTGATCAAATTTGAATTTTTTGAGTTCATCTCGTTTTTTTTTTTTTTTGGTTGTTTTGGCCAGTTTAATCTCTGTTTTAAACTTCAATTTTGTTTAAAATCAATCTCATATTATTATCCTAACTTAGTACTACATTTGTACACAATTTTTCTACAAAAAAAATACTATTTTTGAGTTCTAAATTGAGCTTGATAGTGTGCTGTCCGAAAATAGAGGGAGATGTTCTTGGTTGCTAATCGCGATGCCTTGGTTGCTCATCGAGATGCCTTTGTTACTCATCGCGATACCTTGATTGCTCATCACGATGATTAACCCACGCGATACCTTGAATTACTCATTGCGATGCTTTGTGTTATTGATGTGCGCGTATTTTTTTCATTAATGGTATAATTACCTTTTTACCCTAAAAATATCTTTTTCTAATTTTTTTAAAAAAATAACTAAATTAAAACTATTACAAATATTTAAAAAAAAACCGTACCCGTAATTCATCCTAATTTAAAGAGGTTAGTAAAAAGTAATTTTCTCAAATGTGCTTTGAGAAATGCGAGGAGGAGGAGGAGGAGGAGGGGAGGGGCCCACAAGAAACGAAAAACACGACTTTCAACCCGATCGAAGCACAAAAAGATACCAAACCCATTGAAACAAAAGAATTTGTACACCAAACCACCAAAGTCTTTCAGCCCGCCCACACACAACAAATATGACATGACAGGCATACCCAAACCCAGAAAGGAAAGGAAGGAACAACTTAAGCAAAAGTCCATATTCCTTAAAAAAAAAAAAAAAATTCTACCTAGTAGTACTTACTAAAAATAAAAATAAATAGGAAAAGTCTTAACAGGACATTTATAATCACTTTCCTCATTTTTCTATTTTCAATTTAAAGTCAAAATAAATTTAGCGTACACAAAGGCAAGAATTTAAGTGTGGCTTCATCTTCATACGAACAAACGCATCATCCGTTCTTTGTAAAAACATACTAACGCGGCGTTTGTTGTTGTGTTGTTTGTCAAAAATTACTACTACTAGTATAATTTAAAAAAAAAAAAACATAAATAATTACCAATAAAAACATGAAAAGTTTAATCCGAACCAATCCCAACTGTTGTTCTTTTCTTCCTTGTAATGTAATTTCACCTATTATGTATTATTATCCTCCTCGATCTATTATTATTCTCTTCTCCTTTTCTTCTCTCTTAATTATTGCTGTTTTTCTCTCTCTCTCTTCGTTTATAAGATTTCATCCCCAAATCTCACGTATTTTGGTTTCGAAGATTGGTTTAGAGGCACGAGTTTATATGTTTCTTTTTCGTTTCTGGAAACCCTAGGTTTCGGATTCTGCCCTTTTTCCGGTGATTTTTCATTGTTGTTGATTCTCAATGGAGGCTGGTTCGGATGGGGATGGATCCAAGAAACCCAAGCGGCAGATGAAAACTCCTTTTCAGTTGGAAACCCTGGAAAAGACTTACAAAGGTGAGTAATTTTGATTTTTTTTTTCTTATGTAGCTTTAGGGTTTGAAATTTTGTTAATTTGTTTGTGTTTTATATGCTTCGTCAACGATTATGTGTAATTTTTGATTTATTGATTTATGTGATTTTTGACGTTTGATTGATTTTGCAGTGGATAGGTATCCAACGGAGGCTACTAGGTTACAGCTGTCAGAGCAATTGGGGTTAACTGACAGGCAATTGCAGATGTGGTTTTGTCACCGGAGGTTGAAGGATAAGAAGGAAGAAGTAGTGAAGAAGCCGCAGACAGTTGGGAGGACTGAGTTGTTGGAGTCTTCTAGAGATGACTTGATGGTGGCTGAGCATGGTAGTGACCATGGTTCTGGGTCGAGATCACGATCTGAGTCACAGTCAGGGTCAGGGTCAGGGTCAAGGTCAGGATCGGGGTCTAGTCAGTTTGAGAATGGGGATGATTTGCCGTTGGTAAGGAGGGTTTATCAGCCATTGCCGCATAGAATGGTCCGCAGGGTGATTGATTGTGTAGAGGCGCAGTTGGGAGAGTCACTGAGGGAAGATGGGCCAATCCTTGGGATGGAGTTCGATGAGCTGCCTCCTGGTGCATTCGGGACACCTATAGGTACTTGTGCGTATTATTATTAATGAATGATGATGTCGTATTTAGCCGTCTTATTTATTGATGAATCATGATTAAGGATGCCTCCTGTACATGAATGTATGCTAGGTTATACACTTATACTTTTCTTGTAGCCAAGTGTTCGCTTTTCATGCAATTGTAATTGGAACACGCCATTACTTGTTAGGGTTGTACCAGAGGGGGGACTTGGAGTATGCTGTCATTTTGTAAGAATTTTATGACTTAATACAATCTTTTTATTAATTTGTTATACTTTCTTCCATAATTTGCACCAAATTAGTTTACTCTTCTAATCATAGAATTAAGGGAGGATACTTTCAAATAGAGACAGCTATATTGCTTGCGTTTGTGAGTGCATCACTGCCGCTTGAGTCAGATATCCTCTTCACCCACCAAATTGATTCTGGCCCTTAGGTTGTGTGCTTGTGATGTTTTACCTCTCAGAGAGGATGAAGGGTAGGGGCTATGCAAATCCACACTTTTGCGTGACTAGCTGAGAGCAGGCATGATTTGATGGTTACTGTTACTTGCAAATAAGTTTTGGTGCAATCTTTATAGCAAATAAGCGTGGAGTTCTGGAATCACGTATCTTCTGATAGAGTAATTGGACATGTTAGGCATTCTTCAGGGCATTTGAAATAGATATTACATTCTTTTCTTCTTTTTCTTTTTTCCTTATTCTGAAGCACCTAGTATGGAAATTCTATAAGTTGGGCAAGGTTCTGTAAGTTATGCACTGAGGATCTCATATGGTCTGAAAAAGCATTTTGCACTTGAAAGGCCTTTGTTTGGTTCCCCTTTTTTGGTGGAAAGGGAAGGTTACTTTGTGTGAGTGCCACGCCCATCAGTTATCTAGGCAATTTTGAGCTTTATGTTGAGTACAATATACATGGTGTAAAAAAGCGAAGTCCAATATGTGTCACAGTCCAATTTGAGTAAAATGTGAAAAGGCATGTTCACACTTCTACAAAATGGGAACTCTCTCCTGCTTGAGCTTTTGGTGCAAGTTTTTCACAACACGAAGATAGTCTCCTAAATAGTACAGGTGCCTTCTGGGAAGGCTTTGTTTGCCTCTTTCAGGGTTGTTTTATTTGCCTTTTGGTTCAGGTTTGTTGTTAGCGTAGCCTGCTTGGAGATGTCTAGAGGTTCTACTCACAGTCTTACCCTTGCAAGCAGAGAGCCTGTTTTTGTGATCGAACCTGTGAAAACAGTTTAGCAAACTTGCTGTTACATCTGAGGCATACTCTGTTTGATCTCAAATAAGAAGAATTAACCATTTTAAGGCAATGACAATGTGAAGTATTGTCGTCTAATAATTTGAATTACATGTTCATAACAATATCTGAAAACAAGAACATAAGTAAGAAGGAAAGAGCTATCAAATAAGTCACTTCTTATTGGTAGGTGAGTAAATTTATCCTTATATTGTGTATGTTTCTTTTATCCATCATACTAATTGTCGGATGGGAATAACTTTCAGTTTTTAACATGTTAGAGGGCATACTCAGGTTACAGTATGCATACTGTTTCATTTTTTATTTTAACTCAGATTTATTTGGCTCTCAGCTTGGTTTGTTGTCTTCTCAAGGGTAAAATTAGAACAGAATCAACCTCCTTGAAGTAACAATTTCTAGAAAAAGAACCAAAGACTATCTAGATCTGCAGGTTGGTTTGGTCCTAACTCAACAGTTTAGATTTGGATCAAGTTTCAAGCCCCTTGATGTAATGGTTTTGGGAACTATAACAAAGTGCCCAGGTAGCAGAGAATCTGTACCAATGTGACCTGAAATGGTTGGTTTTGTTTGGTTTGGTTTTCCTGAAACAACACTACCTCATAAGGTGATGACCACAAGCAACATCACTATTAGAATTTGATTATTTTTATGACCAAACAGCCTTGTAGCCAATTTCTCCCTTAAATTTCATGATTTAGGTTTGAGTTGACTTCTTGAGTCCCAAGCACTTGAAAACTGGATTTAGGCATGTTTAAACATTTTCTTTTATAGCAACACAACAAAATGTGAGGATTTTGTTTACTGATTGCAATATTATACCCAGACTATAGCCTGAGGCACCAGTGACTTTTTTGCCCTTCACCTCGTGCTTGATTCATGCTTCTTTTTACATTTGTGTTGGCGGCGCCACCTAATATCATATTTTCACAAGTGATATTGCTAGACCAGATTTGATTCACTTTGCGAGGGACTTCACAATGCTGTTTAACTTGGCCCTTTGTGGTTCCATGGGTGATATCTGAATATTTTGATGTCCCTTAAAAAGGCCAGGACTTCACGTTTAAATTTACAATTGAGCTTGGAATATCTTGTACTGGCTTGAGTTGCTTAATTGCAAAGGGAAAATAAAATCTTATTTCGAACAGACATGCATCTGTGCTTTTACCTGTAAGCTTAGATTAATTTATCGTCTTTTTGCTTGCTTTCTTGGATGATCTTCATCCTGTCTCCCCACCATCTTGAACTGATCTTTTGGATAAGTGGATTGAAATTAGAAATGTACCACGAGGAGGTGCACCACCTTGGGTTATACTGAGATGCCTAACTATACTATTCCAAAAAGCAGAAAAGAACGAGGCTTTGCCTCCAAATTTTGAAAATGCAGCAAATGCGTAAAGAAGCCTATACATCATGTACCCCTTGAAAGCTCTAATATCTTTATCTGGTGTCAGTTGACAGCATATTGAAGCTGATAACACTTTTTGGTGTGCCTGCAATTGCTGATTTGCCAATTATTATGTCAATTTGCTCACAAGGAGGAATGCATTATTGATCTTGATATGGAAATTTTCGTTATGCTGATAAGCTGATTTTGCTTTAGGTAGGTCCTCAGCAATCTGAGAAGGAAAAAGAAATCCAAGGCATCAGCCACAACTTTAGGGCTTGTTTGATAACTATTCCTTTTCTAATATTTTTGTTTAGTTTCTAATTTTTGCCCAAATTAAGAAACGAAATGCATTTGGTAACCATTCCATTTCTAGGGTGGGTTGAAACGTTTCTTGTTTTAAGCCCTTTTCTAGAAAAAAAAAAAAGAAGTAAAAATGTTTCACTCTCTACAGAGACGTTTCCACTTGAAAATATGGAGGACTCATTTTAATGAGGTTTAGGGGTCGAACTTTGCACACAACTATTCAAAGGTTTTATTTCCCCACATATATATAAATCCTTTCTTAAAACCTACTACTCCTCAATCAAGCTGTCTTCCTCCTCCATCCAACAACAGGTACGGTGGTCTCTTCTCCCCTTCCAACCCACCCTAGCTCCCTCCCTCCGATCCCCTCCTCTCTCTTTCTGTCTTGCTGCTCAATCAAGCTGTCTTCCTCCTCCATCCAACAACAGGGTGGTCTCTTCTCCCCTTCCAACCCACCCTAGCTCCCTCCCTCCGATTCCCTCCTCTCTCTTTCTGTCTTGCTCCCAATCGGAGGAATGTTGCAGGTAGCACGATTCTCCCCTTCCCCCAACCCCTACCTCCCTCCCTCCGTCCGATTCATTCGTCTCTCTTTCCGTCGTGCTCTCATTCGTAGGGAATGTCGACGACGGAATGAGGGGTAGAGAACAATTCAGTCACAGCCATTGCACGAGGGGAAGCAAGAACCTGTGTTGTCTGCCCTACTTCCATTGAAAGAAAGAAGATCTAATCCTATAGAAGGAGAAAAAAGAGGGACCTATGATGGTCTCAGATAAGGAGTTATTTCTATTCTATCCACGATGTTCTTTTGGTGCACGGAGTGAGCTGAGTCTAATATTAACTCTTTTGTAGAATTTGTAGGTAGTTTCTCTGTAAATTAGGCCTCCGATTTTTTGAAGTATACTCCTAGTGTACACAGGCCGCGTCACTGTTTTGACACCTATTCGCTATATATCTACTTATCAAAACAAGAAAAAAAAAAGAAATGGAAATGGATGTGAACAGAATTACATGAAACATTTCTTTGTGAGTAACCAAAATGGAAATGGTTACCAAATGCTACCTTAAATTCTTCAACCTCACCTCACCCACTATAAAAAAATTTCATTCTTCATGACATTAATCTTTAGGCACGAGAAATCTTGGTATCATTGACAAAAAGAAGTGGGATATCGCCACCTTGTTGCACCTTCTGGCTACCTACCAAAATTTGGTGTAAAGCCTCATAGAACTGTCTCGCAGCTGCTGGAATCAGTAAGATTAAGAAAGAGAAATGGATATGGGGGATCAACCTGCCTCAAATCCCTTGAAATTGGGACGAGCCCCATTGGCTTGCCACTAAACACAGAGAAACACAACTAAGTTGTGCAAACATTGTTCTCTGCCTTGTGCGAAACCCCATATTGTCTTGTATAGAAACCATAAATTTCAAATTAACACGATTGTTTGCCTTCTCTATTTCCAATTTCCATAAAATCACTAGAACACCACTCCTCAACCTTAAATCCACACATCCATTAACTATTAGAAGGCCATGTTTGCCTCCCTCGGAAATACAATGTCAAACATACATGAACTCAGTGATGTGAAACCGATTATTATTTAAAGATGCAGGGCTACTTGTATTCCCTTTAGTCACTCAAAGATTGTTCGTGGAGTATTTTATTTCTCTGTTATCATGTTAGTGTACTTCAAAAATGGAATAGCTTTATATCGTCTTACTCTCAAACATGCCTGAATCTTGCACAAGATGCTTCTTGTGAACTTGCTCTCTTGTTCAATCGCTTTTTGTGTGTGTGCCTTTGGTTGAACAGCTATGTCGGAGTTCAAGAGTGAGGTCATACCATGTTAGAAAAAGAAAGTCTACTGTAAATACAAAAGAAGAGACTTAAAGTAGCTGGTTTTGCTTTTCCTTGTTATATTTAGGTTGTTCTACATGTTCCTAGCCTTTCTGTATTAATGTTATAACCCTCACAATTCATTCTGGCTAGTGTTGGCTATTTTCCTTTCTTTTATTTTGTTCCTGTTTCCTGCACTTTCTTTTAAATTTCTAGTGAAAAAGTCATTTTCTTTGGGGGTGGGGGTGGAAGATATTTTCTGGCTTGCTAAAGGTTGATAATACTAGATATTGCTAACTTTCTTGGTGTTGCTTGTGGAGCAGTGGTGAGGGAGCGTCAGGAACGACTGAGACATTCTTATGAAGGCAACGTATTTGAACAACCTGATGCCAAGCCTATCAAAGTTGGTTCCTTATTTCTCTAACTAGAATGTGATGTTGATACTTCCTTTTCTTCCGGTACCATGATTCATGGGATTTTCTTTTTGGTGGTTTTAAAAAGTGAAACATGGCCTTCAGTATTGAAGATCTATATTTAATGATTAATATACTGTATTTCCTTCAAGAAGCCCAATGATCTTGGTTCAGTATTTATGCTTTGCAGATGAGAACAAGTGATACCCGCTTTTACAAAAATCTTGTGCTGTTCTTTTATAATAACTAGGAAATTATCACACTTGATGCGTGTGCATGATTTTTTTTTTGTTATTTAAAATTATATAAGTTATTCTTGATCTTTTTTTAATTACTACTTAGTGGTTTTGGTAGTTATCAATAGTTGGTGGGAAAAGTGGGTAGTTATTAATGTAGTAAATAGTTTCAATTTGTGATTGATAATTATTCAGTAGAGTTTAGGGGTAGAATTGGAAATCACAAAAGGCTTCATCTTTTATAGTGTATTATGTGTGTAGTTAGTTGGTAGGAAAGAGGGTAAATTGGGAAAAGTGAAAAAATGTGACTAGGCTTCATCGATCACTATTCATTTTGATGGCTCCCGCTTTATTATAGTAGAGATAATAACGGTAATAATATTGTTATTATTTATTGTGACATTAATGTGGGTGCCCAAGTGGAAACAATTGGAAATAAATTGAAATGGTTTATTCTTTCACCTCAGGTATATATGGTCACAATAGAAGGCATGTATTGTTAATGGACCTTAGTGGAGGCCTGCACAATGCCGACATGGATATAAGAGAAAATTTAACACGACATTCATACTAGTTTGAGTAATTACTATTATGAAAATAATTGTATGTTACATTGAAGTATTGTCAACATTAAGTGCTCTCCCTTTTTTCCTAATGAAAAAATGTAATTTATCCTGTTAAGTTGTTGGTATTTTTTGAAAGAGGGAAAATCTTAGTATCTAGCTTATTTTAACAAATGCTTGATCAGTGGTTTAATTCTTCCAGGCTGCAATGAAGGGTATCCATGAGCTGGCTGAGCCCAGTATCAGATCTGATGCATATGGAAGAATCTCTCACTACTATGATTCGCCTGTTGATGACCTTATTGACAAAAGATCATCATTCTCGCAAGGGAATGGACAATTACTGAGGGGCTATGCTGTTGATGAAAAGGTATCAGCTGTTAGCATATTGTCTCAGCAACGCGAGCCAGGACAATTGACATCGCCGCTGGAAGATAATGACTTAATTCAGCACAATGAAGAAGTTATGCAGATGGGGAGGAAGCGCAAGGTATGCTACGTGGTAGAATTTTGTTCAATTATTTTGTCCTTTCCAATAGATAGTGGAATTATGTTTAAGTACTCTTGCAGAATGATGAAGCTATAACCAGAAGTGATGTTCAAGCCCATGAAAAGAGGATTCGGAAAGAGCTTGAGAAACAAGATTTGTTGAGACGAAAGGTTTGTTTGTGTGATCTTTAAAGTTCTTAAGAGGTGTCCTGAAACTACCTGGGAGGAAAAGAGATTCCCTGTAAACTAATGACAATTTTTTCCCATCAGCGGGAGGAGCAAATGAGGAAAGAGATGGAGAAGCAAGACCGTGAAAGGCGGAAGGAAGAAGAGAGGATGATGCGAGAAAAGCAGCGTCAAGAGGAAAGATTTCAGCGAGAGGAAAAACGTGAAATTGAACGGAGGGAGAAGTTTCTGCAGAAGGAATCTTTGAAGGTAGGTTCAAGAACATAATGATTTGAGGTTTTCAGATCCTACTAATGTTACAACATTAGGTGATTAAGATTGCTTGCCCGCCTCTCTTTCTTAATTATATTTTTGTCCCTTTGTCCTTGCTATTGATTGTCAAGGCTGAGAGAAATAGACAAAAGGAAGAGCTTCGCAAAGAGAAGGAAGCGTTAAGAGTAAAAGCTGCAGTTGAGAGGGCTACAGCACGCCGAATTGCTAAAGAATACATGGAGCTAATTGAAGATGAACGTTTGGAAATGATGGAACTGGCTGCGTCAAGCAAGGGGTTACCCTCAATAATTTCTCTTGACCATGACACTTTGCAAAACCTGGACTCATTCCGAGGTAGATGCCGTTTCCTAACTCTTGCAGTGAGCTATTCTCTGTCACTCCCTTGATCAATCAAGTAGAACTTATGGCAATTTTTAAGCTATAAAAACACTCTTATGAACCAAGATTTGCTGTTGCCTACAAAATATCAAGCTTAGCTTGCGTTTTTCAAATGCTAATGCTTTTTCACCCCTGATTCCCATGGCTCATTCAATATTTATCGACTACTTACAGCACAATAAAAGCAAACTCTAAACTAATTAAATTAAAAAAAGTGTATGTCAGTGACTGAGTGTATTAAAATACTAGTATTTGGAAAAAATATACACGTAAACAAGCTTCACACGACAAGCCTTCTTGTGGGCTTCATCTAGATACTAAGCTTGATCCTTGCATAAACGGGTTCTAGAATTCATGCTCAAGCTTTCCCCATTTACAAAACGAGTCCCAAAATTATGCTCAAGCTCGGTATCATTGTCAATTGAACGAATCCGAGCTGAGGCCATAACGAGATGCGCACGAGCTTGTATGTGAAGAGCTCAGTTCATTCACAGCCCTAGTAGTATAGCTAAAAATGGTTTGAGCATACCATTGAATTACTGTACCTCCTAGGTTCCTGTTGTTCCATCTAATTAATAAGATCCTGTTCATTTCCCACAACCCTTTATGTTTATATCATTAATAGGTCCAGTATTGTTATTGCTCTCTGATCAATGTAATTGACATTGAGAAACTTAAAACAAAACTTCCCTTTCAGATTCTTTATGTGCATTCCCTCCAAAGTCTGTGCAAGTGCAACTGAAAAGGCCATTCGCAATTCAGCCCTGGAATGATTCAGATGACAATATCGGAAACCTTCTCATGGTATGTGCCTGATATTTTACTGATTCCTTCTAGTATCCTATATTTTGCAAGGAGGAACTATACCTGGAAAACTCATCAAGAGAGATCGCCTATTTGGTTGTGATAGGTGCTTTACCAGAGTATCTTAGTAGATGAATTAGAATTTTGAACTGTGAATCAACTGTTTATGCCACATCTTTCCTGTCTTTGAAGGTGTGTTCATTTTGAACTGCAAAACTACTTCTTTGTTGGATCTGTAATGTGTCTGCCCATTTTGGAAGTATCTTTATTTGAAATTACCTCCGTTCCTGAAAAAGATTAGACTGTTACTTTTTGGGATGTTCACAAAAGAGTTCCACTTTCTAAAAACAAGCCATCTTTTATGGTGTTTTTACTTTTTTTTTCCTTTGGTTTATTCAATTACTAAACAGATGGGACCTACTCCCCACATCTCAACAAATCATCTTTTCAAACTTTTGAGTGAGCTCCAAGGGTCAGAGTGGAAAATACTAAAGTCAAAAGGCTCTCCTTAATCTGTGTGCCCAGTCAAATAGAACTCTTTTTTGGGAATGGAGGGAGTATTAAATTAGCTTTCTGTTCGTGATGGTAACTGTGTTGTTTTGTGTTCTCTGTTCTCTTTACCGCCTCATTTAAGTGTAATACTAATAAATCTGGCCAAATGAAATGCATCTCTATTTTCCAAAGTTTGACATTGTGCTTGCTGTTTCAGGTTTGGAGATTTTGTATGACTTTTGCCGATGTTCTGAGGCTCTGGCCTTTTACCCTTGATGAATTCGTTCAAGCTTTTCATGATTACGTGAGTAGGCCTGCTTTCAGTTATTTGGAAAGCATCTACTCCCTCCATCCCAAAATGGACACTCATTTTGGGACAGAGGGAGTATATCGTCTCTTCTTCTATTTCTGGTATTCAGTGTTCAAATCGTTCATATTCTCATCAGGATTCAAGGTTGTTAGCAGAGGTACACATTGCTCTTCTGAAACTGATCATAAGAGATATTGAAGATGTTGCAAGGACACCTTGCGGTGGGTTAGGAACAAATCAATACACTGCTGCTAACCCTGAAGGTGGCCATCCTCGGATTGTTGAAGGGGTAATATCTGCTGTTCACACTTTTGACTCTTCCAGCATCCTATCCATTAGTGCAGATAGATTGCTTTATTTTGGTTGCAACAGGTTCTGATGTTCAGTCTTTTGTATCAGGCATATATGTGGGGCTTCGATATACGTAACTGGCTAAATCACATAAATCCATTGACATGGCCCGAAATATTGCGGCAATTTGCTCTATCTGCAGGATTTGGGCCCCAATTGAAGAAAGAGAGCATAGAACGACCTTGTTTGCCTGAGAATGATGAGGTGCCACTCCTGCTTTTTACCTTCTTGCCTATAGTGCATTTTCTTGCTTTACAAAGAAATCAATGGTTACCAACTGAGTTACAATCCGTAGATGTGGGGTGTGGAATTGGCACTCAGCATGCGGATTGATGCATTAGTCGCAAATTCTTCCCTAATTCTCGCTTTCTGATTTTGCAATTCACGGATCAAACTTTGCGAACTGTCCATTGATGATATTTTTCATACACATTCTGTAAAATACGTGCAGTAAAATTTCCACCACAAAGGTATGATTCAAATACTCAGGTCATAGATCTAGCTAGTGGAAGGGGAAGCAACCTTCAGATGGCAACAATGGTGGAGTGGAGCTACACAACATAGAAGTTAAGACTTGGGCCGTGTGCAACTGACTGGGGATAATCTCATTCCCAAAATGTTTTCAGTGATCCCCTTTTTGTTCCTTAATTACCAAATTGGTCTATAGTATATTTATACTAAACATTTTGATTAAAATTTTGGCAAAAGTACCAAAAAGTCCCAAAAAAATTCCCAATCCTAAAAACGCAAGGAATACTGTTCCTATCCAAAAAGCCCAATTTATGAAACTTTAATGCTTATATGTCCAATTTGCCTTTAGCACTTTAACACTGTTAAATAAGTGCTTCACCATGACTTAAGTAGCTCTACACACTAACTAATTTTTGATAATAAAGCAATTTTAACTTAAATGAAGAGCTTATTTAACGGAGTCAAATGGCCCTAAAGGGTATATTAGTAAAAATGATATATTTTGTTACTGGTGTTAAGCAACAGTTAAATATTGGACCTTTTATTATGAAAAATATAATTTTTGTGGTTTTTGGATTGGAGAAATATTTTATGGAATTTATGGGATAGGTAAGTTTTTTTGAGGGACTCTTTGGTATTTTTCTCTCAAATTTTATAATTAATATTATACTTTATTTGTTTATGGGAATCTACATGATATTAGAGGTCTCCATACGATATTTTGTAAAGAATATTTATTTTAGTATCATTTGCTAATTATATGCACACTTTCATTTCGCTCCCCACTCTCGTCAAAATTTGAAATGAGTCTGTTCTCACGCTCATGCTCTCACTCCTGCACTTGCTCTCATACCCGCACCCACACCCGCATTCGCCTTTGCTCTCACTCTCTTTCTCATTCTCACTCTCACATCCGCTCCCGCTCTATGTTATATAGGTTATCAAGTAATCCTTTTCATTTTTGATTTGTTGCGTACATATGAACCTCATCGACAGAGTTTGAAACTGTGTGCCAATCTAGATGCTTAGAAAGCTATATTACTTTATAGATGGATGGTTCAGCATCTTTTTTAGTGTGCTGCTCAAGTGTCATTAGAGTAGTCTAATGCTGAAGATGTTATTCTATGTGATACTGACAGTGACCTGATGATTCGTGGTGGGTGCTTGATATTGATGTGAGAAACAAGCTTGTATAAGTAGTTACTCTATGGCCGAGGTCATTTGGATCAATTGGTATTATTCTGTCCTGGGTTTCTGATGCAGATATTAGTTTTAGCCCATGTAAACTTGGTTGTAATGGGCATCATTCTTGATAACTAGTTGTCTTTGAATGCATGGAGCGCAACGAGGAAACTAGGTGTCACAACCTAGTCTTCTTCTGCAAGGTCATCTAACATATTAATTGTCATTGGATATACAGGGTTCTAAAAAGATAAAAGCCTATCCATGATACAGCTCCTTGTGTACTTTGTGGTTCCCTTTCGTGTTGACACTTGGTCCAATGCATATTGTTTCTTGTTTTGCATGTATGTAGATGTCAAAGCGTACTCCTTTCTTTTACTGCCATCTTAAACATTGCTTATCCTGCATAGGGTCCTCAATCTCAAGGTGAAAAAATAAGAAATGCTACAAGTAAAAAAGGAAGAAAAGGAAAACAAATACAATTTTTTTCTTTTTCTGGAAATTCGCTTATAATTAATACACATACAATTGTCTATGCAGGGTAAAGGTTGTGAAGATATAGTTTCCATGTTACGCAGTGGTTCAGCGGCTGAAAATGCTGCTACATTGATGCAAGAGAAAGGCGTTAACCTTCAACGCAAGTCCAGGCATCGGTTGACCCCAGGAACTGTCAAATTTGCGGCATATCATGTTCTTTGTCTCGAGGGAAGCAAGGGCCTAACAGTTTTAGAACTTGCGGACAAGATTCAGGTGACTTAAAATTTGTCTTCGATGGCTCTTTTTATTCTGCATCTCTTCCTCAATAGATTTTTTTTTTTTTTTAAGAAATCGGGACTACGTGACCTTTCAACGAGCAAGACGCCAGATGCTTCCATTTCTGTTGCTTTGTCAAGGGATCCAATTCTTTTCGAAAGAATCGCTCCTTCAACGTATTGTGTACGGCCTGATTTTAGGAAGGATCCTGCTAATGCCGAAGAAGTAATTTCAGCAGCCAGAGAGAAAATACAGAGATTTTTAAATGGGAATTTAGGTGGGGAAATTGCTGATGATGTTGAAAAAGATGATGACTCTGAATGTGATCTTGCCGAGGGTCCTGAAGTTGATGATTTAGGCACTCCATCTACAGCAAACAAAGACAGCATTGATTGCAATGAAGTTAATTACTCTGTAAATGGAAAGCACAATCTCTGTGATGATGTTGTTTTGGATATGCAAAATGAAGTTGATACTACTGGTAAGAACTTCCATTTTCTTGCCTTGTTTGGTGCTACATGTGTCATTCCTTTTTCTGAGAGTTCAGTGATGAAATATTAGTGGAGACTTTTTTTGACCAGCTAAAATTTATTGGTGATGAAGGTATTTCTGCAAGTAATCCTAATCAAGGAGGTTCAGAAATTGATGAAAGCAATTGCGGTGAACCCTGGGTTCAAGGACTTACTGAAGGAGAATATTCTGACCTCTGTGTTGAGGAGCGTCTCAATGCCCTTGTTGCCTTAATTGGCATTGCAAATGAAGGAAATTCTATTCGTGCAGTTCTTGAGGTGAAAGTTGTCTGAACTCTAAGATCCATGAAGTAACAATGACTAGGACTGCAAATGAACTAACTGTTTATGGAAAGCTCAGGTTCTGCTGGTACTTGGTTCAATCAGAAATGAACCAAGCTTGAGTGAAAATTCTGGGATCGTTTAATAAACAGGACGAGCTTGAACATCGAAATTAGGCTGGTGAATGGCTCGTCTAATATATATATATATATATATATATATATATATATATATATATATATATATACTCCCTCCATCCCAAAATTATTGTCTTGCTTTCCTTTTTTGTCTGTCCTAAAATAATTGTCTTGTTTGAAAGTTTCCTTTTTAGGACAACATTTTTACTATTTTACCCTTACTTTTTTTCCTACTTTAATTATAAGTCACATGCACATGGGCATATATATATATATATATATATATATATATATATATACACTCCATCCCAAAATTATTGTCTTGCTTTCCTTTTTTGTCAGTCCTAAAATAATTGTCTTGTTTAAAAGTTTCCTTTTTAGGACAATACTTTTATTATTTTACCCTTACTTTTTTCCTACTTTAATTATGAGCCACGTGCACATGGGCATTAAAGGAAACTACACACTATCAATATTAATAATCAAGTCAATAGTTTTTTTCTTATTACATATATATATACATACATATATATATATATATATATACATACATATATATATATATATACATACATATATATATATATATACATATATATATATATACATATATATATATATATATACATATACATATATATATATATATATATACATATATATATATACATATACATATATATATATATATACATATACATATATATATATATATACATATACATATATATATATATAGATATATATATATATACACCTTATATTCTTTAAGTTTAAAATATGCTGCATCTTTTTTCAAAATTGTAGAAACTAAATTATTTATCTAAAACACTTCATATACAAAGTATCAAAATAAATAAACAAACTTGTGTTTAGTTCTCTAATTTAGAGGTATTTTTACTTCTTTAATCACTACGGTTCAATCTTATCATCCACACTTTGCATTGAGACACGAGTCCAAGCCTAGCCTGAGCATTGGATATGCAATTTTAAACAAGCCCGAGCGGAGTCTGAGCAAGCCTAAAATCGACACGACATTTGCAGCCCTAGGACTCTATTACACATAGCCTTCATGTGAAAAAAATCTCAAGTTTTATGGTTGTCTGATATGAGAATGTTGCAGGATCGCTTGGATGCAGCAACTTCTGTTAGAAAGCAAATGTGGGCTGAAGCACAACTAGATAAAAAACGCATAAAAGATGAGTGTGTAACTAAATGTCACGACTCTTCTTTCATGGAGGCAGCAGAGGGTGGCCAAAGCCCGGTGCCTGTTGCTGAGAACAAATATAACGAGGATTCTCTCAAGTTTGCTCTGAAGGAAGAGCCTTCAGCGGGTGCAGAAACTTCTCAGAATCACCTCAACGATCTGCCTGCGGAAAGCAACTTGTCAATGCATGAGGCTTCTGTGGGTCAGATTACTCCCCCAATTCAGCAGAACGGGTACTCAGCAGAAAGGTCTCGCTTGCAGTTGAAAGCATTCATTGGCCACAAAGCAGAAGAGATGTACGTGTACAGGTCTTTGCCCCTGGGTCAAGATCGAAGACGTAATCGCTATTGGCAGTTTGCTGCATGTACTTCTAGGCATGATCCAGGCACCGGCAGGATCTTTGTTGAATTACATAATGGCTGTTGGAGGCTTATTGATACCGAAGAGGTAAACTTATGGTTTTTATATATTTGTTTCCTCATGGCTTGTTAATAGTTAGACCTATTTACTGAAGATCACCGTGGAAAAGAACATTTTGTACCTCTGAAATGTACTATCGTCAAACAAGGGATATTATGTCGACTGATTGAAAAAATAGGTAAGAACTATTATTAGTGTGGTCATGATGGTGTTGGAGTATATTCAGGCTGTTCCTGAGATAGGATTTTCAAAGCATGACGAGTAAAAATGAATAATAAAAAGAAGAAAGAAAGAAATAAAAAAATGTGAAGGGTTTCTAAATCAGTCTTTTAGGTAAAGAATTTGAAGCTAATCCTTGGGGGGGGGGGTTGATGCTGGTACTACGAAGCTGCTAGTTTCTGTTGGGTGTCTACACAAGAGAGGAGGTTTTCACATTGTACTTATGGTACCCTTAACTCAGCCTATGTCTCAATTACTTGGGGTTGGCTACTTGAGTCCTCCTTTGTCATTCAGTTTGGTCCAATGCAAGGTCATTTCACAAGCCACACTCCTTCATATCCTCTTTATTATGGTTCCCCAAGTTAGTTTTGGTCTTCCCCTACCTCAAGCCTAGTTGTTGATATTACTACTATCACACTTTCTGATTAGTGTACTTAGTGGTTTGCGTTGTATGTGTCTAAACCATCTTAATCGATTTTCTCTCGTTTATCTCCTATTGGTGTGACTCTCACCGTCTTGCGATCTGTTCGATTCGAATTTTATCTTTTATAGTTATACCACATATCCATCTTAACATTCTCATCTTGGCTACTCTCATTTTGTTAACATGTTTTTTTCTTAGTTGCATAACATTCCATTCCATAAAGTACCGCATGTCAAATGCTTTCCTAAAAAACTTTCCTTTCAATTTCACAGGTATAGACCTATCACACAGTTTTCTAAATGCACTTTTCCACTTCACCCAACCCGATTTTATCCTATTACTAACATCATCTTCCACCTTCTCGTCTTGATTAATAATCGTTCCAAAAAAAAAAAAAAAAGCATGTCGATCTCCCTTTAAGGTAGACTGGTAGTCTCCTAAGCCCTTGGATACCTCAACTCCATGAGAAAAGGTAAGGAAGGAAGATATTTAGCCATGGGAAAGATTTCAAGCCTTTTCCTTCTGGTCTCCTAGCAAAAGTGAACCCTGTCACTTTTTCATTGGACTTATGGTACCCTGAAGAATCTTAAACCAGTCTTATGCAACCTAATAATCCCAATCATCAACATGATTGTAGGGCGGCTACAATGATGGGATATTTTTTTTATTGCTGTAGCCACCTGAATGGCCACTAGTTCTCTTAGTGACACTCCATATATTCACTGTGGTTCTATATTCGTAGTTCTATTTCATAGACCTCCATACTAACAGGATTTTAAACGGAAAAAAGAAACAGTTTGGTTAATTTTAAGTAATAATAACTTAGAAGTGTTGAGCAATCCGCTAGGGAGGGGGGCAATATTACTCCTCACATGCCACAGCTACTCGCATGTGGAGAGACAAACTGAGGTGGTGCAATTTGCAGAAACCCAAACAATCCCCTGTTTGGGTTCTAAATCAATCTAGAACAATGTAATAATCCCAGTTAACACAGGAGTGTAAAGCTTTAATGATGGGATATATTAACTGCTTTAGAAACCTGTAGGTGCCCTAGTCATTAACACTTTATTTGACATAATATTATTACAGTATCATTAACATGATTGCAGGGCTTCAATGGTGGGATATTTTTTTACTGCTGAAGCCACCTGAATGGGCAGTAGTTCTCTTTATCATTGACACTCTATATTATATATACACTATGCAGTTCTATATTCGTTGTCCTATTTGGCATTTCATAGACCTCCATTACTAACAGGATTCTAAAAGGGAACAGGAAAAAAAAAACAATTTTGATAATTTTAAGTAATAATAACTTAGAAGTGTTAAGCCATCAACTCATCCAAAAGTTTAAGCCGCTAAAGAGGGGCCCCAACAATGTATATCAAGCTTAACACTCCTCTCATGTGAACCCCACTTGCATGTCCACAGACAAACCAAAGGTGGCACAATTTGCGGAAATCAAACAGGGTGCTAAATCAATCTAGAGCAATGTGATAATCTCAATCTAACCCAGGAGTGTAGAGCTTAAATGATGGAACATATTTACTGCTTTGGACAACTGTAGGTCCCTAGTCATTGACGCTCCATAATCCATATACAGTATGTTATTTCATATACTTAAATTGTATTTCAGTACGATTTTGTCAATTTGGAATTAGAATAACTTCAAAAGTGTTGAGTAACCAACTGATCTAAAAGCATAAGTTGTTAGATTAACACTCGCCCTCACACGCAATTCCCCGCTATCACGTGGGAAGACAAACCTAGGTGCAGAAATTTTCACAAACCAACACGATGCTAAACGACATATCTGAAAGTGTTGGCAGTTATATCGGGCCGATAATGTATGTCATACTTGGCAGAAGGTATCCCATTAAACTTTCAGTGTTATATCAACCAATGGCAACAATAGGCTACAGTACAAGTCTAAATATTCACCAGAAGCCAGAGCTCTTTGTGAACAAGAAGCACTTTCTAAACTATATATGGTCATGGACTCTTCTTTATCAGTACTTCCTGAATTTGAAAATATGGATATTTTGTCTGTCACATCTCCTAGTCAGCATTTTCAGTATATTTAGAAATATACGTTGCCATAGTCTCTTGTGCTCGAGTACTAATCATGATTTTATGTCCGGTTATATAATTTAATCCTTCCAGACATATTGTTAATTTTGTATTTACTTGTTCAATTGTTTTAATGTAGGCATTTGATGCTCTTTTGATGTCGTTGGATACTCGTGGAGAGAGGGAATCTCATTTGCATATAATGCTGCAAAAAATTGAGATGTCTTTTAAGCAGAATGTTAGAATGGTCTTCGGATGTGATAAAAAGGTGGACGGATGTGTTGCTGCTGGAATGGGTTCTAGCCCTGCTTATGTTTCTAGTGCTGAAAGCCCTAGCAGTGGAGTGTGTGTTTCAAATTCTGATACATGGCAGCCGTCGTCATCTTTTAAAATTGAGCTTGGGAGGACTGAAAGTGAGAAAAAGAATGCTTTGAAACGATATCAAGATCTGGAAATGTGGATGTGGAAAGAATGTTTCAGTTTATCTACCTTACTTGCCATGAGATATGGGAATCAAGAATGCACGCCATTGCTGGGAATCTGTGATTTTTGTCATGAATCTTATTTATTCAAAGATGCCATCTGCCCCTCTTGCCATAGAGCATTTGGCACCTTTGATAACAAGTTACAGTATCCAGAACATGCGATGCATTGTGAAGATAGAGTGGAAGGAGACAAAAACAATGTATACAGATCAGACCCAGCACATCCTCTGAGAATCAGACTGATCAAGGCCTTGATAACTCTCTTTGAGGTGGGAATATTAATTACATTAAACAATGTTCTTGTTTGACTATTGTTTTCATGGTTTGGTAGCTACACTGTGCTTTAGTTGGGTGAAGGCAGGAGGTGGCCTCAGTGAATGTCTAGGTTTAGCTAAAGCAGTACTCATCTACCCACTTTGCTACCCTAAAAGGGTACATTGGTGTTTACATGGGTCAAACTATGGGAATAGTCTCTCTGTATAATGCCATGAGGCTGCGTATTAGACTATCATTAGGCCTAGCAATGGCGAGACCCTTGTTGTAATGGGCTTTCCTTTTTTTTTTTCCCTCCCACCTCTGTACCCCACTTCTTGACTGTCTCTCTCTTCTCTTTCTTTAGCTCTCCAAAGTTGAAATCAAGAACTGTAACTTATGAAGAGGTAGTAATGTGGAAAAAGAATTCTTATCCCTGGGGGCTGTAGTCATAATAATTTTGGTCATTTTGTTTGAAAAATATTTAATTGATTTGGTCTGGTTGATTGACAGGTTTTGGTTCCATCTGAGGCCCTGCAATCTTCTTGGGTGGAAAACCATAGGGTGCCTTGGGGTAGAAAGTTGCATGCTGCACTATCCACTGGAGATCTTCTACAGGTCTACAAATCTCTATTAATGTTTCCTTTTTCTGTTGGTGGAATCCTCTATGCCTTATGTGTATTTAATTACGAATTCCTTCTTATTTGCTGTATACACCAATATTTAGGACTATAGAGGTGTATTAGTGATTGATGTCAGTGTATACCAAGAACGAATCACTAATGGCAGTTGAATGACTTCAGCAGATAGTGTGTAAATGAACTTGAATGGGGCTATGTCATAGCTTTATTGGATTAACCCTGTAAAAAATACTGGTAAATACTCCCTAGGAAGGTTGGCAGAAGAAGGGGGGAAATGTGCATGGTTAATTTTTGTGACAAGGTCAATGCTCCAGGGAGAAATGTATAACTTTGGGTGTGAAAGATAGCAAAATGTGGGAGACCGAAAGCGAGAGCCCAAACATGGACCGTCTCTTTGTAAAATAATTTAGATGCACTTCTCAGGGAGAAGATAGTGGCTGTTACGGAGGCTAATAGCATAGTCATGTTTATAAATTTGTCCCTTAATTACTTTTAGCGGTATCTTTTTCCTCTCGTAAATTTTAAAGAAAAGATTGGAAGTTGCTTAGGATATAAGAAATGTGATAGGAAGAGAGATGAAATCGTGCTCCGATTTCTACAAAGTAGATACACATGTATCTTATGATGACTGTGGTGTACAACTAGGGAAATTCACCAATGTTGTTGAATGGCCTCTGTGTGTGAGTGTGTGGGGGTGTATGGGGATCCTGATTGTGTGTTCTCATTGCTTGATTGGAGTAAAGATCTGTAAAACTAATAATTAGGTCAATGCTCCAAAGGAAGATTTGGAGGGAGGATGAAAGATTATGTGCGTGTCTAAATCATTTTTAAAAATGTTTTTGTATTTTAAGCATTTTTTTTATTTATCGTTATTATTTGCAGCTACTTACTCAGTTTGAGAATACCATCAAACGGGACTGCTTATCACCAGACTTTGAGACAACTGAGGAACTGCTTAGCTCATGTGCTGTATCAGCAAGGACTGTTTGTAACTCTGCTTATCCTGGATCAGTTCCTGAACTTCCTTGGATACCACAAACCACTGCTGCTGTGTCTCTGAGGCTATTGGAGCTTGATGCCTCTGTTTCCTACAATCTTGATCAGAAAGCTGAGCCTTGTGTTGACAAAGATGCGGAAAATATTGTAGTTGAGGTATTCTTTCTCCGTCTTTTTCCTCCTTTACTAGAAGAAGTAGCCAATTCCCCACCATTTTTTGCATCATATATAGAAATTGAGTTTGCTTTTTGAAAAGTGCACTAATTAGGCTGTCTAATTTGCATCCTCATTTACCATAACCGTGAGGGTTGCTTCATTCATAATTTAAATGAAAAAAAAGACTCTTGAATATCTAACTAGCTTTAGACTGTTGCAACATATAGATGCGTGCAGGTTACTCTGATCAAAGAATTTAGACCCGCACTGACTTTTCAGTCTCACTTTTCAGCATAGGAGTATCATCTTGCTAATTCTTTTTGTATGTTTATTTCTCCAGCAGAAGTTTCCATCGAGGTATGCATATGTGAAGAATATTGGAAAGGTTGAAACGGCTGAAATGAATCAACGTATACAAGAAGAGAGCTGGGCTGGTGTTCATAGCGTGCAGGGCAGTTCCACCAGGAGAAAAGCTGTCCGCAGTCGAGGTGGTGGTGGTGGTGGTCGGCCACATGGAAGGTCACAGAAAAGGGCGTCTGTTTCCATATCAGCACCTGGAAAACGAAATTCTAGAGAGAATCAGACATTAAGTCAAGTGGTCTTGCATCAAAAACATGGAAGGGGCCGGCGAACTGTTAGGAGGAGGAGATTAGAGAAGGTTGTGGAAGGGACAGCATTGAATAATGTTAGCAGCTCCCCAATAAATTATGAAAGGGAGCAATGGGTGGGTGAGGAAAACAGGGAGATGGAAATTGAAGATGCTTACAACGGCCGTAGCGATGGAGAAGCCAATAATGAATCTGAAGACAGCGACCATGCAATTAGGTATGAGAGGGGAAACTGGGGTTCGAGTTATGATGTTGCATCTAACACAAATAGGTGGAATTCAGTGCAAATAATGGATGATGAAGATTCAGATGGTGCTGAAGAGGAGAATGAATTTGAAGAGGATGATGAGAATTTGGAGAGAGATGTGGAAATGAATGAAGGATCTGATGGGAATGCCGTAGGGTTCAGAGACGACGACTCGGATTCTTTAGTTTCTGGAGATTACAGCGATTGAAGATGCTAAGGATACTATCAATAGGTACAATTTTGAAGGGGATGCATCCATGAACTGGGTTGGGTGTATACATTCTTTGGTAGATTTTTGAGTTTTGGTTTCTCATTCTTTTGAATTGCAGCCTTGGAAGTGGCTGATCTTGTATATATTAGTGTAGGAACAGCTTTCCATTTTTTTTTTTTTGACTTGTATTGTAGTTTTAGAAATGCATAGGTAGCGGATCCTTATAATGTAATTGTAAAGTGTAAAACATTGCCGAGGTCTTGGTCTTTTACATTCGTTTAAACGAAGTCAAATTTTCTTACTCTCGAGTTCTTCCCAGAAAGAAGTCTAATTGATCTGGAGGATAGTCATTCCCTCGACCATATGTTTACTCGATCCGTGTCAACCTTATGCTTAGGCTCCTCAATCTGTCCTAGTCGAAGACTAAATGTTTCATTAACAAACGTTGAGAAGTATTTTATTTCATCAAGCAAATAGAAAGTAGCATATTCCATTGATTGGATTGGCTTGTCTTGTTTACGTGAAAATATTGGTATTTTTTTTGGTAAACATAGGACTAGATATGACATTAATATTAGAGAAAGTTTTACAAACCCCTAAGGGCTGGAAAACGAGAGAGAGACCGAATACATGCTTCCAACTATTACGAATATTCACTTGATCTGTATTCAAATTTTCTTAGGAATATTCTTATGTCTTAGATTTGTTTGTATCCATTACTTAGTTTTAGTTTGAGTGTCTTTAAGCAGTCATTGTAAATAGCCTGTGTGATATACTGTCTTAAGCAACTCTCTCAGGACTTAGCAACGATAATATATGTTGAAGAATGATGTCTGTTGTCTAGCCAAGTCTGTCTATGTCTTTACTAGATAATATATGTGGAAGAATGATGTTGTGTTGTCTAGACAAGTCTGTCCATCTCTTTACTATTACTAGTTTGCTCATACGAGGATTCGAAGCGTGCTCAAGCATATCCTACCCTACGTGGCATGGATACAAAGATTTTCTCTAGAATTTTCTAATCTTATTCATCCACAAAGAGTTGACTTCGAAGTACTATCTTCTATGTAAGCACATGGGACGAATTATTTCCTGTGTAACTACATGGAACAAACTATCTCTTGTGTAGCTACATGTGATAGACATAATTTATTTATTAAGACAACTTTTTAGGAAAGGACATCAAAGTAGATCTAATTTCGTATAACTTTGAGTATAACTGTGTCAAGCAATTAATTTGCTATGGTCTAAACATCTCATTTGAAAAACTATCAATCAAACTCAAGCATTCGAAAAGAAGATCAACAGCTCTATGTATTTAATGCAATTCAAAATTTGCACTATAAATAAGAACACTTGAAGCATTGAAGAAGGGAGAACAACTCCAAGCTATTCTCTACAATCAAACTCCACGTTCATTCAAGAAGCTTGACAATCATTCCACCATTCAAGAGGGACAGAAGAAGACTATTCTATTTACAGAACATTCCTCTTGATTGAACTTCTCTAGGTTAAAATCTGTTCTATTTACAGAACATTCCTTGATTAAACTTCTCTAGGTTAAAATTATTTTTGTACACGATCCATTAGTGATCATGAAGAGTTATTGCACACAAGTTTTCATTTGTGAAAACTTGACTAAGTGAAGGCTAAAATTATAACAAGTGAATAAATAGTGCACATATTTATAAGAGTAATGCTACATGTACCTAAAGAGTACCAAATTTTTTACACCAAATGATGTGTCAGCTGATGTGGTACAAAAAAACAAAATAAAAAATCTTAATTAATGCATTACATCAGTTGTCATATCAGCTGACACATAATTTGATGTAAAAAATTTGATACTCTTTAAGTACCCATAGCATTACTCTATTTATAATTCAAAGTTGACATCTTTGGTAGAGGATGTAACACTATTTACAATGTAAACCACTTCAAATACCTTTCATTTACTTAAATGTTCTAACTTCTGAGTATTACCCTTATAGCCAGCCATGCACCCAAACTTGCCTGCTATATGCACCCGCACACTGCTCAATTGCTACTGTTGTTGTTGCTTGCGTCCAGGCTTGCAGTGTTCAGCTCAATGCTACCTACCAGCGGCTGTCGTGCCAAGCACTCTGCCAGCTACGCCCAAGGGCCTCGCTAATGCCCATGCCAGCGACCGTCGTGTCCAACGTCCTGACACTAAAACCTAAGCTTACCTACATCAAGGCACGTCGTCTAGCATCAATACCAACACCGTGGAATGGGTGTCCTTCAACGTTGCCATCCGGCTGCCCATGGCTTCCTACGTCATAAATGAGCAGGCGTGCGTGCAAGTATTGCAACGCACGTCAGCTTGTTATGGCCTCAAGACACATTGTTAGGCACGAAAGGTGGCACATGACAGGCTCCCCTATCAAAGTCGTTGACGCCCTCGGCAAAGCTTTATCCAAATAAGCTTGAAAAAGATCCAGCCACGCTACTAAAACATCTTTTTTTTACCAAGTGTTCTCTTAAGCATCCAAACCACACCATTTAACCAAGAACTCGTAATGACTTTACCCAACGGTCGTCGAGAATAGCTTCTGGCACGTGCTTAGCAGTCTTGGAACCAATCGGTCTCTGTGGCATCGACCAGGATGGATCATCACGATCAGGGCAAAAAGGCTTCAACATAGTGACATGAAAAACATGATGCAACTTCCAATTTACCAGTAAAGCCAGTATATAAATAACAGGCTCAATGCGCTTGACTACCTCAAATAGACAATCATATCTCCGAACAAGTTGGGCATCCTCATGTTGGGTGCGGAAGCTATGATAGGAGGGAAATGAGTATTTTTATTGAAAGGATTTTAAAGAGCAGAGTAGCTACAGCTCACTCTTGTTTTACAAATATATTTTGATGGCCTTTTTGGATACACCAACAATACAAATGACCCTCCTATTTATAGAGTTCCAAGGATTATTCTAGAGTACAAGAATACAAAGAGTTATTCAAGAATTTGACTCCATGATTCTAGACACTCTTCCATTCATGCATCTTATTAATACTTCTTCTATCCATTGCATTTTATCAAGATTGCAAATTAATTGAACTTTTAACATCCCCCCTTAATTTGTAATCTTGAGCTGCTTCTTGAATTTATCAAGCTTGTCTGTTGTGACACCCTTTGTCATGATATGCGCCGGTTGATCATTGGTGTTAATGAACTTCATGTGAATTTCATTTTGATTCACCAATTAAGTCTCGAATGTAGTGATGTTGGAGTTCAATGTGCTTGGACCTTGCATGAAAGACTGGATTCTTGGTCGTCGTAATTGTCGACATATTGTCACAGAATATTGTGGTTGCCTCGTTTTGCTCGAACTTTAGATCTTTCAAGATTCTTCTTAGCCAAACTGCTTCACAAGTTGCATCAGTAGCTGCAATATATTCTGCTTCGGCTGATGAGAGAGCAACGGTCTTTTGCTTCTTTGAGCTCCATGAGATAACATTACTTCCAAGACAAAATATGTAGCCAGAAGTGCTTTTCCGATCATCGACTGAACCGGCCCAATCACTATCAGTGAAGCCAACAAGATGGCTACTAATTTCTTTCTTGAACTCAATGCCTTGCTGCTTTGTACCTTTAAGATACCTCAAAATTCTTTTTCCAGCTTCAAAATGGATTTTGCTTGGTTCGTTCATGAACCTAGAAAGTAAGCTGACCGAATGAGTGATGTCTGGCCTTGTGTTGAGATAGAGCAATGATCCAATCAACTTTCTATAGAGAGTTGCATCGACTTTTTCAGCCTTGTCGTGCACACTTAACTTTTCATTCATCGCCATTGGTGTAGAGATAGGCTTGCATTGGCTCAAGTTAAATTTCTTGAGATGATCATCAATATACTTCTCTTGAGATAGAAAAATTCTCCCGGGCCTTTGCTTTACTTGAATTCCAAGAAAATACCGCATAAGTCCTAAGTCCGTCATCTCGAAATCTTTCATCATTTTCTTCTTGAATTCTTCTACCATGTTCGTACTTGTGCCGCAGTAGATAAGATCATCTACATATAGACATATAATAAGAAAATCTTTGCCAAGACTTTTTACGTAGAGAGAAGACTCACTCATGCTTCGGTGGAAGCCATTTTCAATGAAATAGTTGTTGATTTTGCTATTCCAGGCACGCGGTGCTTGCTTTAGCCCGTATAGAGCCTTTTTTAGATGAAACACTTTTTCTTCTTTACCTTGGACTTGAAATCCTTCGGGCTGCTCCACATATACTTCTTCTTGGATCTCGCCATTTAGAAATGCGACTTTACATCAAGTTGATAGACACATAACTCCAATTGAGCTGCTAATGCAAGAACTGTGCGAATTGTTTCCATCCTTGCGACTGGAGCAAATGTTTCCGTGAAGTCGACTCCGGGCTGTTAAGAATACCCTTTTGCAACAAGTCGGGCCTTATGCTTTTGAATTGAGCCATCTTCATTGTATTTGGTCTTGAAGATCCACTTTGGCCCAATAGTCTTCTTTCCTTTTGGTAGATTAATGAGCTCCCAAGTTTTATTTTTCTCAATACTAGATATTTCTTCATTCATCGCCTTAATCTAGTGCTCATCCTTTGATGCTTCTTCGAATGATTGAGGTTCACAAGAGAACAATCCAAGTCCACATGATTCATAGATGTCACTAAGCAATCGTGTCCTTCTTGGAGGGCTTTCATCATGAGATTCCTCAAATCTCTGAATCGGAGCTGGATCGCTGACGTTCGGAGCTTGAGAGGAACTAGCTTGAGATGCATATGGATCTTCATAATTTGATGCGTCCATAATTTGCTTTCCTTTCCAATCCCATGTAGCGTCTTCATCAAAGACAACGTCTCTTGAGATTGTTACTTTTTCTATTGCAGGATCAAGTAGCCGAAATCCTTTGGATTCATCACTGTAGCCAATAAAGACAATCTTTTTACATTTCTCATCAAATTTCTCACGAGTGTGAGAAGGAGTGAGTGCATAAGAAATGCTTCCAAAAACTTTGAAATGATCAACTCTCGGCTTCTTCTTGTGCCAAGCTTCAAATGGAGTTTTGTTTCTAACAGCTTTTGTAGGAGACCGGTTGAGAATATACACAGTTGTGCGTACGGCTTCTGCCCAATATCGGTTTGGAACTCCTTTTCCTTTCAACATGCTTCTTGCCATCTCCACAATTGTGCAATTTTTTCTTTCGACAACACCATTTTGTTGTGGTGTTCTGCTCACTGTCAGCTGCCTTTTAATTCCATTTGCTTTGCAATATTCCATGAAAGGATTGTAGAGAAATTCACCTCCACGGTCTATTCTTAAAGTCTTTATCAAACAACCACTTTCACGTTCAACAAGAGCTTTGAACTGCAAGAATGTAGAGAATGCCTCGGACTTTTGATGAAGGAAATAAATCCACATCATCCTTGTGTAGTCATCAACAAAGAGCATGAAGTATCTCTTATTTCCTGGAGTGGGAGTTTGTGTAGGACCACAGAGATCTGAATGAACAAGCTCCAATGGTGCTTTTGCACGCCAAGATGTTTTTGGAAATGGAAGCTTGTGCATTTTTTCCATAGATACAACCTTCACATACTTGATTATTCTTGTGAATGGTGGGAAGTCCGGTCACCATATTTTTCTCCTTGAGCAGTTGAAGACCTTTGCTATGTAGATGACCATAGCGCAAATGCCAAAGATATGACAAATCTGCACTCTCAGCTTTGAGTGCGTGGTCACCATTAAATGACAACATGAGAGGGAATGTCTTGTTTCTCATCTCAATATTTGAGATAACAACATTCTTCTTTTTGTCAAGAATTTTGCATCTTCCATCATCAAAGTGAACAGAAAAATTCTTTTGAATGAGCTGACCAACACTAAGAAGGTTGTGTGAGAGTTTGGGCACATAAAGAACATCAGTAATGAGTTTTCGATTACCTTCTTTAGTTTGGACAGCAATGGTTCCTTTTCCTTCTGCACTTCTTTGTGAGCCATCGCCAAGAATGATCCGAGAAGTGATGTTTGTATCAAGATCAACAAAGAGATCACGATCACCTGTCATGTGATTGCTGCAACCACTATCCAAGTACCATAGACTTTTGGAATCTTGATAATCACTTGAATAAAACAAAATTTCTTCATCCGATTCTTTCGAGAATTTTACTTCTTCTCTTCCTTCATTTTTCTTTTTGTTTTGAAACCAACAATCCCTTTGAGAATGGTTAGGGATTTTGCATCTCTTGCATTTAAAGAAACAATCTTTTGATTCATGGTTAGACTTCTTGCTTTGATTGGAATGCTTGCTCGGTTGATGGATTGGTCGAACGATTGATTCTTTGCTCATGTGAACAAAGAGATCCGGTTAGCTCGTACATGGTCATCTTGGACAGATCTTTTGATTCCTCAATAGCTGTAGCAGCATGATCAAATTTTTGGGGATGAACACCCTCGGTTACTCACCTTACACGTGGGCATCATCACATGGCTATCTCACGACCTATGAGTGCCAGGTCGACGACATGGGGGCATAGGAACCCGCCAAAACCGGTCAGCTCGGGAGGTAGAGACCGCATCCATCGTAGCGCCCGGCGAAGACGGCAACTGCGAGGCCAAACGGTCGACCTGGAGTGATGGGCGACCTGGTACCCGTTCTACGACGACTCACTCCACCTCGGTGTACCTCATACACTGGTACAAGGGGTCTGATTGAGCGACCTAGGACTATCCTAGTGCGACCTCATAGACAACAGACGACCTGGCAGAGGCCATGCCAACCTTGGTGACATCGAGCGACCTGGCGTACACCAGGTCGACCTCTACCGTGTCCTCCTAGCTCGGAGAGACATAGTCCTATATGGAATCACACTGCTTGAAGAAGAGTCCTGTTATAAATCTTCTCTACATATCACTCCTATACATATAAGGTAACGTGATCCGAAAGATACGGGAATTACTCCTAGTCTGAATCTGATAAGGATTGTGATCACATCCCTATAAATAAAGCCCTCAGCATGCCTCACAAGGTACGTGCATACAGACTTGCTTCAATACTGTCTCAGCTTTATCACACCTACACAGCATTGCTAATTCTCACGCCGGAGGGTTATCGCTGGGACAACCCAGCACCCCTAACGGTGTTCTTTGTTTGACTACAGGTTTTCAGGCAATCTTCAAAGTCAATCCCTGCAACGTCAGCCGGAATCCTACCTAGACTACACACGTGGACCAGACACGACACCCAATCCTTTTTTGGCGTGATCAGGGGATACTATGGAGGACTTTTTACACGACCCTCTTTTCTTCAATTATATCTCCACAGCTTTTGATTTGATTCACGATCTCTGAAACTCGTGAAAAGAAATCACCAACGAATTCTCGATCTTCCATTTTCAAATTGTCAAAGTCTTTCCATATTGAATTCTTGCTTCAAAATTTCCCAAGCATCTATGGCTTTTTTTACACCAAAGATGCGTGGAAAAATTGTTTTTCCAATTCCTTGTTGAATGTATCGCAGCGCCTTTGCATTCTTCATTTTGAACTCTCTTTGTAGCTTTTCATATTCTTCATCTTCTTCGTCCGGTTCTTGTAGCTCGCCATCAATCACGTCCCCTAACTCCATGGAATCAAAAAATGTGAGCATTTGGCTGCTCCAATACTCGAAGTGTTCTCCTTCGAAGATTGGAACTTGACTCAGTGAATATGCAAATAAAGGAGAGGAAGAATTTGTTGCCATTGAGAAGTTGTGGTTCCAGCAAGTTCAGCAATTGAAAATCAAATAGCAATGATGACTAGCACTTCCTTGGATGACTCACCAAGGAAGAAGGCAGCAGCTCCTTCAAAAAAAAAATGAACCAGCTTGTTTATTGGGTGAGGCAGACGGTGGCTCTTTGTGCTTCAAAGTGGGCAGCAATTATGTTGAACGTAGTTTTTGGAGGCAGGGATGAAGAAATAATAAGGTGGCTTTAAGTGTGGTGATAGCAGTGCCGAAGTGGTGGAATAAACCTTGCTCTGATACCAAATTTGTTGGGTGCAGAAGCTATGATAGGAGGGAAATGGGTATTTTTATTGAAAGGATTTTAAAGAGCAGAGTAGCTACAGCTCACTCTTGTTTTACAAATATATTTTGATGGCCTTTTTGGATGCACCAACAATACAAATGACCCTCCTATTTATAGAGTGTCAAGGATTATTCTAGAGTACAAGAATACAAAGAGTTATTCAAGAATTTGACTCCATGATTCTAGACACTCTTCCATTCATGCATCTTATTGATACTTCTTCTATCCATTGCATCTTATCAAGATTGCAAATTAATTGAACTTTTAACACCTCACTCTTCAAAACACGCCTTTCACCTGTCATGACCTTGACCATCACGGCATCCCCTGCAACAAATTAAACTGGTCTGCGCTCCAGTCAACATACTTTTTCATCAGCGCACTAGCTTTCTCCAGCTTTGACCGAGCCAATTCAACTACAGTTAATTAAGTAAACTGATATGCCCTGGGAGACTTACTTGATGAATCAACACTATGAGGCAGCAAAGGTTGTTGCACAATCACAACTTCAACTGGACTTAGGCCAATCGGCGCCTGTGGCAACTTCCCTTCCCCTATTTCATCCCATTTCAGCACAACCAAGTAAATACTGCATGGCACAAAGTAGTTTCTTGTTCGTCTTCGATGTCAAAACTGGAATAAAGCATGGTTTCCCACCCAACACCATCAACGTGTTGGTTGATGGCATCACCACAGTTTTTGTTTCCCACAGAAGCTCTTAGTCGAGGATCACCTTGAAATCGTCCATTTGGACTACAGAAAAACTTTCTCCCCTTCATACCGAACTGTCTTGACTAGGACACCCTTGACAACTCACTCCACTAGTTGTGCTGACGAGTTTAAAGCCTTCACATACCGATGCCTTTCTTTAAATATCAAAACCAAGAGGTTCCACCTTGGTACTAGCAAAATAATTATGGGTCGCACTTATATCAATCATGGCACGCAGAGGTTGACCATATTGAGCTTGATGTCCACATACATCAGCCTTTCCCAACCCTTCTCCCAGATTCTGGCTTGTCTTTCCTGAAGGTCATCTTCGACTTGTCTTTCTAGATAGTCGTTTCAAACAATCAGCAACCTGGGACATAGGAGCCCTCCCCTTTTCCATCTTTTAGGTTCTTGGGACACCGCATTACATCAATGCAAGAATGCCCGTATTGCATCACCGCTTTCATCCTCTGAATATGATGGCTCATTAACAATGCCGGGTGTGCCGAAATAGCATCATTCCTTCTAAATTCACCTAGCATATTCGCCAAAGCTCTCAGTTTTGTTTATCCGGACAATCACACACCTAATGTGGCCAGTAGCACCAAAGGCATGGGCCTTTCTTACTGTCATTGCCCACCTTTACCGTTTGCCTAATTTCCAGCATTCGAACCCGTCTAAGAAGAAGCAGATACATCTCCCGACCAAGACAACTATGTGTGAAAGCCTTACGGCATCTTAACGACTTCCCCCCCCCCTTGCTAGTGCTACTATTCAGTGCTTACCTCAGCGTCGGTTCCGCATAGCTTCCGTCAAAGTGTTTGCACTCATTATCCATTCTTGCCCACACTTTCAAGCCTCCATAAAGAAGAATAACTTGTCCGCTTCCGAATATCCCTAATGTCCAGCATCCAAACTGAGAACTCCGATGTAAGCAGAAAACTCCCCAACATAGTCCGTTCCTGATGCCATCTGTTTTAGGATCACCAATGTTTTTCGGGAATTATAGGCCGTGTTCTCAAGGAAGAATATTTGAATTAATTGTGCCCGCAACAAACATTTCAACTCATCCCAAGAATATACCCAACAGCGACTGCTAAAAATTCACGACACCGCTGTTTGGCATCGTCAAATAAAGTACATTATGGTTGTGTAATGTGAGAATAAGAGATGGTGAAGTCTATTTCAATGATTTTTAACATGAATAGTAGCTTTGTGCTTTCCTAAATTAATTCTGTAACTCTTAGGTGGATTCCTTAAAGTTGTCAAGTAGCCTTCAACTCTCTATCTCTTCATTGAGTGACAAGTTTCTCAATCTTGTATCCTTTGGTGAATCCCATTTTTGTATCAATTTTTGCTGTACCGATTTTTTCGGTATCACCCGATCGAGGTCTAAAAGTTATGTTACATATCAAACAAAAAGTTGTTCAACTCCTTGGCATCAAGGGCTCAACCGTAGCAAATCGGATCCTCTATTTCTCCTTTGCATTCTTCATTTTGAACTCTCTTTGTAGCTTTTCATATTCTTCATCTTCTTCGTCCGGTTCTTGTAGCTCGCCATCAATCACGTCCCCTAACTCCATGGAATCAAAAAATGTGAGCATTTGGCTGCTCCAATACTCGAAGTTTTCTCCTTCGAAGATTGGAACTTGACTCAGTGAATATGCAAATAAAGGAGAGGAAGAATTTGTTGCCATTGAGAAGTTGTGGTTCCAGCAAGTTCAGCAAATGAAAATCAAATAGCAATGATGACTAGCACTTCCTTGGATGACTCACCAAGGAAGAAGGCAGCAGCTCCTTCAAAAAAAAAAAAATGAACCAGCTTGTTTATTGGGTGAGGCAGACGGTGGCTCTTTGTGCTTCAAAGTGGGCAGCAATTATGTTGCACATGGTTTTTAGAGGCAGCGATGAAGAAATAATAAGGTGGCTTTGAGTGTGGTGATAGCAGTGCCGAAGTGGTGGAATAAACCTTGCTCTGATACCAAATTTGTTGGGTGCGGAAGCTATGATAGGAGGGAAATGAGTATTTTTATTGAAAAGATTTTAAAGAGCAGAGTAGCTACAGCTCACTCTTGTTTTACAAATATATTTTGATGGCCTTTTTGGATACACCAACAATACAAATGACCCTCCTATTTATAGAGTGTCAAGGATTATTCTAGAGTACAAGAATACAAAGAGTTATTCAAGAATTTGACTCTATGATTCTAGACACTTCCATTCATGCATCTTATTGATACTTCTTCTATCCATTGCATCTTATCAAGATTGCAAATTAATTGAACTTTTAACACCTCACTCTTCAAAACACGCCTTTCACCTATCATGACCTTGACCATCACGGCATCCCTTGCAACAAATTAAACTGGTCTGTGCTCCGGTCAACATACTTTTTCATCAGCGCACTAGCTTTCTCCAGCTTTGACCGAGCCAATTCAACTATAGTTAATTAAGTAAACTGATATGCCCTGGGAGACTTACTTGATGAATCAACACTATGAGGCAGCAAAGGTTATTGCACAATCACAACTTCAATTGGACTTAGGCCAATCGGTGCCTGTGGCAACTTCTCTTCCCCTATTTCATCCCATTTCAGCACAACCAAGTAAATACTGCATGGCACAGAGTAGTTTCTCGTTCGTCTTCGATGTCAAAACTGGAATAGAGCATGGTTTCCCACCCAACACCATCAACGTGTTTGTTGATGGCATCACCACAGTTTTTGTTTCCCACAGAAGCTCCTAGCCGAGGATCACCTTGAAATCGTCCATTTGGACTACAGAAAAACTTTCTCCCCTTCATACCGAACTGCCTTGACTAGGACACCCTTGACAACTCACACCACTAGTTGTGCTGACGAGTTTAAAGCCCTCACATACCGATGCCTTTCTTCAAATATTAAAACCAAGAGGTTCCACCTTGGTACTAACCAAATAATTATGGGTCACACTTATGTCAATCATGGCACGCAGAGGTTGACCATATTGAGCTTGATGTCCACATACATCAGCCTTTCCCAACCTTTCTCCCAGATTCTGGCTTGTCTTTCCTGAAGGTCATCTTCGACTTGTCTTTCTAGATAGTCGTTTCAAACAATCAGCAACCTGGGACATAGGAGCCCTCCCCTTTTCCATCTTTTAGGTTCTTGGGACACCGCATTACATCAATGCAAGAATGCCCGTATTGCATCACCGCTTTCATCCTCTGAATATGATGGCTCATTAACAATGCCGGGTGTGCCGAAATAGCATCATTCCTTCTAAATTCACCTAGCATATTCGCCAAAGCTCTCAGTTTTGTTTATCCGGACAATCACACACCTAATGTGGCCAGTAGCACTAAAGGCATGGGCCTTTCTTACTGTCATTGCCCACCTTTACCGTTTGCCTAATTTCCAGCATTCGAACCCGTCTAAGAAGAAGCAAATACATCTCCCGACCGAGACAACTATGTGTGAAAGCCTTACGGCATCTTAACGACTTCCCCCCCCCCCTTGCTAGTGCTACTATTCAGTGCTTGCCTCAGCGTCGGTTCCGCATAGCTTCCGTCAAAGTGTTTGCACTCATTATCCATTCTTGCCCACACTTTCAAGCCTCCATAAAGAAGAATAACTTGTCCGCTTCCGAATATCCCTAATGTCCAGCATCCAAACTGAGAACTCCGATGTAAGCAGAAAACTCCCTAACATAGTCCGTTCCTGATGCCATCTGTTTTAGGATCACCAATGTTTTTCGGGAATTATAGGCCGTGTTCTCGAGGAAGAATATTTGAATTAATTGTGCCCGCAACAAACGTTTCAACTCATCCCAAGAATATACCCGACAGCGACTGCTAAAAATTCACGACACCGCTGTTTGGCATCGTCAAATAAAGTACATTATGGTTGTGTAATGTGAGAATAAGAGATGGTGAAGTCTATTTCAATGATTTTCATAAACATGAATAGTAGCTTTGTGCTTTCCTAAATTAATTCTGTAACTCTTAGGTGGATTCCTTAAAGTTGTCAAGTAGCCTTCAACTCTCTATCTCTTCATTGAGTGACAAGTTTCTCAAATCTTGTATCCTTTGGTGAATCCCATTTTTGTATCAATTTTTGCTGTACCGATTTTTTCGGTATCACCCGATCGAGGTCTAAAAGTTATGTTACATATCAAACAAAAAGTTGTTCAACTCCTTGGCATCAAGGGTTCAACCGTAGGGTATTGGCTCTGGAACCTTACCTTGTGGGATTGCATAGTGCCTACCCCCACCCGCCGTTACGTTTGACATCACACGCAATATATTAGTCATTAGATATCCATGGTCTTCCTGCTCTATCAGAGTGCCATTGAAGTAGTCTTGATGCAGGCCCTAACGCTCGTTGCTTATTTGATAAATTAGCAGCCTTGATTCTTAGTCCACTCAACGACACTTAACGCGACGACTTTTTGGTTGGCGGAAGCAACCAATAGCTATGCTAAGCTCTAGAGCACGTCAAATCTGATACCACGTGTCACACTGTGGCATCCACGTGTCACACAGTAGCCTGGCCTTTCGTGTCACTGGCCTCCACCTGTCACACGGTAGCCTGGCTTTCGTGTCACTGTGTGACAGAAGGATCGCCCTCCCTCACATGCAAGTTGCAAAGTTCCCTCCCTCACATGCAAAGTTGCAAAGTTCAATACAGCAAAAAGAACGCATGAGATTTCTGTCCCTAAAGGGCATGAAAAGGTTCAAGTAACCACATACGCTAAACGGAAGCCGTATATAACAGACAGAAAAGCAGAGCATGAGATGGATCAACCAACCTCATACGCAAAGTTACATACGGCAGAAGAAAAAATTATACATCTGCAAAATCACAATTAAATTATCTGCTAATTTTCCTTGCTCCAAGTAATTTGGACAGGAGGGAATGATGTATAAGCAGTTATGAACAATGATAAGAGACCTACACGCAAGGGCGCTTCCTTAAGAATGGCCTTGTTGCACATTTCTTAACTTTCAACAGCGAAAACATGTAGATCTTCTTATCCTACGGTCACACTTTACAAGCAACCGTAGAAGCTGACAATGAACAACATCTACTCACTGACAATAAAAGACATTCCAAAGGCAGTCAAAATTGAGTACCATTCTTGGCTAATCAAAGGCTCCTAGGTTTTATTCTGTTTCTTACAAGCACATACTTATGGTGGCACAAAATAAATGCACAGAAGAAAATTGTATAAACTAGTACTTGTATAAGAACTCATGCCCCAAGCTGCCTCTTGATTCCAATTTTCTGCTCCGCTGTTAACCTAGTAGGAAACTTGATATTGAACTTGATCCGCAAATCCCCTCTCTTTGAAGGGTCTTTCGGTAACGGCATCCCTTCGTTCGGAACAACTTCTTCATATGTTGGATGAATCACATTGTTAATGGGAACCCTCAAGGTTCTTCCATCTAGGGTTGTGATCTGAGCTGTGTAGCCTGTCAGCGCTTCAGCTAACGATATCTTCTGTGTGACAATTAGATCATTCCCGTCTCTTTTGAACACACTGTGTGGTTTTTCGTCAATAATGAATACCAGATCTGCGGGAATAACATTTGGCTGCTCGTTTCCTTTATCCGGAAAGGTGATTTTAGTACCTTTTTTCCAACCGGGCTTGACCTCTATTGTAAGAATCTCCTCCACCGGCAATGTCTTTCTGAACAAACAAGAAATGTTGCAATGAGATAACGAATGTTCAAATTCAGCTTAACATTATGGAACATTTCACCTTCAATTGAGTAACAAATGCAAAGTGTACACAAAAATTAGATTACGAGTACTCACCCACTAGCATCAGCTATTTCTCTGGAGATCTTCATCTTCTTTGTAGTCCCCTTGTACAGTTCCTCCAAACTACAAGGCAACGTGTTTTCAATTGGCGGTGCCTTTCGAGGACCTGAACTCATTGGTCTACCTTCCCCAAATGAGGCAAAGATATCATCCCCAAACATGCTGCTAGAAAACCTCTGACCACCACCCCTCATGCCACCACCTCCACCACCACCACCCATTCCTCCAAACGGGCTTGAAAAGCCGAAAAACTCGGAAAAAATGTCATTAGCATTTCTAGGATTGAACCTAAACACATTAGGTCCATCACCTGTTTGGAAATATGTCGTCCCACCCTGTCCACCTGCATCTGGTGGTGGGACTTGCCCTTTTAGACCTTCTTCACCATACTGATCATAAATTGCCCTCTTTTGAGGATCACTTAGAACCTAAAACACAAAGAAAACTCAATAAATCAACTGCAAAATTATATATACTCCTAGAAAACTACATATTTCTGAAAACAATTCGGTGATCAAAACTATAAAAATCATGCTCTTGATTACAGTCTTTGATTGCAACAAGTTCTACCCAACCAGATATATTCAATTCAAGATAGGTAACCAAATTCTTTTATAGCTATTGCTCTTCTAAAAAAAGAATTTAAACAAGTGAACCCAATTAATTGTATGTCGAATATAACACCGTTGCAATTCTATTATAGATGAAGGTGGGTATTTCTGGAAAATCTCAATCAGTTCAAATCTAAAAGCCCATCTTCATCTTCTCATCTATGTCGCATAATTTCGATTTTGATCTATCAAAAGTCTTAAACCCACTTGAGCTATGTTCTTCTCCTCTAAACTAGACAGAAAAATCACGAAAAAACAGAGAAACAAATCGGGACAAAAACCAAACAGGCCCTCGATGCAGATATACTAATTATGGAGAGACAGAGTGGAAGAGAAGAAAAGTACCTCGTAGGCTTCGGAGATTTGTTTGAATTTGGCCTCGGCATCTTTCTTGTTATTGGGATTCTTATCGGGATGCCATTTCATAGCAAGCTTTCGATAAGCTTTCTTCAATTCATCATCGTTTGCGCTCTTATCAACCTGTAATATCTTGTAGTAATCTACTCCCATCTTTATTCAATCAATTTTTCTCTGCTACTTGATTCTTCTTCCCAAACGGGGGGCTTTGATTTATATATGAGTATCGTACGTTGATAATTGCTGGGTAATAGTATATGATGAGATTGTGTTGAGTTGATTTGATTTGGGGGAGTTGTCGAGGGTTTGATGAATGATTTATGAGGGAGGAAGGAGGTTAGAGAAAAGGCAAAAGGATGGGTCTGGAAACAGAGCCAGGACGAGAAGGGTGTGGAACTTTCGAGACTTCTTCCGAATTGCGGGACTAGTTAGTTTTGAACCTCGTTAGATTTTATACCTTTTTGGTATTTGGTAAATTACTTTAACACCCCCTCCCCTCCTCTTACGTTTGGGTATCTTAAGGCCGTAAATGAATCTGAGTTGTTCACGAAGAAGCTCGACCTCGTTTCATTGAAAACTCAACTCTGAACTCGGTTCAATAAAAAATGACCTGAGCTTGAGCAAAAGTTTTCGGCTCGTTTGCTAAACAAGACAAGTTTGAACATTAAAATAAAAGCTTGTAAATGACTCATTTAATATATATATATATATATATATATAATACAATAGTGGTAGACTCTCACGTGTGCAATTGACAGAAAATAACTATTGGCTCAGATTTACTGAGTTACTAAATTTTTACGGTTACGGTCAAATCTAAGAGTCCACGCGTGTGAACGACGATTTTTGCTCTCTCTCCGGCCTTCTCTTTCCTGGGAATCCTTCCACCAAAATTTGCTTCCCACGCTCCCATAGTTAGTAGTTTGTAATGGATTTGTGACACTACAAAATATCCTTCCCCTCGCTTCCACTCGAAACCGATCCATCTCCCTCCTGAGGACTTCTTCATCCTACAACCTGCTTTTCATGGTTATCCCACTTTTTTCGCTCCCTCCTTCCTCCGATGACTTGTGCGTTTCAGAATTGATCGGTTATCCCACTCTTTCTGCTTCCTCCTTCCTCTGATGAGTTGTGCGTTTCAAAATAGAGCGCAACCAATGTGGTCATAAAGGAGCTAATGTAATATTATAATCTTAAATCCTAAAACTTGAATTTCATGATGATCACAATAGCATACAAATAATCATAAATAAAATATCTGAAGACATGATGTTTGATTCTTGTAACTTGATGTAGATCCGAAATTTACAGTATAATAGCCAAAGAAGACGGAATACGATTTCTCCCTTTTGACCCAAAACCGTAAGAGTTGATTTTCGTAATAGATGAATAAGATGGGTATTGCATCTCTTTATATAGGCAAAGGGAGGACCGGATTCCTATTAGGATTAGGATTTAATCTCAACTGTCCATCAAGGTAGAGTTTAATTTGGAAACTGACTCCTTTTACAAACCAATATTTAATATGATTTAGTAATTCTAAATTAACCGTGATTCTCATTATTGACCACATAAGGAAGTTTCTTAACCTGCAAGAAATAAATCTTACAGTCTCCCACTTGGTCAAAGTGATAATCATGTAATGGTTAATTTTAGAAACATAAGGCGCACATAACTACTAAATCAATAACTTAATGGTTAACATAATACCGTTGCAAACCAAGTTATCCATGGAAGTTATAGCGGTTCCACATTATCAGGTTTTCAATATAGTTCCTTCCATGTACTACAACATAAATAACTTAATTCACTAGGCCTAAGCAGGAGTATAAATAATGGTCCAATAATGTTTTTTCTTCGAGAACAATTTATGTTATCAATTATCCATTCACATAATGTATACAAAATATGGAAACAGAAATAAAATTCAGAATATCATAAATAAGATTTTAATAGAAGTACAATGTATAAACACAAAGAAACATAAATCAATAATCAGTAATTCTGTCTAGACCCATACTTGAAGTATGTTCATGAAAAAGTCTTGAGAGGTAACCCCTTCGTAAATGTATCTGTAACCATAAGTGTTGTGCTTATATGCTCAATGAACAATTGTTTATTCTGAATTGCTTACTTCACAGATAGATACTTAAGGTCCATGTGTTTTGTCCCTTTGGAATATCTATCATGCTTTAAAAAATACTGCTGCGGCATTGTTATAATAAAGTTTCAGGGGTGTAGAGACAAAATTCAAGTCTCTGAATCTTGAGATGAAATTTTGCAGCCATAAGCAATGATTTGTAGCTTTAAAGCAAGCTACGAATTTATATTCCATTGTGGAATGAACAATGATAGACTCTATTAAGTGTCTACGCATCCACCATAATCGGAATCTGAATAGCCAACCAACTCTAATTGATCCGACTTCTTGAATGTAAGACAATAATTAATCATGTAAGTATCTCAAAACTTTCTTTGTAGCTTTCCAATTATCCATTCCTGGATTTACTTGATATCTTCCCAACATGTCAACAACAGAACTGATGTCTTGCCTTGTACAAACTTGTGCATACATCAAGCTTCCTACTAAAGAAGCATATGGAATGTTTTCCCATTTGGTTTCATGCAATAAGCCAAGATCACTACTTGTCAATAATATGTCATCAACATACAGAACCAAAAATATGAACTTACTCCCACTGATCTTGAGGTATATGCATGGATCTACAGTATTTTCTTCAAAACCAAAAGCATTAATGGTTTCGTTGAATTTTGGATACCATTGTCGAGAGGCTTGCTTAAGTCCATAAATAGATTTCTTAAGTTTGCAGACCATATCTTTCTGTCCTTCTAAGGTAAAACCTTCAGGTTGACATATGTATACTTCTTCTTGCAGCTCACCGTTAAGAAAGGCTGTTTTCACATCCATTTGATGTAACTCTAAGTCATAATGACCTACTAGGGCCATAATAATTCTGAGAGAATCTTTCTTTGACACGGGAGAAAAAGTCTCTTTGTAATTTATGCCATCTTTTTGAGTAAAACCTTTGGCTACAAGTCTAGCATTATATCGCTCAATATTGTCATAACAGTCACGTTTGGTCTTAAAGACCCATTTACACCGAACTGTTTTGTGTCCTTTCGGCAAATGAGTGAGTTCCCAGACTTGATTATCTATCATTGATTTTAACTCATCCTTCATGGCATCAATCCATTTATCAAAATTATTACTTGTAATGACTTGTGAATAGGAAACTTAGTCTTTCATTATCCCTATGTCAAAATCAGATTCTTGTAGATAAACAACATAATCATCAGGAATAACACTTCGTTTTTCTCGTTGAGATTTCTTAATGCTAGTTCCTGTGTTTGTTCCACAATTTCTTCATTGGCAGTGATTTCATTAGGGGTTGTGGTTGATGTGGTGGTAGCTCTTCATCATTTATCGGTTCATCGATAATTGGAGCCACAGGTGGTCCTTCGACGTTTAACGGTTCAACGATGGAAGAATTCACCTTGTCTGCTTGTTTTTTAGGTAATGGGATTGTTACCCTAATTTCGTGAACAGACTTATCCTCCACAAATGTACTCCCACTAATCATGACATCCTTATTGAATTTGACATTTCCAGTTTCCACAACTCGTAGCTTATGGTTAGGACAGTAAATTATATACCCTTTGGATTTTTCAGGAAAACCAATGAAATACCCACTTATAGTTTTTAAATCCAATTTGTTTGCTTAAGGGTTATAGGCCTTCGCTTCAACTTGACATCCCCAAACTTGCAGGTGTTTTAAACTAGGTTTTCAGCCTTTCCACAGCTCCAAAAGGGTCTTTGGAACTGCTTTACTGGAACCCTATTTAAAATATATACAGCCATGCGAAGAGCATATGTCCACAACGTAATGGGAAAATTAGCATGACTCATCATGCTTCTAACCATTTCTAAAAGTGTGCGATTTCGCCTTTTAGCTACACCATTCTGCAAGGAGAATCTGGCATTGTGTATTGAGCTACAATTCCAAGTTGTTCAAGGAGTCTGGCAAAGGGTCCAGGATGTTGTCCTGTTTCATCATACATGCCATAAAATTCTCCACCTCTATCAGACCTTATGATTTTCACTTCTCTCTAATTGCCTCTCAACCTCAGTCATAAATACTTGCACAGCATTCACAGATTGAGATTTGTTATGCAATAGATAGAGATAACAGAAACGTGAATAATCATTAATAAAGGTGATGAAGTAGTTTCCTCCCCCCAAATGTTGGAACATCAAAAGGTCCACAAATATCTGTATGTATTATTTCAAGAAGCTGAGAACTCCTTATGGGTCTTTTCTTTGAGTGTTTTGTTGCTTTGCCTTTAATACAATCCCCACAACTATGATAATCAGTAAAATCTAGGTTTGGTAAAACACCATCTTTTACTAATCTTTGAAGTCGCTTATGGATATATGTCCCAACTTCTTATGCCACAAGAATTAAGAGTTCTTTTTCATTACATGATGTACAGTTCCTTGATTATGATACAGGGTCAAATGGGTTTTAGATAAGGATGGAGAAGACAAAGTAAATTTGTAAAGACCATCTACAAGAATTCCAGAACCAACATTAATAGAATTCTTATATAAATTGAAACTTTTACTACATAAATCAAACATAAATCCATGTAAACCATGTGTAGAAACTGAAACTAAGTTGCGGGAAATGGATGGAACATAAAGAGTTTGAAATAAATCTAAATAATATCCTTTTTCAAGAACAAGACGATATGTTCCAATAGCTTCGATAGGAGCTTTATTGTTGTTCCCTACAGATAAGAAGTTTTCAGTTGGGTTTATGATTTGGGTCATAAGGTATCCCTGCATCGAATTAGAAACATGAACTTTAGCACCTGAATGGAACCACCATGTATTTGAAGGCACATAAGAGAAGTTTGATTATGAAAAACTTACGAATCCCAAGGGATTACCTTTACTTTCGAACCAATTACGACGTTTCTCACAGTTATTCTGGAAATGTCCAGATTTCCTACAGAAACGACAAACTTCTTCTTTCTTTGCCTTGACTTGAGCAGGTTGGACTTTATCATTCATTTTGGGTGGTGCTCTTTTCTAGCATTTTCCAGCCTTTTTCCTAAACTTATGATTTGCTCCTTGAGTAGTGAGATGTGCAACATTAGTACCTTGTTGAGTCAGCCTTGCTTCTTCCTTAACTAACATGTTAAATAGTTCATTCACTGTCCACTTTTTCTTAATAGAGTTGTAATTCACTTGAAAAGGGGCATACTGTGAAGGAAGAGAATTTAGGATAAACCGAACAAGAAAATTCTCATCCACTTTCATTCCCAAATTCTAAAGTTTAGCTGCAAGGTTTTGCATCTCAATAATATGATTGTGCATTGACCGTGCACCATCAAACTTCATAGTAGTGAGTTCTGACATTAATTTCCCTGCAAGGGACTTATCTGCAATCTTAAAGCGTTTTGCAACGGATTCCATGAATTCCCTAGCCAATTTCTTTTCAGGAAGAAAGGTCTTGATGTTTGCAGCAATCGTCATTCGCATGAACATAAGGCTCAATCTGTTATTTTTCTCCCACAGTTTATGGAGATCTTTATCCTCTTTGGTACTTTTCGCGGTTAATGCAAGAGGTTTTTCATTTTGGAGTGCAAGATCGAGATCAAGAACACCAAAAGTGAATTCAACATTCTCACGCCATTCTGAGAAGTTGGTACCATTAAGGGATGGTACAGATGAAGTATGCGAGTGCAAATTAACGGGAACATGAGCTGAAGTATAATAGAGATATACAAGAATTGAAAATTGTCTAAACATACATAAAGAAGATTCTTCTGTGGGTAGAACCTTCATTAAAATAATCATGTTTATAAAGAGTCAAAATTTTAATTTAATAATGTGATTTAATCTCAGCTGTCCATAAAGAAGATTCTCCTGTGGATTCCTATTAGGATTAGGATTTAATCTCAACTGTCCATCAAGGTAAAGTTTAATTAGGAAACTAACTCCTTTTACAACCAATATTTAATATGATTTAGTAATTCTAAATCAACCGTGATTCTTACTATTGAACACATAAGAAAGTTTCTTAACCTACAGGAAATAAATCTTACAGCTAATTCAAACCTTGGCTGAAGCAGTTATGCTCAAAATGCTATTCTAAAAGCCCCGTTTTGTGAATAATCCCAAAATTTTCGGGGAAAAGGTTTTGATGAGACTTTGAGATTGTGAAGTGGGTTTTGGGGGATGTGATTGGGAAAGTGATGTTGGAGAAGTTTGAGTTTCTTAAAAAATGGGATTTTGGGTTTTGTTGCAGAAGGCAGTTGATTCTTTCCTTCGGCAGGTTCGTCCCCTCTTTTCGTCACTGTCAATTTTGGAATAAATTACAAAAAAAATGTCACACATTGTTTGCTATAAAATTAAAAATTATTTTCTACTTTACATTCTTTATGATTTCATTCTGCTAACATTGTGAATTTTCTAAACTAAACAAAATATGTAGTAGATATAATGCCCATCACCTGTTTGATGAAATGTAAAATAAGAAACTTCAAAGATGCATGTAATGATATTCTGGGTTATAAATCATTTGCATAGTCACTACATCGGCTTCTGAAACTTTTGTTGCAAGTTTAGCAGCATTAGCACGAAAGACAATAGTACTAAAATCTCTCTTCCCCCTCTTTCCGACACTGTCAATTTTGATTTGGAATCTGAAAATTGATATATTTTCAAATAAATTACAAAAAGTGTCACACATTGTTTTTCTATAAAATTGAAAATTGTTTGCTACTTTACATTCTTTATGATTATGCTAACATTGTGAATTTTCTAAACTGAACAGGCGAATTGCTCCATCATTGATGTCTTTCGAGGAATATGTAGAACATATAATGCCCATCACCCGTTTGATGAAATGTAAACAAGAAACTTCAAATATGCATGTAATGATATTATAGTTGCTACAACGGCTTCTGAAACTTTTGTTGCAAGTTAGCAGCATTAGCACGAAAGACAATAATACTAAATTCTCTGAGAACTTTTGTTGAGAACTCATAGCTTGCAAGTTTTCCCTAGTGGCGCCATTTATCTTCGCCCACTGCAAAAATCCCATCTCCAAATTGCAAACAATAGATTTTGACCATTGATAATAGTGATTCAACCAAGAAAAAAAAAAAAAAAAGAAGCTACCTTGCCATCGTTGGGGAAATTGATTTTAAGAATGTATTCGACTTTAATAGGATCAGCTATATAGACTTTACTATGTGAGGACGTGATTAGATGGTAAGTACTACTTCTGAGCAACTGATGTTAGATAATTAAAGAGTCTGTTAAAATGTATTAGCTGATTAAAAATCGGCCCATCACTGGTGGCCGATGATCCGTTGAGACTATGATGTAAGGAATACAACTATTAATCCGATGACAAGGAAGAACATTGTCATGAAAACTAGGAAGAGACTGCCAGCAATTTTTGGTGTCTGGTTTAAGGAATCAGAGCATTAGTGTGTAATTTCAATCATGTACTTATTATAACTACTCATAGTTGACTTTAGCATGTAACTGCATATCTAGCATTAGAAATTTTCCCATTGGCATTTAGATAAGGTTATTTTAAGCTTAGGTATGTTGTTTGATATAAGAAAAACTTAATTCGAAACTGGAATTCGGAGCAATGAATAAATTTTAGTGGAAGCTGTTAGAGAATCTTAAGATGCACACACACTGCCCAAAAAATTTAAATTTCATAAAATTTGGAAATATAAATAGATACTGCCACGAATAACTAATTACTTCAGTTTTTATTTTTGAATTTCATGTTTAATTGCTATTTGGCATATAATTTTTTATTTTTGGGTTTCATGCTTGATAGTTATTTAATCTGCATATTCAATCCATAAACACATAATATTTCTTATGTTTATGATTGTTTTTCCTTGGTATGCGTTGTTGGTTCTGCAGATTTCAGAATGCGATAGAAAAGCCTCGACTTCTTTCTCTCCCAGTCCTAAAATTTTCAAAGAAATCTATCGATCTCAAAGTCGGCAAGTATGTCAAATGTGTTGAGGCCGGTGCTCTTGTCTACCTCTCCCCCTTCCTTAAATACCTAGCAGCTAAAGTATCTCTTAAATCCTTGAACACCTAGGTGTTTGATGCTCTAAAAAAGAGAAATTGAATCTAACATTGTTCAAAATTTAGGGATTAAGCACTATTCTTTTGGGATAGATGAGCTAACATTGTAAATTTTTCCGTTTAGCCATTGTCTAAACATTGATGAAATCAAAGTAGATGGACTAAATTAAATAAATAAATCATGGGAACTGAAGTAGCAAACTGTAAATAATTGAGCTATAATATGTAAAGTCTTAGAATTCAGCTGATAAATCCATGCATGTGAATATGCATGTCAATGTCCTTCCTGTTGTCTTTGAACAAATGTTCTCTCATTGGGAGGGGGTTAGGGTAGGTTAATGAAAAGTTAAAATTAGAATTTTAGTCGAAGGTGTAGAGGTTGTCAATTGCCAACTTGAGTCTAAATTTTGTTGAATTTGGTAGTCATGGTTTTGCTTGGGGATTTTATGTAGGCCATGTTGGAAACCTTTTCCCCTTTATTTGACCTCATTTGTATTTTTTTTGGGGGTGGCAGCCGGGGGTGTTGGGTGGGGGCGTGTTAATGAAAAGTGAAATTTAAAATTTTAGTAGAAACTGTTAGAGAATAGTAGGATAGGTGAAGAGGCCCTAAAAAACACACATAGAACCTTCAAAAATTTGAATCTTTTTAAGCCCGTATTGTCGTGAAGCACACTACATCAACGTCCCTCGATTATCACTTGATGACCTGCCCTGAGGAGCTTTACATATTTCTCAAGTGATGCCATAGTTACAAAATTTGAATACTTATGCAGCGCCACTGAATAATGGGTCTTACCGCTTACATATGAAAGCCAACCAATGACATGTCTGATATTTTAAGTTGCATGGCTTTTGTCAATTATAAGTCTTTTTTTTTTTTTGGTGGGAGTGAGGGTGGGGGGTAGGTTTTGTTTGATATTTCAATTTGTACGAGTTTTGTTTGTGATTATCACAGTGGGAGAAGAAAATGGGAAAGGATGCAATGGTAACACTAATATGCAAGATACAGTTTGTATAGTTACTATTGATTACAAGCTACAATGTATGTTTCGAAAATCCTTTAATATGTTATCTCTATTCTTATGACCCTTTTGTTTCCTTTTAGTTATATATCAAATTTGTTTGGAGCTAGTTCAACCATATCTTCACTACAGTAGCGTGTAACGGTATAAGCCTATAAGATTTTTGATTTATCAAAAGAGTACACGAAGCTGAGAATCAAAGTTCCTATAAAAATATGAAGTAGCATGTAAATGAAAAAAAATGGTAGGAGTAATAATATATTTAATTTATTTAAGAAACTATATACATATTGCTTTGCCCTGTGTTCTTGTCTGATTCTCATTTTTTCTTCAGGCACAGAGGAAGATACATATCTAGCTTTTATAATGGGTCAAAATATGTCTCCTATTGATTCCAATCGTTTTGAGATCGTTCCCATCCCGGATCCTCTTCCTTTTCAGAAAGGTTTCTTTACAGTGATTCATGCATGTTAGCTGTTGGCTCAAAGAATGAGGGTATTATATTTGTTGGTGTAGCAGGTCCCTCTGGGGTCGGAAAGACTGTTTTCAAGGATAAGGACCTCAACGTTTTGCCGAGAATTGCTATTATAATTATGTACAACTACAATGACTCTAGCCGTATTGTTGATCATGACAACTTTGATGGTGAATATCGTCTTAATATTAGATTTGGTTCAGAGGATCCCATGAGTTTCTTTTCTGATTTTTAAAGATCACCTTATTAAGTTGTATGTTTAAACCTTTTCATTATTGTGGACAGGATAATTTATGAATGATGACGTGATACACTCAATTGACTGTTTGCATATTTTATTTTTTGAGCATCGATATATTATAAATGAGTGAGCATTATAGTATTTCTTCCCTTTTGGAGGGTCGCAATTGCATAGTAAGTGAATCGTCTCATCTCCGTGCCCTTCTCTTTAAGTTAACATGAACATACATTAGATTTGAGCATACATTAATCCGGTCACGTACTACACCGTGTCATAGGCACGGGTACAAAGACTTAGTATATATATAAGAGAGAGAGAAAATTATTTAGACAGTAAAAGCATTAAAATTATGACACAAATTTGCTTGTGAAAAGGTAATATATATTTTTAAGGGTAAACTTTAAAAGACCACATTTAACTATGACTCAAATTTAGCCCGGTACCCTGAATTATTAATTAGGGGCCGGTCGACCTCTTCCTTGGATCTTACCTGAAAAAATTAACCCAAACGTTAATTTTAGGTTAGCAATCTCTGATTTTGTCATTCCCTTCCCTATCGGAGACATTCACCTTTGCAAACAAAATCACCACACTTGGCTTGGCTCCTCTCCACTACCGTTTACCTCTCTACAAATCAAAATCTTAAAAACCCTTAAATCACAAAAATAAAAATAAAAAATTCAAGAAAACTCCATTACAAAAACAAATATAAAATTAATTTGATTCATCTAAAACACAAATAGTATATATATATATTTATATAATCACTCAATACAAGCCTAATTTGGAATTTAACACAATTAAAGCATTTGGAGTAGCCGAAATGGTGCCCAATTGTTACAACTTCACGAACAGAGATCATTGAGGAAGAGCACCGACAAAATCATAGTGACACTCTTACTCTTAGCTACTTGCATGAGGCTTCGCTAATACATCATCATCTCCACAGGCCCCCAAATTGGTCTCAGAGAGAGAATAACGTGTGACGGTGGTGGCAATGTTAGATCCACCACATGAATTGCTGCCGCCGACCTTATCTCCGACAATCTCCTCCGTTTCTTCCTCTGATCTTGACAATGAGGTAAAGATTTATCACTTTCCATCTCAAAATTCTTCGATATTTATTTCAATCAACAGGTTCGTTTTTCCATAATAGAAGCACTACATTAAGGACTGATGGGCATGAACTTTTTGGCGATCACCTTTAGGGCTCCCTCTCAGCGCTGCGAATCCATTGTGAGCTCAGTCAATCCTTCTGGAAATGCAATTTTTGGATAGAGGAAGGGTAAGAAGAAAATCAAAGCAGCGACATCATTCGTGAAGCCGCGTAGGACAATGCGATGGGGGAGGTTGTGCTTAGGCGAGGATTTGAAGTCGTCGTCGCTGGGGAGTTTTTGGAAGTTGAACAAAGGTTTGGGGAGAGGCATTGTTTAGAGTCGGCGAATGTGTGGCCGTTGGAGACGAGTTAGGGTTTTGTGAAGTTGGGGGGAAAACGGTAAAGTAGAGAGAGGGAGTTGGTCTTTGTGCTAAAATAATTTCAAAAACTAAAGGGTAATTTTGTCTTTTAGTTTATTCTGTTAACTCTGTGACATGAATTGAGTTAGATGGACTAACTCACTCGAGTTCATATTTCAAGGGAGTATTTTTCGTCCGTACATAGTTCAGGGGGTGTTTTTTAATCACGATAGTTCGAATTTCATTATCTATAATTTGCATACTTATGTTTTTTTTTTTTTTTTTTTTTGATGTCCTAAGGGGGCGTGGGAAGGGATCGAACCTGAAACCTCACACTCTGTGAAGCCCCAGCTCTACCATTGGGCCACCCCTAAGGACTAAAGCATGAGTCTGAGCCGAACTTGAGCATCACATATGTCATTTCAAATGAGATCAATACCGCATTTGAGCAAGTCAAAAATAAAACAAACTAACAAGCCAAAACTCGATCTCGAATTGGTCATTTGCAACCTTTATTCCTACTCTTTTTATTATTTTCTTTGTTCCGTTTCAATTTGACCACTGCACAACCTTTTTAAAGCAACTAGTATCTCACTTTCAATTTGAGATTTCACGTTCACAACCAAAACTTATGTGAACACCCACCCTTCAACTAAACCACTCTGTCAATCTACCATCAAAACCATTACTGTATGTAAAATTATGTGAGCACCTTATTATCTCCCAATCATAAATTTTATTTTTATTTATTGTGTATGATTAATATGTGTGTGCAATTAATTAATTTTATTATAACAATGATATAATATATAATTTCCTTTTCAAATCCGTAATAAGCAAATGATATAATATATTATATCATTTGAAAAGAATTAATTAATTTTATTATAACAATGATATAATATATAATTTCCTTTTCAAATCCATAATAAGCAAATGTTCCAATTGCTTTTTTCTAATCTTTTTTTTTTCCAAATCCGTTCATTTTCTTTTGTATAGTTTTTTGGTTTTCTTTCTTTTAAACTAACTTGATTTTTTTTGTTTTTCTTTTTTCTTTGCCCATCTCAATCACCACTGGCAAGTCCTACACACACTCACACAGCACATGTATATTGTACTTTAATTTATTAGAATTAGTTTTACCCTTTTATACTAATAAATATTCTCTTTTCATTTTTAAAATAAAGTCATGTTTGATTCAATACATAAATTAAAAAACTACTTGACTGTGTTATAAATATTATAGTGACGCTATTAACACCCACGTTTCCTCTAAATACACCCACTTTCTACATACACACCCCACCTAGATTTTTAACTCCTCCAAATACTAATACACCCCCGTAATATTTCCTATTCTGCCCTTCGTCTTTTTTTTTACAAGCAAAGATTGGAGATCTTCTATCTGGAATTCTGGACAAACACACTGTAGAAGACAATCTTCAATTGAAAGGCTTCATCCAGCAAAACACAACCCTTCTACTCCATCAATCACCACCACAAAACAACGACTCAAACAAACATTTTTACCTCTTCTTCATCATCTTCTATTTTATAAATCAAACACAGTTCTACTCCTTCCCCCACCCACAACTTTTGCACTCCTCTCCAAAACACAAATCCACACCGGACTAATTATTCTAGAAGATGAATAAAACCTTGAATTTATGAAGCTTCGTAGAAAGCAAAAGTGGCAAAAATGGTGAATTTGGTGCTTTTCGGTTCTGGTTGGCCAAACATCACAAGATTGTTAGGCTAGTTCTAACTGAACAAGCCAGTGATGTTCGGCTAGCTCTAACCGAACAATCTAGTGAATGTTCGGCTAGCCTTAACCAAACAAACACTGGTTTCAAGCCCTAGCTGTGGCAAACCTCAATTGTTGAAGTGGGGGTGGTTACGCTAAGTACTTGAGTACCGGTGAGACTTAGACGGAGGAAGAAGAAACACGAACTGATGAGTTGCTTGGCCGAAAATGGAGGCTTGATCGTTGAGAGAGAGATTGAGTTGTTTGGCCAAAGATGGAGGCCGGATTGTTGAAGGAGAGATACGAGAGAGAATTTGGCAGCATTAAGGGCAACAAAGTCTAAAACATAATGACATTTTTTGTAATAAAAAAGGGAGTGTATTTAGAGAAAAATGGGAGTGATTTTCGAGTTTATAAATATTAAAATGTTGTAAGTTTTCTAATGATGCACGTGTGAGCGTGAAACTAACAACTAATGTAGGAATCGAATCAAGGGTGAATTGGTAACAGTAATTTTTAAAAAATAAATGATTAGAAAGTAAATAAATTTTTTTGGAACAATCGGAGAAAAAGGACTATTTTAGAAACAGAGGGAGTATGTTTTCGGTAAATTGTATTATATAAAATATTTTAAATTTTTTTCAAAACTTCTAAAATTATTTTCTAAAAATTACTTTCATGAAGGCAGGCCGAGTTCGACTATTCTTCTCTTTCTCTCGGTTCTTGGATCCTTCAAAATAGTTTGGGTAATGCTGCATTTACTTAAAGAGTATTAAAAATATTGTACTAAATGATATGACACTCAAATTCAATGTTAAATTTCAATTAAAATTTTAAATTAAACATTTGCTGCCTTATGGTGCAGAGAATCTGACAAAAAATTCATTTAAAATTCAACATTAAATTTGAATACTATATGATTAGATGCAATATTTTTAGTACTCTTTTAGTGGATACAGAATTTATCAAATAGTTTTCTGGCCAAAATATAAAAAATCCCCCAAAGTATCTACCAAATTTCACTTTGCACCGTAATTTGAAATTTGCGCGTAAAAACACTCCACGTTCCAATTTGTCCCACATAACACCCCAGCTGTGATCGACGTTAAAAATATTAACGGAAGCCATCACGTGCCTTGCACAAGAGGGGCAATTGGGTCTTTTTCTCATTGTCTTCTTCCCTTGAACTCCATAACCACCGGTGCACTGCCGCTTCCCCACCACCTCGCTCCATCGCATTTAAACGAAATCAACCCATCCCAACTTTCATAGAACATCCAAAATCACATCTAACCATATCAATTTGATAAGAAAATTTTAATCAAACTTGCACACAAAAAAAAAAAAAAAAACCTCAAACCCAGATTGAACAACAAAAACCCAAATGTTCATCTAGACCACCATTTTCTACATTCTCCGAAGAATCAACACTTAAATTTCGCTTCACCGGAGCCACCTCCACCGCATCATTCCCCAAATCCACGCCAGACTCTAACTCTAACTCACTCCCACCACCACAGTCACTAGAATCACTTACAACAATCACCTCATTATCTGAATCTCCGCCTTTACCGCGCTGCCTAGGGTTTTGCCTCAACAGACGACTCGCTTCCCCCATTTCAATCTGGACCAAAATCGAAGTCTACTCTCCAATCTTGATGGTGTCTCCGTCATTAATAGCCGCAGGCTGCGAAGGAATGAGCTTGACGGTTCAGCAAAATCGAAGTATACTATAACCCTAACTCACTCCCAACTAACGGTGTTGTAATCGAATTGGATGGAGAGGTGCAATTTTTTGAGATACCGCTGTCTTTGATGGAAATTGTGTTGCCACGAACGACACGGCCGATTCGGATGACGGATCCGGATCTGAACTCTAGGGTTTCTCCCTCTCTCGGACTTTTGTCCATAATTAGCTTCAAGGTTGAGCCTTCATCCATGTCTGCAATTTTGGGTGTGAAGAGATAGAATTGCTGGGTTGAGGGTTTGCAGAAGGAAATAGGTTGGAAATGACCAAATTACCCCCGAATGTGACCTACATTAACCATTTAATGCTAGAAATGACTAAAATAACCCTTGCGTGTCTTTCACGTGGATACTTAACGTTAACATTGTAACGGCCGTTGGGGGTAGGGGGCAAAGTGGGACAAATTGAAACGTGGAGTGTTTTTACGCACAAATTTCAAATTAGGGTGCAAAGTGAGATTTGATTGATACTTTGGGGTTTTTTTTTATATATTTTGGCCTAGTTTTCTATAGCTTACGTCACTTAAAACAGAATCCCCGTGCACTTCCACCATCCCCAGGTTCCCCTGTTTCCCACTTCAGCTCTTCCCTTCTTCTCCATTTTCAACTAACCTCAAACACACACACACACACACACACACACACACACACACACACTTTGCGCATTCTCTATCTGGCTGCAGCAAATTTGTCGAAATTTCTCAATGTCTGCAATCCCCTTCTCTCTACTCAACGCTGGTTCACGTCAATCAAAGCTCCATTTTCTACCACTTTTCAATCTCAACCGTCCATTTTCAACCACATTGCCGCAATACTCATCTCTAGTACCTCCACTCTCCACCACCTCCCATGGCTTCCGACCGCTACGAGCCTCCACTAACCAACTACCACTCTCCGAAACACCTCCAACCGTAACAACCGAAAACGACGGCGCTTCTAACGCTACGGCATTCGTGATCCGAGCTCGTAACAGTATCGGACTCCTCCAGGCCATCACTAGGGTTTTCAAAATCCTCGGGCTTAAAATCGACAAGGCCACCGTTGAATTCGAAACCGAGGGAGAGTATTTTATTAAGAGGTTCTTCGTTACGGATTCCAACGGCGAGAAGATTGAGGATCGCGAGAGTTTAACTCGAATTGAGAAGGCGTTGGTGGAGGCCATTGGTGATGGTGGCGGAGGCAGCTCAATGGCGGCGGCGGCGGCGGCGGCGGCAGATAGTAGGAGAGGGATAGTGGTGAGGAGAGCGGGTTTTGTTGGGGAAGAGAAGAGGGGAAAGGCAGACAGGATGTTTGAATTGATGGATGGGTTTTTAAAGAATGATCCAGTTAGTCTCCAGAAGGACATTCTTTATCATGTTGAGTATACAGTGGCCAGGTCAAGATTCAATTTCGACGATTTTGAAGCTTATCAGGTAAAATTTGCTCTTTTGCGTGCGTTTTCGTACTAATTATCTTATGTGGGAACGTAAACGAGCTGAACAGGGTCGTGCATAGGCCAGGCTCTTTTGGTTTACTTGATGAATTAGCCCGAGTCGAGCTTCCATCTGGTTTCTTAAGAATTAAAAATTAATACTATTTTGCAGTGTTCTGAAAGAAGGTCCAGGCAATCGAGCGCCTAGGCCCTCAACCTACTAATTCTTTTTTTAATTTTTAAATTTTTTTTTTTAAATTTTTAAAAGTTTTGATCCAAAATGACATCGTTTTAGGCCTTTTTAATATATAAAAAAATTAATTTAGATTATTTGGTCATATTTACATTGCTCGTGTTATGGACCTATGGTATATTGAGTTATTGATTATTGTTGTGTTGTTTTAAACTTTGGAATGATATTTAGATTATTTGCCTATTTGGTGATATTTATTATTAGTATATTTGAAGGTTTAATGCTTGTTAATTGGGTTATATTAAGAAAAGAATCCAAAAATGAAGGTAATTATGTTTTTCTAGTCCCTGCCTAGGCCCCGTCTAGTCCCCACCTAGGCCTTCTAGGCGCTAGGCGTTACTCTGGCGCCTGAAGCCCGCGTAGCTATTTTTAGAACACTGCTATTTTGCATAAAAATCAAATTGAATATATGTATTGTCATAAAATGATTAACAAAATTACATTATATTGACATTAAAAAGCAAATGTCCAAATTATATAACTTAAAATTTAGTTAATGTCCATAAAAATGCTGTGTTTTTTGTTCAAACTTGACCTAGCCAAACTAGCATCGTCTGTTTAAAAGCCTAAAGAGTTTGATAGTTTGACTTTGGCTTATTTACTTAATGTTCCAATGTTAGAGAAGGTGGTCTGGGCATTAAAAATTTGAGGTTATTCAATGTTGCCCTAATGAGCAAGTGGGTGTGGAGATATCTGGTAGAGAGAGATGCCTTTTGGAGGAGAGTAGTGGTTGGAAAGTTTGGGGATGGTGAGAATTTGTGGTCCCTATCGTGGTCTCTTCTGTAGGAGATAATAATTCTTGTGAATAATGGCATAGCCGTTTCGATTGATTGGAGAACATATTTATAGGGTTACAATACTTGGGTTACAAGTTAACCTAATACAATAACGTTTAGGAGAAGAGTTACAATATAAGGTAAACTAGGAGACCTAACTAATAGAGAAGAATATACCAAATATAATTACACACATATGGTAATAGAGATACAACAATATAGAAGAGATATTATTCTCTTAGATGCCCCCGCAAGTTGGACCCCCGAGAGGAAAGGCCAATCTTGGAGAGAAGATGGTGAAAGCGAGCGCGAGGAAGCGGCTTGGTAAGGGCATTAGCAACTTGGTCAGCCAAGGAGACATGAGATACCCGTAAGATACTGTCTTGCACTTGTTGCCGAATAAAATGATATTCGAGAGCAAACATGTTTCATGCGAGAATGAAACACCGGGTTGGAGCAGAGATTTGTAGCACCGACATTGTCACAATAGATGACTGGTTGGCGCGAGGAGGTGACGCCGAGCTCACCGAGAAGAGAGGTGACCCAGCTTATTTCGGGAGCTGCTGCAGCAATAGCTCGATACTCGGCTTCAGTTGAGGAGCGAGCAACTGTATGCTGCGTTTTCGAGCTATAGGAGATGGGGTTTCGATCAAGATACACTATGTAAGCATTCATGGAGGTAAAATCATCTTTGTTTCCTGCCCAGTCAGCAACAGTGAAGGTCGAGAGGCGACTGGCGATGAAGAAAGATGCAATGATCAATGGTACCACTGAGATAGCGCATTAGGCGCTTGGTGGTGAGCCAGTGATCCAAGGTGGGTCTATGCAGAAACTGAGAGAGCTTGTTGACGATATATGTAATGTCCGGGCGAGTGAGAGAGAGATACTAAAGACTCCCGACCACCGCTGAGAACTCGGTGGGGTCGGTCAGAGCTATGCCCGACTGAAGTGTGAGAACTAGTGAGGTTGCGAGGGGTGTTGGCACTGGGCGAGCATCAGACGTACCAGTGCGAGCAAGGAGGTCGGTTATGTATCCTCGTTGGGAAATGAGAAGCCCAGTAGACCGAGGAATTACTTCCACGCCGAGGAAGTAATGAAGGTCGCCGAGGTCTTTGAGCGAGAACCTAGCAGCCAGAACAATGATGAAGTCTTGCACTGCCTTAGTGTTGTTGCTAGTCATAATGATGTCATCAACATAGACGAGCAATAGAAGGGTGATGCCAGCCTCGTTGAAGATGAATAAGGAGGTGTTAGCCACTGAGTTCGTGAAACAACCAGTGAGGAGGAACTGGCGAAGTTCATTGTACCATGCTCGGGGGGCTTGCTTGAGACCATAGATAGCCTTTCGTAGGCGACACACATGTTGCGGGTGGTCAGTGTCGATGAAGCCCTGAGGTTGAGTCATGAAGACTTCCTCGGTGAGGGTTCCTTGCAAGAAGGCATTGTTGACATCGAGCTGTCGAAGATCCCATCCGGACATCCCCGGCTGATCGCAAGTGAGAGGATGAGGCGAACCGTGGTGGGTTTGACTACCGGGCTGAAAGTCTCATGATAGTCAACACCTGTGCGTTGATGGAATCCTTTGGCTACCAAGCGAGCTTTGTACCTGTCAATTTTGCCATCAGCAGATCGTTTAATACGAAATATTCATTTGCAGCCAATAATATTAGGGACTCCTGTGGGAGGTACCAGTTCTCAAGTGCCATTTTTGAGGAAGGCATCATATTCCTTAGACATGGCCTATCGCCACCTGCTGTCTTTGAGGGCCTGAGTCACACATGTTAGTTCAAGGTCGGTGTTTAGTTGGACTGAGAGACAGAGTTTGTTAATGAGTTTGTGGACGTTGTTTCAGGAGCGGGTAATAATGGGTGAGGTGCGAGCTGCGGCCTGGGGTATAGGCGGACGAGGAAGGTCGGTGGTAGGTGGGCGACCTGGGGGGACTCGGCAAGATTAGGCGTAGCTGTGTCAGGCACCGAGGTTGGTTGAGGCGAGGTCGTGGAAGGAGCAGCAGTCAGGTCGCTGCGAGGACTATCTGCCAATGATGTGTTTGAAGGCGCGAGGATATTAAGAGATGGTAACCATATAGTGCGGGTTGACTCGTCAGGTCGGGAAAGAGTTAGCTCGACCTGAGACATGGGAAACTCAGACTCGACAAATCGAACATGGCGGGAGACGAAGAGTTTCGTGCTCGTCGGGTCATAATAGATATAGGCACTCTGAGTGAGGGAGTACCCGAGGAAGACATAGGGAGTCGAGCAAGGATCGAGCTTGTGAGTGGTGTATGGTCACAGCTAAGGATAACAGAGACATCCAAATGCTCGAAGTTTTAAGTAGTTGGGGGCGGACCCGAAGAGTTTGTGGTAGGGAGAGAGCATCTGGAGTGTGGGAGTGGAAAGGTGATTGATGAGATAGATGGCTGTGAGGAAGACATAAGACCAGAAGGTAAGGGGAAGAGCGGCTTTGGATAGTAAAGAGAGATCGGTTTCGACAATGTGTCGATGTCGACGTTCAGAGAAGCCATTGTGCTCGGGCATGTGGGGGGGAGGGGCGAGGTGAGGTGCGAGATGCCATTAGTGGCGAGGTATGTGGCCAGGCCGGTAGTTTTGGCGAGACCAGTATACTCGCCACCATTGTCCGAGTATGAGGTGACAATCTTGTGTTTGAAGTGATTTTCGACCAGGGCTTGAAAGCGAGGAAAGATAGATGCAACATCAGATTTCTTTTTTAGAGGGTAGAGCCAGATGTAATGTGTGTAGTGATCGACGAAGATTACATAGTATTTGAAGCCATCAAATGAGTGAATAGACGAGGTCTAAACATCAGAATAAATAATTTGAAGGGTTGAGTGGACACAATAGTAGATAAAGTAAAAGGAAGTTTGTGACTTTTATTGCTTAAGCACGCATTACAAAAGGATGACTTATTTCGAGAATGCTCGCGAGCAAAACTAGACTCTATATGACTTTGGATTTGGGCAGAGGGATGACTAAGTCTATGATGCCAATTAGGAGGAGACACTCTTGAACTCGCAAATGCAGTGGGGTGACACGGTGGGGTTAAGCTCGGCCATTCATACACACCATCCTTAGATTGTCCTTCTAGCAGCGAGGTCCTTGTCTGTAGATCCTTCACACGAAAAGAAATGGGTAAGAATTCAATAGATGCATTATTAGATGTGCAAAATTGAGAGATAGAGATGAAATTTCTTTGCATGCTAGGGACAAACAGAACATTATATACTTGAAAGGAGTGTGAGGGTGTGTGGAAAGAGGTAAAACCAGTATTGACAATGTGTAACCCAGTGCCATCACCAATAACCATGTCGTCAAGGTCCGAGTATGGAGTGTGGATAGAGAGATTGCCGAGGTCAGTCGTGACACGGTGGGAAGCACCACTGTCGAGGAGCCAACTCGGAGTGATATTGCCCGAGGTTGTGGTTCTGTTTGCGCGCGGTTGCCATTTGTTGCCCGTAGACGAGTAGTGAGGCGAGTTGGATGGCGAGGCCGGAACAAGCTAAAAGCTGGGGCATTGAGTGACCGTGTGACCTTGCTGACGGCAGCCTTGACATTTGCCGAGGTAAGGTCACCGCTGGCGAGGACCAGAGTTGCCCGACTGTGGATGCCGAAGAGGCTGTGTAAGTTGTTGGTGGCGAGGATACTGAGGAGACCCATTGTGCCCGATCGTCACGGTATTAGCCGTGGCGGGGTAGGGAGTGGAGGCGGGGTGGGATTGCTTCGGTACTAGCTCGCGGGTGATGAGCTTCATAAGGGATAGGAGTATCCCGTCCTTCAACTACATCTACGACATGACGATAGTCATCATTCAGGCCGCCGAGCACAGTTTTTATGAGGTCCTCATGGTCGAGGGGTTTACCGAGGGCAGCGAGCTCATCAAATTTGCTCTTGATGAACTGCATGTACTCGGCGATCGACTGGGAGCCTTTGGTAACTCGCTTGAGTTGGTCTTTGATTTGCTTAATATGCCCACGAGTAGGGCGAGCATATGTGTTGGCCAGTATGACCCCATCTTCTCGAGCGGTAGCCGTTTGCTGAATAAGCGGAACTAGGTTTGTGGAAAGGAAGTCGACAAGGGCGCCAAAGAGAAGTTTGTCTTGTCGGATCCATGAGAGGTAGGCTGGGTTAGGTGTTTGGACGTTGTTGACGGCGATGGTGGATGGCGGGTAGACCGAGGTACCATCAACAAACCTGTAAAGATCATAGCCAATGAGCGTGGATTCAACTTGAAGTTTCCATGCGAGGTAGGTGGTGGGAGTGAGCTTGGTGATATTTTGGTTGGAGATGTTGATGAGTTGGTAGGTTTTGGAGGAGTCTGTAGGATCTTGGACGGTGATCATATTGGAAGCCATAGGTGCTTAGAGGGAAGGAGGAGGTGGTGGGCGATGGTGTTTGGGTTGCGGAAGATTGGTGGTTTAGGATTTGTGGAATCAAAGCTTTGATACCATGTATGAGATAGTAATTCTTGTGAATAATGGCATAGCCCTTTCCATTGATTGGAGTACATATTTATAGGGTTATAATACTTGGGTTACAAGTTAACCTAATACAATAAGGTTTAGGAGAAGAGTTACAATACAAGGTAAACTAGGAGACCTAACTAATAGAGAAGAATATTCCAAATATAATTACACACATATGGTAATAGAGATACAACAACATGGAAGAGATATTATTCTCTTAGATCTTCTTCCTATGGGGTGGGGGTTTGGAAAGGGATCCGTAGAGGTTGGGATCGTTTTAAGGGTAATATCTTTTTCGAGATTGGAAATGGGTCTAGTGTTAAATTTTGGAAAGATAAGTGGTGTGGTGACAGGAAATCGAGGAGGGATTTTCCCAATCTATTTAACATTGCTTTGAATAAAGAGGACTTGATTAGCTCTATTTTGCACTGTACAGAGGATTTAGTTTTTTGGGATCCTACTTTTTAGAAGAAATTTCATTCAATTTTTTTTTTGTGTTTCTTGAGAAACTCTATTCGCTGCCGATTGTTGGAGGCAGAGAGGACAGAGTTTGCTGGAAAGGGGGTACTAGTAAGAAGTTTTCAGTTAAACCGTTTCCAGCTTTTGATGAATAGAGACAGAGCTGGTTTTCCTTGGAAAACTGTTTGGAAATCTAAGGCTCTGCTCAGAGTTGTGTTTTTTGCCGGGGAGGCAACCAACAAAGCTATTCTAACAGGTGATAATCTGCGCCCGTAAAAAGATCTATATGAATTGGTGCTTCTTGTGCAAAAGTATTGAGGAGAGTGTAATTCATCTTTTGCTTCACTGCCCTGTGGCGTGGGAGCTATGGAATTTCATTTTCAATCTGTTTTGTCTCTCTTGCTTTTTGCCAGGTCAGTCAAGGATCTTTTTCTCAGTTGGTCGTTGTACAGGCGTAGGAAGAAAAATTGTTTTTGGGACGCTGCCCCGCTGGGTATTTGCTGGATCTTTAGGAGGGAAAGAAATCGGAGGGTCTTTGAGAACGTTGAATCCTCCATCTCTAAACTTAAGGAGTCTCTGCGTCACACGTTGCTTTTTTGGTGCACAGAATCGCTTCCACATTCAGGCTTTTCTTGTGTAGATTTTGTGGATATTTGTGTAGGGGACTAGGTTTTTGTTTGAGTATACTTCTAGTGTACACAGGATGCGTCCCCTGTTTTGACGCTTTTATTTATATTTCTTTGTTACTTAAAAAATAAAAAAAAGAGCCACAGCCCGGGTTAAGTTCATGTAGAGAGTAGCAGATTTTGAAATTCATGGATTGATCAAGTCAGCTCTTGAATGGACTCCCTACATTCCAGTTGAAAAGTCCCACTTTTATCTCTAGAATGTTACACTTTCATTGTGTCCTTAAGCATGTCAGATTTCTTTGGAAATTTTATTCTTATGATTAATTACTTTCAAGGTAGCTAAATGTTACTCCATCTGTCCCAAAACGAATGTCCAATTTTCTTCACGATCATGAACAAAATGGACACTCATTTTTGGACGGGGAAGTATTATTATATTGACTGTAAGTCCCATCGGGTAGGACACGTTACTGCCAAATCAACAAGTTCCCTTGACTACGTGGCCTGGATGATAATGTAGGGACCACTTTGAGAAGGATTGCATCCCTTGTACCTTGGCAAGAGCATGAAAGTACCTATGGATCATGCTTTGGACCATTAGGGAAAGCTGGGAGCATGTGGTACTTGGCATGGATAGTTGGATGGCTGAAGAGTCCCTCTGTACAGCAAGCTTTGCCTCTTGAGAGACGACCATACGCCTCCTCAATAGGAAAGCTCCTTGCAAATAAAATATTAACTAGATTGACTTTTGAACTTGGGTTGCAGTTGGCATTATAATCCACAATTGAGAAAGTTGATGTTTTTATTCCTTTGTTTTCCTTGCCACTAGATAAAACTATGAAAGGTAGGTTTAAATGGAGCTTTTAAATTCCTCATGCCTGATAAATTAATGTTCCTTGTATTATGCTTGTATATTAATCTACATTTATACACATTTTTCCTTTCTATTTATTGTTAACATACATTGACATTTTAAAACAAGGTTGACTGTGAAGTTTCATTGGTAATGTAAAAACCGTAATTATTTTTCTAGACATGCTAGAACTACGTGCAACTTAGTATAAGGAGTCTTGGGGCATTGCTTGGTGAATGCTAAAATGCTTTAGCTGCAACGATGATACTTGCAGTTCTTCCTTTGGGCAAATCGGACAAACCAGTAACATAGTTACTCAAACTATTAAATACTAGGTAGCCCTGAAGTAAACACTTACTCCCTCCTTCCCAAAAAAATAGTCCCTCTTTCCTCTTTGGGTTGTTCCAAAAAAATAGTCCCATTTCTAAAGATAGTATTAATTTTACAAGTAAATAAAGCTACAATCTTGAAAGTTTGACCTGTCAAACGGGACTATTTTTTTCGGACGGAGGGAGTACATTGTATTTGACTTTTTCACAACATGGTCATGAACTAAGCTGGGAGCTCAGCCTTATTTGGAGTTGGGTCATTAGAAAAATAAGCTATGTCATATTGAGCTGGGTTAAGTAATTTATGAAAGGTTCTTTTCATGCAGCCTAATTCGGTCTGAATTTGAAATTTTTTCTAGATGCATGTGATATCCCCAGATGCATGAACTGTTATATAGTTACATGAAAAAATTTATCCTAGTGTTCAGTTGCAACCTTTGCCAGCCATGATAGTTAAACATGTATGTGCACTTAAGTGGCCTTACTGTCTGTACTGGGTAAGACTAAATTCTTTGGCACTGCAGTTTTTTTAAAGTGATGTGTTTACAGTTTAGACATGGTGCCCTCTTCCTATTTCCTTTTTCTTTACTTGATTTCTGATCAGACTTTTCTGGGTACATGCAGAATACAAAAGCAAGATGCAGTTATATTTTGTTAATGTGTAGTCAACCTAATCTGCCACAATGTTAATGTAGAAAAGGATAGCCTGAGTTGCTCAGTTTAACATATTTTTCATGGTCTCAATCTTGTCAGAATGGCCTTTATATAGCTGATCTCCATGATGATGCTTGTAGGCCGTATCACATAGTGTGAGGGATCGGCTGATTGAGCGGTGGCATGATACTCATCAGTATTTTAAGAAGGCGGATCCTAAGCGACTATACTTCCTGTCCCTTGAGTTTCTTATGGGTAATCAACGTGTTTCCTAGGTTACATGTTCTGTTTTGGGTATTTACAGGTTTCGAGCTTTAAAATTGTTCATGTCATCGGTACTCGATTACTCCAATACTAGATATAACGTAATCTCTATCATATTCCTTTCTTCCTTCATCCTCATAAATGAAGATAAAGAGACCGTCAGAATCTCTCTCGCTGTCACCTGTTTGTGTGTTGCGTGTCAATGTGTGTGTCTGTGTGTCTAACTTTGGTTTCATACTTCACTCATAATATGATGTGGCATTTGGTTTCTCAGGTCGCTCATTGTCGAACAGTGTCATTAACCTTGGCATCCGAGATCAATATGCTGATGCTTTAACGCAGCTTGGTTTTGAGTACGAAGTTCTAGCAGAGCAGGTTAGCTAACTGTCTGGTTTCTATTCTCGTTCTCTTGCTCTCACTGCATCATGCAACAGATTACAAGAGTGTCAGATTTATGAAGTGCAATTTATCGCATGTTATGTCTTCTTGTAATTGCAAACAATTGTAGAGGTTCTACTCACAACAATATTTATGCTGAAAGAGGGACTGTTTGCTCTTTGTTTTTGAATCCTTGCTTGTAAGCACTTTGATTCTTACATATTGACAGAAAAAAATACACAGTTGGGAAAGAGCTCAGGTACTTGTTTAGGAATCATTTTTTGGAAAGTTTTACATTGGGAATGTGCACCAGTACATGGGAGATGTTCCAATTCTGATGCATGACAAACCTGGGTGCACTTAACCTACAAAGGTTGCGCCAAAATTGATATTGCACGTAGCGGAAAAAATTACTTTAGTAGGATGTTTGAGGGAATTTTATAGGATGAATAACTAGGGGCTTAGAAATTTAAGTATTTGAGGGAAAAGGATTAGGGTTTAAGGTCTATTCATGGACCAGGTATTCATGGGCTATTGTGGGTTGTAAGAATAGTACCTGAAAATAGCTTTCGCACTTTCTCGATTGACCGATGGAGCAAGATTTGGGGAGAGGTATCTCCAATGGATTAGAGGGTGTTTTTGTTGGTCTTGGTTCCATTCCTCGAAGGGCCTTCGGTGTGAGGAGGTTATGATTTGTCATTTGAGACGACACTATGCTTTTTCTCTCCGAGGCAGGGCTTTAAGAACATGCTCACTCTTCTGCAGATCTTTTAGATCTTTTAGGCCTGTTGTGGTCTTAGATCAACCTTGCCAAGTATGGCCTTGCAAGGATTAATGTCTTCTCAGGATTTAGGGAATCACGCTGGGTTAGGGGGTGTGAGATCCTTTCTTGGCCTTTGTCTTATCTTGGGTTCCTCTTGGTTGAAACCCTTGCTCTGTGCTGTTTTGGGACCCAGTTGAGAGGATTTCTAAGGGCCTAGATAGGTGGAAGCGTGCTTTTTTCTCTATTGGAGGAAGGATCACCTTAATTTAGTCGTGCCTTGTGAGTATCCCTCTTTACTTTCTTGTCTCGTTTTCGCATACCTATTTGTGTTATATTAGGCTTGAAGGTATTCTGAGAAAGTTCCTGTTAGAAGTATAGAATAATGGGTTTAGTTGTATATATATATGTGTGTAAGGGCCTTGATGGAACTTGTATATAACACGTATATATATATATGATACATAGCCTGACCTTCAGGGTAGCGGCTTCTTTCCTCAAACCCTA